>JAFMSR010000009.1:9099120-9459878 GCA_022818135.1 Saxidomus purpurata
GTACTACAAAGCACATTCATTCAAATAGTAAATTAACACAGTAATTTAGCCACATCTGATAAAGAATAAGCAATAGTATCTTTACATGATCAGTTTCTATTATTTCTGTCTATGACAAAAACATTCAAACGCAGTAAAAACACAAAATTCCGCAGGGGGCTGTATTTGGGTGGCGGTAACCTGAAAGTTTCTTCTATAGAGGGCCAACCATGTCTGAAGTACCGTTTACTGATTGTAACGTTAAAATTTGAAAGGATACATATGACATTTTAAGACTCGTTTTTGTCCGCTTTATATCACTCAAATTTGCATTTATATGTGTCAGTAGTAACAATAAGGGGCAAATGCTTGACTTCGTTGAAAAAAAAAAATTTTCTTATGTTAAGTTCGTTGCATTTTTTCGAATAGATGCACAATTCGAATAAACAATCGACCAAATAATCAACTAATAAATAAATTCAAATGATTGTATCAAGTAGATATGTAGAAGGAAGAAACATTTATCCGACGTTTTACAAACTAAACATGTTTATCAAGAACTTTCTTGTTGCTATACATTTGTATGGCAACGACAATTATGTGTATTTATATTGTATTATAGGTATCACAGTTATCTTCTTTAAAACTTAGTAAACAAATACAAAAATAGTTCTGATTGTTTAGTTACAAACCTATTTTGTTTGTTAAGATATATGACTTTCTTTGATTTGTTCAGTACATGGCTTTTTTGTATTTTCAGATACAGAGCCCAATTGCTATTGCATTTGACAGTTCAATACAAACTATGTGAACGACTACTATCTCAAATACAATGTACAACGATTTAACATAATTTGATTCGAATTTGCTATTTTTACAAAGCGATGCAGTATAATACTAAACACACTAATAAGGTACTGCCTTGAAATAACATATAAAAAATATTATATGTTAGTTTAAACATTATTTACACTTTAAGTAACAATATTCTAGATTAAGTAGTTAACTTAATGCTTGTATTACAATGATGTTCTGTATATATGTTTGTTTTTATTTAAATTCACAAATGCTACAATAAGCCTCGCCTCCGCCACATTTCCAATTATAATTACACACTCTTAACATCGTCATATACCGTTCTACAGTAAGCTGAGGAAACGATTGACCAAATCTCCAGTTTCTGTTTCCTTCCGAAAGTGTTGACCCATCCACCAATTAAACGTATCTACTCTCCCACTAGTTCCTTTTGCACCAATGCTGATGACATGTATGTCATCTGAGAACAGACAAAATCACATACAAGCCTTATATAACTACATGTAAATGGAGTACTATAGTTAGTGCGACTTTCTTGCATATTCCAAGTAACTCAATTCAGTATGTTCAGTTTGTTGTTTATTTCATAAACGATTGAGTGTCTAGATTTAGTTTAAAGATTTCTTCTGGCCGAGATTGATAAGCAAATCAAAGCATCTACATGTTTCATAACGAAATCAAATAGGTTACATGTATGTACCCGGATAGTTTGATATCTACTGGGACATTTTCTGATGAATCCACGAAGGCTGGAAAAGTTAGTGTAATTTATATTTGTCATTTGTACTTACGAGTCGGGTAGTTAGTGAACTACAGTACAACCAAGGCGAAACCCCGCGCTTGTGCGTCCACGCGGATCAACCCGCCGCATCAAGCCAGTCTGTTATTTTCAAAACAGGTAAATCAATACCTCCGATAATTATAAAGGAATGCTAGTAGCGTGACTATAAACATTGTCAAAGATAGTCTGTTATTTTTCCAAAGTTAAGATTATTTACAATTTGTATGTAATTTTCTTCATATATATACTACATAAACATGTACTACACAGAATAAATGTGTACTACCAAGAAGACAGAGCGTATCCAGAAAAGGTTGAAAATAATATCAAAGCCTCGTGATCACTCTAAATGTTGCTGATTGAAAAAGGATGTTTAAAAGAATAACGATAGAACTGGGTAGTACATGTATTTACTGCAAAACAATGATAGCATACTACATGACGTTCCTTTGTCAGAACGAGTTCATTGTCGTATCATTGAAGTAATACACTCTATATCTACAGTTGTACTTTTGAATTTAGAAGCAATACAATGTAATAGTAACATCGTGTTCGTGGGACTTTCGTCTTTTATTAAGATGTTTCTCTCTCTCTCTCTCTCTCTAGCATGTATAGTTGAAGTTTGAAAAGTGTCTTGTTCATTACTACCACACATTATAAAGTTACAATTGCGCTGTCAATGACTTAAAATACGTTTACATCATTTCCATAAAAAAGTTATTTAAGATTCTAAAATGACTTATATGCATAGTGTTATTAGATCGATACGACTATAGTGACTCGAAATCATGTGACTACGTTAAAGTCTCAGGGTCACTTTGAATTTACTGATATAGGAACATAAATTTAATGGTAGTTTAATCATAGAATGATTTATAATGATAGAACCATTATCTACTCACTATAAAACAATGTTGGCACATGCCTTTCTTTCGTATTCCAGTCGTTTCTTTAAGGAAAGAGTGGCCAGACGCTTTTCTTAATTTTTGCAATATCATTCATGAAGCAAAGTTAGGAATGTTTTTGGTACAAATAAAGGACATGTATACGATACTGCAGTAGTTTCGCTAAGCATGCAATTCTAAATGTTGATACGCCGCAAATTTATGTTTTTAAACACATGAGAAGGTATCCAGAACAACGTGACTATTGGGTTTGTAACTATTACGTTAAATCGTGTTAGAGCTATCACCAGGAAACATACTGACAGTGCATTTCCCGTGTCCTTAAGCATTCAGCCATAACAGTATAAGGATATGTTACAGTACTGCCAACGGTAATTTTTACAACCGAACCGCAACCGGAACCATTTAGAACCGCTACCGAACCGGGAACGGACCGGACCGGACTAGACCGTTATAGATTTGATTTGATTTGATTTGATGAGAATTTTATCAAGGTCCGTCCAAAAGAGCACTTATGTTAGCTTAATATTTGGATGAGACCCCGGCATGTCTCCCGTCATGCCTAAAAAATAAAATTTTGAAGCCAGAAATAGGAGAAATTTACCTGACTGCAATTTCCAGCCAGTATAGCCAAAGGTTGTATTTGATTGGTTACCAAATAGTAGGCCAATCACGGCGACCAATGAGATCTAAGTGTGATTGACCTAGTTTGTATGTCTGGATCGTGGTAGCCTAACAGTTTTTAGAAAATTTTGATACTAGATGTTATATGTGTTTGTTTTGTAAAGTAAAAATCCCCTTTAATAAAGTGTTGTCCTATTTTTATTTTGCTTAGCTTTTCGTGATGATAAAAATTTTAATTGTCCTGAATGATAGAATAAAATGTTGTCCTAAAAGATGGTTTTACTTATTTGAACAAGTTGAAAAGTATGCATGAAAGTTTGACTTATGTTCCTACTCTGAAATTTTGAAAATATAAAAACCCCTTAAAAGCCAAATAAGCCAGCAACCGCACAGGCTACTTGTTAACTTTACTTCTTTAATTATAATGGTGTACAATAGAAAATTATAAAGAGACTTGTACTAGTTGGTTGTTTACTACCGGAGCTAGAAGCAAAAATCGGATAGCGAATTAACCCATGGAGCCAGGAGAGACAAAAATGATTAACCAATCAGCAGGGTGCTAATGGCCGCCAGTTCGGTCTACTACTGTTGAAAAAGCACAGTCATTAATGTAATTATTTGAATCACTTGTATCATAAATTAGATAAAATGCCAAAATTTGTCTTTAAATATATGAATGTTGCTGTAGATCATGAGTTCGTAAAATAGAAATTTTATTAAAATTTTGTGGAATTTTGGTGAGAAATTCTTTTTAATTGTTTCAGAAGGAAATTTTAATCTGTTAATCTGTTTTATTTTTTACTTATAAATAATAAAAGAAGTAAGTGTAGATTATGATTTGCATGATCGGCGATTCGGTCCTCGGACAGATGCTGGTGAACTACTATTCCTGATCCTGGTTGACTAACCAGTACTTTTCACATCTTCTTTGTTGTGAGTGATTGGGTTTTTCGTGCCTGAGTAAGATTGTTCTTAATGTAGTTTTGATCTTATATTACACATCTTTATTGGTTCGAAAATATAATTGCGAAAGTTAGATATGCTTTTTAAGATTAACATTGCTGTTCGTACTACTTGACCTGACCTACTTGTTGGTTTTGGGTGACCTACTGCGACTTTTAGTGCGCACGAACCGGATGGAGTTATAACAGGTGCGCGTTTGGCTTTTTTGGATCCGGCTATTTTTTGACAGTAGATTACTGCTTCCATTTAGGAAATAAGTAGTGTTTTATGCATTTTCTACAATGTCTGGGGTATCTAGTTATAGGATCAATCACTGTTTTTGGTTAGTTATGACTTTTTATATGGGCATTAAGTATGCATTTTCTTGTTTAAGCAGTCATTAATTGTGATTATTTCTATTTTCTACGTTTTTCCAGTCATTGTCCTGGTGATTATTTTGGACATTTATTAGTTGTATGTTTGTTTTTGTAATCACCAGGGGTTTGTATATGCGTGGGTTATAATGGTATGTCGCCACAGAAACTATTTTTTCCTATGTAGGTATCAAATTTCTTACTCAGACACTAGAACCGCTGAAAAGTAAAAATTTGTTAATTTCACATATTTCTATAAAATGACTAATAACTATCTAATCTACTGAGCTTCCGTCACATGTCAAGATGTCGGCTTTATACCGGGTTTGTCACGTGGTAGGTATTTGTAGTAATTATTCTATACATGTGTTTTTTATATATTTAGATAGAGAAAAAAGGATTTTTTGCCGATTTTGTTTAAATAAAGCTTTTTTCTTACGGTTTTTTGTGTTATATCTTTGGTCCTTGTTATTCTAAATATAATTTGGTCGAAATATAAACTGTCAATGTTTTGTATCCTTTATAAATTGTCTTTTATGCTACAAAATTTTGGAAAATCGCGGAATAAATTATCTGTAATAAAATTGTCTAATGTTTTCAATCTTTTCTATTTTCTTTTCAAATCTTTACTAAATCGTGCTTTATAGTTATGGCTAGGGTGTTGGGTAGCCCTTATCTAGTTCTAAAGTTTTTTGTTATAAAATTTTCATGTTTTCCGGAGGTATATGAATTCAGTGTTTTAGATATGTGTTTTGTCTAAAAGATTCACCTGAGGTGGGGGTTTGATGTCCTTGACCTTTCTGTACCGGAAGCTCATTCTTGTTAACATATATACATGTATAATAAAGTATACTAAACTACTTAAAGGTTATTTACAGGACACCCCTGGTTTACAGAGAGTGTGTTAGGGGTTTCTTAGTGTGGAAATATTTGTTTTATGTCACTAAAATGCGATACTGGCTTGTCTATTCTAATCTAATCTACGAAATAACATATCTACAATCTATAATAGACTTGCCATATCTACCCCTATGTACTTTTATCAAATATAGAGTTGTGTGAGTTGTGTGCTGTGTACTGTATATAGGGTCATAGAGCTCAGGGCTAGCACCATGCATTCCGCGCACCATGCTCCTGCAGAGTCCAAGTACCGTTTTTCCCCCATTGCGAGTTACGCATTATTTCGTTAAGGTGGGAGTCCCAAATAAAGGGTAAGATACGGTTTTTAGTCGATCTACACTTGCGCAGTCCGTGTACTACATCATACTTCCCCCTTGGTCTTTTGGTACGACCGTGTGGGTGTGTGGGTTCGAGTGATTGCCGGGCGGCATTAACACTCCGTAAAAGTCACCTATGACGTTTGTGTTTTCAGTAGTGTGTATGTTTGTTCTGGTGTTTTGCCGAGCAGTCCATATGTAATCGGTCCTAATCTATATTTTTTCATTGTATCCTATATTTTTGATAAATTCGAATACGGCCAGGCGAATATCTTGTGCTATTTCTTTTGGTGGATCTAACAGAGTTTTTTCCGTAATAGTTATTAGTTCTAATTTCAAAAGTTTTGTTTCAAATATTTTCCTTTCTTCCGAATATAATGGGCAGTGAAACATTAGATGGCCAAAATTTTCTATTTCGTTACAGTGTTGGCAGTTTTTGTCTTCTATGTATCGGTCCCCTTTAAGATAGCTACTTTTTAGTTTAAGTCTAGTATACATTGTGTCTATTTTTCTATCATGATGGTACGTTTGTAATTTGCTAGGCGGTTTAATATTAATTTCTATGTTATGTGTTGAGCAGTAAGTTTCCCATTGCTGTAGATATTTTTGTTTTACTTTATCTTTTATGATGCTGTAGACTTCCGGTACGCTGAGCTTAATATGAATTTCTGTACCGGAAGTGCTGCCGTATTTTGCTTTGTCGTCTGCTAATTCATTTCCGTTTATGCCCACATGACTTGGTACCCACATTAACTGAATTTCGTCCCCTCTATGTTTTATATCTGTGATTGTTTTTAGTATATTAAAGATCATTTCTTGTCTGTGAGATTGTCCTGATTTTATTGCCATTAAGGAACTAAGACTATCACTAATAATGACTGATTTTGTAATATGATTTTCTTTACAGTAAGTTATCGCATAATCTATTGCTGCTAGTTCGCATGTAAATATTGAAACTTGATGTTGAAGCTTTAAACTCTTGTTGTGTAAGATTGTTCCGTCTTCTCCTATAACTACTATGCCCGCCCCTGCTATTTGTTTTGACGGGTCCTTACTTCCATCTGTATAAATTTGGGTAAAGTCTCTAAAGTGCCGAATAATGTTTAGATTTGCAATAATTTTGTTTCTTTCAGCGTTTTCAGATTTGTTAATTTTTCCTACTAGATCTAAATTGATCTCAGGCATTTCAATATTGATTAGTTGTTCATAGCACGGTTCTTGAATTTGGGTATCGCCTAGGCCGTATTCTGTAATTAGAGTTCTGATGTGTTGTGTGTAAGGTTTCTTTAAATTTTTGTTACTTTTGATTTTGTAAAAATATGCCGGGTGGTCGCATATATCGTCATTGATAGGTAAGTTTGGGCCCAGTCTGGAGCTTCTGGCCCAATATTTTAGTGCTTGAAGTTCTCTCTGTAAAGGTAGTGGGATCATAGCTGTTTCGGTATGTAATGGGAGAGTAGAGGTATGCCTCGGACATCCTATTATGGTTTTTAGTGCCCTATTTTGTATTCTTTGAACCTTTTTTAGTTGTGATTCTTTTGCGGAGGCGTATACTATGCTGCCATAATTGATTTTGCTAAGGATGAGGGCCTTGTAAATGTTTAGAAGGCATTTTTTGTCTGTACCCCAAGATTTTCCCTTTACTGCTCTTATGATATTTAGATCTTTAAGACATCTTTTTGTCATATATTCTATATGCATTTTCCATGATAGAGTTTTGTCAAAATACATTCCCAAAAATTTTGCGTGTTCATTGTATGTGAGGTTCGTACCACATAACGTTAATTTCGGAAAGTTGTTGGCTCTTTCCGGAGGTTTTACGGACGGTCTATGTATTAATAACACTTGAGTTTTTGCTGGGTTAATTATGAAGCCCCAGGATTTGCTCCATTTTTCTATTGTATTCAAAACAGTTTGTGCTTTTTTTACTGCCTGTACCGGACTTAATGATGTTAGCCATGTGGCGGAGTCGTCTACAAATTGGGATATTTTAGCATTTATAGTAGGGTTTTCTCTGTTTAATTCGTTGATTTGTGTTTCAAAGGTATTCATCATGAGGCTAAAAATTATGGGGGACAGAACCGCTCCCTGGGGGCACCCATTTACTGTTTCCACTACCTCTGAGAGAGCTCCATTGTATTTTACCTTAATCTGTCTGTTTTGTAGAAAGCACCTTAACCATTTTATCATTCGTCCTTGTATTCCGGAGTTTTGGAGTTGCAATAGTGCTCCTCCGTTCCACATTTTATCGAAAGCATTACTAAGATCTAAAAATATAGCTATAAGATATTTATGTTCTGCCTGTGCGATTTTGCCATCTGATTCTAATCGTGTAATATTGTCATCACATGAATGATGTGATCTGCATCCTGATTGGTATTTAGACATTATATTGTTTTTTTCCAAATATGCGCACAGCCTGGGTTTTATCATTTTTTGCATTAATTTTGTAAATGTTGATGTTAGAGAAATTGGTCTATAAGAGGCGGGTTCATTTTTGTCTTTATTAGGTTTTAGTAATGGAATGATAACTGCATGGTTCCAGCTTTCTGGCGTGGTGCCCTCTACCCATGATTGATTAAAAATTTGTAAGAGTGTATTTCTGCTTTCCTGTGGTAATTTTTTAAGTATTTTGTAATGTATCAGGTCTTCTCCCGGCGCACCGTCCCTGCAGTTCGACAAAGCTTTATTAAATTCAAATATAGTAAATTTTTGATTGTATTCTTGGGAGTTGTCATTATTTCTATTATTAATATGTTCATTAACTGCTCTGTTAATAATTATTTTGTTTACCAGAAAGTCTCTAGTGTATCCTTTATTACTACTGGCTTCAGCATATTGTTGGACTAATGCGTTAGCTTTTTCTTTTGGCTCAGTAATAATATGTTGTCCTATTTTAAATACTGGATTGCTTTTTGGTACTCTGCCTTTTACTTTGTTTACAAAATTCCAAACTTCTTTAGATGAGGTATTGCTTGTTATAGTTGAGCAGAAATTGTGCCAACTGTCTTGCTTTGCTTTTTTAATTATTCTTACTGCTCTTGCCCGGGCCATTTTAAATAGAATGAGAGTTATGGGAGTTTTTTCCCTTTTGTGAATTTTACGTCTAATTTCTCTACTTCGTATGGCTTCGTGGCATGCCTGTGTCCACCATACTTTTTTGATTCTAGTTTTTACAATTTTTGGTTTTGATTTTGGAATTGTTTTTTCTAAAATACTATTGAGTTTATCTAAGAATTCTTTGAAATTTTGTTCAACTGTTTGTTCTTTTATCTTATAATTCAATTCTGTCATGCATAAATGGTGAAATTCCATCCACTGGGCAGTGGATGCCATGTCTATGAGCCATTTTTCACTTATAATAGCATTTTCAAACCTTATTGGTGTTTCTATTATTGTTATTACAGGTAGATGGTCACTATTGAAGCTATTGTCGACTACAAGGAACGTTGCCCTGGGGTGCAGACCTGAGGAGACTATAGATAGATCCAGGGCTGAGTCTATCTGGTTTGCCTGCTCGGCGAGACGGGTGCATTGGCCATCATTGATGCAATTGAGATCTGTTTCATTCATGAAGTCTATCAGATCCTCTGCCCCAGCATCGCGCCTAAAATCATTTTCTGGGTTCCAAAGTGGATGTTTTAAGTTAAAGTCTCCTACTATTACATTAGACTGTCCTAAGTTTTTGAAGCTATTTCTAAAAACATTTATGTTGTTGTTATCTTTACTGTTTGTGTAGTAATTATAAATCGAAATGTTACTATCTTTACCAATGATCTCTATTGCAATGTTTTGATTAATAGTATTATAATCTGTTTGTTTCGTTAAGTATGAAAGTCCGTTGCGGACATATATGCATAATCCCCCTGAGGCGGGGGTTTCTTTGTTGTAAAACATAACAGGTTTTTGATAATCCTTGAATTTGAAAGGATTATGTTTTTCTGCTAAATGAGTTTCTTGTAAACAAATTACATCTATAGGTTCTTTTTGGTCAATTAAAAAATTTTGCAATTCATTACATTTACTGTATGATTCGGATCTCATACCCCGAATATTCCATGATATGATGCTGAGGCAGGGTCTGATGTATTCAGTGTTTACCTCAGCTGTATTGTAATCCATTAAAGAATTATTCGGAGTTGTTTTTGGTTATTAATGATTAATGACTAATCTATGTTCTGCATATATTGAGTGGACAGTGAATTGTCATTTGTCCATTCGGTCCTGTGTACATGATATGGGGGTGGGGGTGATTTGAATTTGTGATACCCCTTAAATTTGGTATTGTATGTGGCCCCCTTCGGAATCTATAATACATTGGGCCAGTTTGTTGGTTTGTACGGATCCCATAATTCCCTCCCCAATTTGGTTCCCTTTTAATTTGTCTGTGAGGTGGGGGTAGGGGATAAGCACACCTTTCTTGTTTTATTTTAATTATTTCTTGTGTATTTAGTGTTTTTTTGGGTGTTGGGGGTTTTGGGTTATTTAATTTTGGTATTTCTTGGGGTTTCTTGATAGTTGGGGTGGGGGTGACAACTGGGGTAGAGGTTTTATCTTGAGGGGTGTGCTGTTGTTCGGCACATCTTGTCTCATACTCTTTTTTGATTTCATAATTTGCTGCATTTATTTTTTGAACATATTTTTTGTATACGGGGCAGGATTTGCTGGAGCCCCAGTGATTTCCTAAACAATTGTTGCATTTTAATTCAGTAGCATTGCACAGTCCTATTTCATGGTTGCCAGTACATTTCGGGCATTTAATCTTGTTTCTGCATTGGTTTGTTTTGTGTCCGGGAGCCTGACACTTTCTACATCTAATGTACCCTAGCGTTGTTGGTTTTACTATTAAATTGGTCCCTTTCAGACTTAATGGTAATTCTTCGCATGTAAAAGTTATTATCATTTCATTGGTGATTTCCTTTTTCCCTTTGTGAATAAATTCTTTTTGCCTTATTGTTGCTATGTTTTTGTTGTTTTTAAATAATGTTTGCCTTAATTGTTCAGTGCTCTGATTTTTTGGCACTTCTAATACTCCCATGCTGATTTTTGTTACTTTTGATGTAGGTTTTTTTTTATTTTCTATTTTGATTTCGTGTCTCCCAAACTTGAAATCTTTGATTTTCGTTTCGAAATCTTGTCTGACTTGGAAAAATAAAGCCCCCTTGTTGTTATTCAATTTAACAACAAGGGGGCTTTATTTTTCCAAGTCAGACAAGTTATAAATCGTTAGAACCCATTTTAACCGTTCACCGCAGTTAAAAATAGCATTTTCCAACTGAAACGAAGCGTTACTATGACTGTTGCCATCACGTGGTTATAAGCGTGACAATTCACCAATCAGCATTTAGGAAGGCGTGACATGTAAAACGGTTATCTGAAATTAGGTTTAAGAATCGATTTTATGTGAATGTTTAATTTGGCATATCTGTAGTTAATGACTGAAAGTAAAATCAACAGTATTGAGTCACAAAACACATAAGTATGCTAAACGTTGAGGCTATAAACGTTAAAGTCCTAGCCGTGTACATGTATAATAGAATCTAAAGCACGATGAGACATGCGGCAGAAAAAGTGTCAGCTGGCAGTCGATAAGTTTCGAGAAACAACAGTTCGGTAGTATCCGTTAGTAACGGACAGGCTCATAAATCATTGATTATCGATTGTCCTTAAATATTGCCTAAGTGCCGCGTAACTTATGTTTTAATTTCTGGCTGATCCCTTTACGCGTGTGTAATGTTTGCACGTGAGAATTGTTGAACATTGTAACCCTGTTATTTTCAAGTGCAGACGCACACGGCAAGTCAGATGCGAAAGCATAGTCTGCTTTAAATACGTAAATAGGCGGACTTACATGTCCCCGGTTAAAAGTACGTCAACTTTTTTATTTTGCGATCTTAAATTCCCAATCAGTTATTCCTGATAAAGACTGACATTTGATTTCGGTAGGCTTTTTTAATTTGAGAAATAGAACAGTTTCCTTTACAGAATATAAAATAGATGTTACATACTCTAGTAAACACTTGATGTTGAATGCCGTAAAAAGTATGTGATTTTTCATTTTCAAACCATAATTTTCCTTCAAAATTGCAGCTGGTTTGTAACATTCTCTACATTGCTTGGAAATATATTTAATATTTCTAAATAAGGATTTATTGCGAAAAAAACTTTTCCCTTTCTGCAGTAGAATTTTACAGATGTTGTCAATTAATACTCTGCACACAGACCAAACCTTGCGTGTTTTTGTTCTCTTTTTGCTTATGTAATAATCAGTTAATTTCGTCAAAAAGAATTAAAGACATAAGATACGAGTGATAAGACTACCTGTTTTACCTGTGTATTATCAAAACTAACTTTGGTCGGGCAGAAACTCTATGTCGACACCTATAAAATGACACCAATTTCAGCGGAGCGAATTCTCGCCTTTCACTTGAGACAAAGGGAAATGTTCAACAAAATATAAAGTACCCGTGTAAGTGCTTCAAAACTTAAATACATACATATTGAATATTTTATGTCTTGCAAATTAAGATCAAAAGAAAAATAATTTCATTGATGGTACTGGATATTTCATGAATCTTCTATATCCGGTTTCAATAAAAGGTTTTGTCTTTTTAAGACCAAAAAAAAAAAAATAAAGATTCTAACCCAGTTTTTAATGTAGTGTAAAACAAATTCAAAATACAACTTTTTTAGATCATCATAAATGTTACGTAATGTCCGGCCATAAAACTTATCGAAGACCAGGAGCAGTAGGATCAATCATTCGGAAGTGTTCGGCCAGCATTACGGTAGCAACCGAGCTCCGATCGTAAAATTAAAATTACATGCCTGTTAAACAAAACCTAAGAAAAGACCACCCTCTTCTTTCTTTATCTTCATACAAAATATATCACTTAAATGTAGAATGAATGTTTAATTCATGTTTGTGATTCTAAAATAAGTGTTATAGTTTTTGAACAAATTGAAGATAAACTGCAGACTTTTCTCTTAAAATTGTCACATTTTGGTCGTTTTACTATATATTATATAGTTAAATGAGGGGTAGTGTTTTCAACTTAAAATAAGACCTAAGTAATTAAGTATCAGAAAAATAAGATAAAAAAAAAAAACATTAAAAGGGAGAAATGTTATATCTTATTTTCCCGTTTGTGATTCTAAAATTACTATTAGTTGAAATGTTATCGCGTGTTCATTACAGCGCTCCTATATTAACCTATAGTAAATTTGTGGCGTGTAGTACTTTTATTGTGATATTTTTTTATTATAAGATTTAACATTATTATCATAAATGCTTTATACACATGCTGAATAACGAGGGGTTCCCGATTCGATTTAAACGGATGTAGGGGCAATAAAATTGCCTAATCATTACGTAATTTTATGGCACGCGACTTCTCTAATCTGTGAGATATTGGCCTCTCGCCTAATTTGCATAAGTAATTGTGATTGACTGGAAGCCCCTCAAGCGTTCAAAATTGAAGATTCATTACTAAAAGGTTTTTTTACATGTAACTAGAATATTGAACAAGCAACCTTTATGAATGAGCATTTATTAAAATAAGATGAAGTTTCATGAGTCACAATTGTCTTCAAAAAATGAATCTAATACTGTGGAATATAAATGCACAAGCCCAAGTACTCCGATTAACATGATAAAGAGATAATCTCACTATTTCCACTTCGAAGGCAAACGGATTTTACAGGTTGGCATTTTAATGTTGCCTGCCTTCTACGTCTCAGTTTGATGTGCAAATAGCTGGGAACACATCCCCAACAAAATTTGTTCGGCACAAAATAAAATCCAATATTTAAATGCATTTATGATTTAACATGATATGATTAAGTTTAAAAATGATGCTAACATAATTTCGAGTTACATTTACCTATCTACACACCTGCATATATCGGTGAAATATGAAAATGAATGGTGTATCATGCCGCATGTGTGAACTTGCATGTTTAGGTTTAAACATACAGATTTTTATACAGTGATGAGATTTTTCATAAAATGTACGGTTTTCATTTAACGTGATCTCTTAAATCTTCATTTTAGAGCGGAAGTTTGTTAGTAAACATTTTGCCTGATTATGTCGATTCCATGCTGATTTAATAAGATCCGTTGTATCAGTCAGGTGATAATCCATTAATATGTTTTAATACCAAATGGTAATTTACCAACTCTTTCAACTTCATATTGATTTCTTTTCCTATAAAATAGCGCTTAACGTTGTCACTGGTTAACGAATTTTAAACGAAAATAAACAGTAACCAGGTTCAGCCAATCCGATCACAGAACCGCTAAAACCGATTGAAACGGTTTGCTTACCGGTCCTTTGCGGTCATCGGTCCGGTGAACGGTCCGGTGAACGGTTATGGACCGATATGACCGAAACGGAACGCAAACGCAAACGAACCGCTACCGGAACGCAACCGGAACGTAAAAATGGTAAAAATTACCGTTGGCAGTACTGTATTCATAAAGAGCCGTGTGACTGTCAAGCTCAAAATACTCGTTGATTGGGTCTTTAAAACATAACTGTGAATGTGTTTTGAATACTTTAATCTCGAGTGAAACCAGAGATGCATAGAAAATAGATGCTTTTTAAGTATGTTTTCCCTTTCTTTTAAAAGTCTAAGGATCACATTTCTGACATAAATGTAGTTATTATACCTGTTAAATTTCGAAAGAATCTACATTATTTCGCTTAATATATACAAAATGTAATTAATATCGCTGTAAATTATGTTTGATCAGGTTCCAAGTTCCTGATTTGATTCGCAAACATCTTTTTCTTTAGACTTAATTGTACTCGCACTTCTTTTATTATAGACCAAAATACGTTATAATGCTGGAGCGGTGTTTACGGGGCGGTCCATATTGAAATGAAATGCAGTTGGTGTCTAACTGTAAAACGAAACAAAGCCAATAACATGTCTATTTCAAACATTCAAGTCAACACTAAATTTAATATATTGTTGTTTTATCATTCACGAACTTTGGCTCTTCATTCTACGAAAGTGCATCGCTTGAAATCTTAAAATAAAGAAAACGATTTCTTCAGTAACTAAACGGAAACAGTGTCGTAACAAAATAGTTTTGAAAAGTACGGACCATTATACCTGTACATATTAATCATAAATAATACTAATCAGATGCATGTATCCCTTGAAACGATGTAACATCCAAACACAAACTGTGAACCCCTGTGATCTACAGTAGGTCACGTCTTAAAGGTTCACTACTAAGCGAAAATTAAGTGACAGTTATTTCAATGGCATGTACATTACCATATGCAAGACACTAAATAATGAAGATTGGCAGGTTAAAATTTACAGAAAGTGTTTGGAACACAAAGAAAAGTATGTGTATTATGTTGAAATCTCAGTGAATCGACAAAATGACCACCCAGGTCTTTTTAACTTTCTTCATAATGCATAGAAAAATAATTGTACATGTACTGTGATTTGTTTAGAATCTCTACATACAAACTTTCATTTGGAAGAGTTTTCGCTGCAAGCACACTTAAAATTTTCGCTGCGAGCAGTCCAGCAGACCAGCAGCTCAGCAGACAAACAATTTAGCAGACAAGCAGCTCAGCAGACCAGCAACTCAGCAGACCAGCAGCCCAGCAGCCCAGCAGCCCAGCAGCCAAAATAATCATGCTGCAACAGAAGCACGATATATGCGAAGATACAATTATTTTATACGCCCTTTCATTTTGATACTTTATATATTATTTTGGTTAGTTTCCGCTACTAGAAGAGTTTTCGCTGCAAGCACACTTTTCGCTGCGAGCAGTCTAGCAGCTCAGCAGACCAGCAGCTCAGCAGCCAAAACTTATTCAGCAGCAGAAACTTCAAACTTAAATATTTTGCTCAATTTTATAGAACGTTGTTTTTAAACGCAGCAGAAGCACGATATATGCGTAGATACAATTATTTTTTACGCCCTCTTATTTTGATACTGATAAGAGTTTTCGCTGCTAGCAGAATTTCAGCTGCCAACAGCCCAGCAGCTCAGCAGATCGGTAGACTACCTGACCAGTAGCCCAGCAGCCAAAACTAATCCAACTGCAACAGGAGCACGATATATGCGTAGATACAATTATTGTAAACGCCCTATTATTTTGATACTTTATATCTTATTTTCATTAGTTTTTGCTGCTGTTTTCGCTGCTAGTTTTCGCCGCTAGCAGACTTTTCGCTGCCAGCAGCTCAGCAGACCAGCAACCCAGCAACAGCTCATCAGCCAAAACTTATTCAGCAGCGGTAACTTCAAGCTTAAAGATTGTGTTGAATTGTATGAATTGGATGTTTTAAATGCGACTGAAGAACCATTTATGCATAGATACAATTATTGCACATGCCCATTTTTTTGACACAGTAACTTTATAATTATGTGATTTTCACTAGGGTAGAAGGGCGTGTAACATTATTGTATCTACGCACACATCGTGCTCCTGTTGCAGCTAAATTAGTTTAGGCTGCTGGGCTGCTGGTCTGCTGAGTTGCTGATGTGCTGAGTTGCTGGTCTGCTGGACTGCTGAGCCGCTGATCTACTGGTCTGCTGAGCTGCTGGTCTGCTGAGCTGCTGAGTTGCTGGGCTGCTGGCAGCGAAAAGTCTGCTTGCATCAAAAACTCTTCAAGTAACGGAAACAAATGAATACCGGTATAAGATATAAAATATCAAAATGTATATTAATTGTATCTACGCATAATTTGTGCTTCTGTCGTATTTAACATCCATTTCATTCAATATAGCACAGTCTTAAACTTTAAAGTTTCGGCTGCTGATCTGCTGAGCTGCTGGTCTGCTGGTCTGGTGAGCTGCTGGTCTGGTGAGCTGCTGGTCTGCTGAGTTGCTGACAGCGAAAAGTCTGCTTGCAACGAAAACTCTTCAAGTAACGGAAACTTATGAATATAAAATATCAAAATGAAAGGGCGTGTATTTATTGTTTCTACGCATATTTCGTGTTTCTGTCGTATCTTTGAAAAAAAAAACATTTCCTTCAATATAGCACATATTAAACTTTGAAGTTCCGGCTGCTGAACTGCTGGTCTGCTGATCTGCTGAGCTGCTGATCTGCTGGGCTGCTGGCAGTGAAAAGTCTGCTTGCATTAAAAACTCTTCAAGTAACGTAAAATTATGAATATAAAATATAAAATATCAAACTGAAAGGGCGTGTATTTATTGTGTCTACGCATAATTCGTGCTTCTGTCGTATTTTTGGAAAAAAAGAAACCATTTCCTTTAATATAGCACAATATTATACTTTGAAGTTTCGGCTGCTGAACTGATGGTCTGCTGGTCTGCTGAGCTGCTGATTGTGGGCTGCTGGCAGCGAAAAGTCTGCTAGCAGCGAAAACTCTTCAATTAACGGAAACAAATGAATACCGGTATAAGATATAAAATATCAAAATGTATATTAATTGTATCTACGCATAATTTGTGCTTCTGTCGTATTTTAAACATCCATTTCATTCAATATAGCACAATCTTAAACTTTGAAGTTTCGGCTGCTGATCTGCTGAGCTGCTGGTCTGCTGAGCTACAGGTCTGCTGAGCTGCTAGTCTGCTGAGCTGCTGAGCTGCTGATCTGCTTGGCTGCTGGCAGCGAAAAGTCTGCTTGCATTAAAAACTCTTCAATTAACGGAAACAAATGAATACCGGTATAAGATATAAAATATCAAAATGTATATTAATTGTATCTACGCATAATTTGTGCTTCTGTCATATTTTAAACATCCATTTCATTCAATATAGCACAATCTTAAACTTTGAAGTTTCGGCTGCTGATCTGCTGGTCTGCTGAGCTGTTGTGCTGCTGTGCTGCAGGTCTGCTGAGCTGCTAGTCTGCTGAGCTGCTAGTCTGCTGAGCTGCTGGTCTGTTGAGCTGCTGGTCTGCTGAGCTGCTAGTCTGCTGAGCGGCTGGTCTGCTGAGTTGCTTGGCTGCTCGCAGTGAAAAGTCTGCTTGCAACGAAAACTCTTCAAGTAACGTAAATTTATGAATATAAAATATCAAACTGAAAGGGCGTGTATTTATTGTTTCTACGCATAATTCGTGCTTCTGTCGTATTTTTGAGAAAAAAAACCATTTCCTTCAATATAGCACAATATTAAACTTTGAAGTTTCGGCTGCTGAACTGCTGGTCTGCTGGTCTGCTGATCTGCTGAGTTGCTGGTCTGCTGAGCTGCTGAGTTGCTTGGCTGCTGGCAGCGAAAAGTCTGCTTGCAGCGAAAACTCTTCAAGTAACGGAAACTAATGAAATCCGGTATAAGATATGAAATATCAAAATGAAAGGGCGTGTATATTAATTGTATCTTCGCATAATTCGTGCTTCCGTCGTATTTTAAACATCCATTTCATTCAATATAGCCAAGTTCACGCTGCTAGGCTGCTAAGCTGCCAGTCTGCCAAGTTCTCGCTAAGCTGCCAGTCTGCCAAGTGCACGCTGCTACGCTGCCAGTCTGCCAAGTTCACGCTGCTACGCTGCCAGTCTGCCAGTCTGCAAAGTTCACGCTGCTACGCTGCCTGTCTGCAAAGTTCACGCTGCTACGCTGCCAGGTTGCCAAGTTCACGCTGCCAGTCTGCTAAGTTCACGCTGCTACGCTGCCAGTCTGCCAAGTTCACGCTGCTACGCTGCCAGTCTGCCAAGTTCACGCTGCTACGCTGCCAGTCTGCCAAGTTCACGCTGCTACGCTGCCAAGTTCACGCTGCTAAGCTGCCAGCCTGCCAACTTCACGTAAATCGTCTAGAGCCAATTGCAGATTTTTACTGTACCACATGTCTGTGTTATTTATACAACTTTGATCGGACACCGCTAACGTATGTGTAATTTGCCATTTTAAAATTTATATATAGGTCTGTCAGAAAAAAGTCGCAAATGAACATATTACTTGATGAGATGAAAACATTGCTGATGCTATATATTTTCTTCGAATTGTCAGTTTTACAATATTATTAAGCCCAGTGAAATTCGGCAAAAAATCAAACGAGGAAAACACATCTGCACACCTGTGACGAATAATACAAAATAAGGCTCTGCCTAGATTTGACATTTATCCTTTTATGTAACCTAAAGTACTGGTATGGAGGGAAATTATATAGCTATGATGAATATGATACACTGATATCTGCATATCAAATAAGGTTTATAGATGAATAACAAACAGTTAAAAGGTAACCAAGATGAATAACAAACAGTTAAATGGTAACAAATGAGTAGACCGGTGTAGACTTTAACTTCCGCTTTAACATGGTTTCTTTACACACGGCATATCTCATAAATGTATAATAAGCTTGAAGATCTTGCATCTATCCAAACGGCCCAATAAAACACGAAAAACAAATACCTTCTTTTATACATTAGGGTTTTATTTCTTGCATTTATAACTTTAAGAAAGAATCTTTTCAATCAATTTTGTGGTGGCTAATTTATGCCATGTCGTGTTTTCGCGTGGCAAAGCGAAACTGAAAAGTCGAAAATGCATATAAGTAATTTGTCGCATATTCGACTTTGCATTTTACCGCGCTACGCGAAAACGGGACATTTCCACCATACAGTGTTATCTGTCGCCATTTCTTTACCTTATTATCGATACTAACTGAATATTTTCTCAACAAAGTTGATCGACGTTGACTATCTTAAACGGGAGCCACTGTATTGCAGAAGAAGCATGTCGTGTCACGATCAGATAATCCGACGCTCGATCCCCACAAGTGCAGTGGTCATAGTGTCCTTAAGCAACACACGCTAATTGCACACTGCCTCTCTTTCTTCGAGGAATTTTATGGGTGGGTCCAAAAGCAGAAATAACTTTCACATTAGACAGGTTTTATCACCATCATAAAAAAACTTCACTGGTGACTAAACAGGGTCGTAATATAGTATTAATTAATTACAATTAATAGATTTATTTATTTCTCTCTTTAAATGCAATACATGATATAGAATTTTCAGTTTCAAAGAAAAAGCGATGTGGTTTAGACAATACATCGACTGGTACGAAAAACTTTAACAAAGATAAGAAATTTTCTGACTGGATAAAAGGCAAATAATACCCTAAACTAGCAGAGTTATTTACTCTTGCATTCGGTTGATAAACATAGTGGTAAAGAAATTATCCAAGTTTCAAAGCAAACTGCGGTTCAGACAAAACATGGCCTGGTTCGAAAATCATAACCAAAACTAGAATATTTTAAGCAGAGAAAGGACCATAATCCATGCAATGGCTGTTCTATTAGCTGCGATAGAGGACATGATGGTTAATACGCATTAAAAGATGCAAAGCAATATCAGCACAGGTGTAGCAGAAACATGATCTGGTGCTGTAGTAAGTATGACAGATCTTTTCGACAGCAAAATTAATTAGTACAGACAGAGTATTAAATCAATACAACGTACGGAAATGTTAATCAACATATGAAACTGTGCATCGAGGTTTTGTCTTACAATGTACTATAAATTCATAATTTGCTGTTAATTTCCGTGAATTTGCATCTGTCTTGTCTCAAAGACAAACATCTATCTTGACATTTGCGTCCCTCTAAACAAACTTGCAGACAGCCAATTAGGTCGATATTATTAAAGCATCGCCAAATGTATCACCATGTTAGTGGCAGTAATACATTATTGCGTATAAACAAAAAGAAGAAGCATTTTACAGCAAAATATCAAATATGTGTTAATCTGTTGCAGAATTGAAGTAAATGATAAAGACAGCTGAATCTTGAAATATTTCAATTTCAATTGGTTTCATCCATATTGTAATAATTATGTCCTTGCTGTTCGGTTTTGGACTGCAGCTCTGAAAATATGCAACAATTGTTTCCTTAGTATTATATTTTGTTACAGTAGAGTACAATGAAAAAGTGCCTTATAGCTTAGTGGTATCAATTTAATCTACATGTATTCTTATACGACACATACGAGCGTATGTAAATTTGAACCGTCCGTAGTCAGAACGGGAGTTTTATAAAGTGATATCCATGCAGTGCATTGTTTGTATTCTAAAGTATTTTACACTATTGTGTAGTAGCGTTTTTCCGAAAAGTAATGAAAGTATTAAATTTTGGTACGTACATGTATAAAATACACAACGGTGTCTGTAAAAATATAGAATAAAAAACAAGTATAACAAGAAAATAAAACAGTCATCTCCATAGAACAATATTAGAAAATAACATTGACCTTTACCCTAGTGAAAAATTTACAAAGTATCCTCGACTGTATCAGGTGTGTTCTTGGGCAAAGACACTTGCACAATTTAAAACTAAAAACAATCGAAAAACTAACATTTTTAGTAACCGTGACCTTAACCTAAAATATTTTATAATGATAAGAAATATATATATTTAGTAAAAGTGGTCCCTGCCATCCTCCCTCGAATTTTTTTTTTTATTATTGCTTAAAACAATATAAAAATATCTTCATCTTCAAGCCACGTACAAACCAAATTTTATTGGTCACTCCTAACTCATGTTACTGAGCGGAAACCATTTTTCTATTTTTAGTACATGTAACAGTGACATTGACCTTGACCCTTGTGACTACAAATGCAATCCCAAGCTTCCTCTCCCCAATTACTACCTACAAACCAAATTTCATTGCAATTGGTCTTTTCTAACTAAAGTTTATTGAGCGGAAACCATTCTGAAATTCCGGGTCACTGTGACCTTGACATTTGACCTACTAATCTCAAGATCAATAGGGATCCTCTACCGGTTATGACCAACCTCCAATCTAGTTTCAAGATGGTAAGCAAATGCGGTCTTCAATGCTGAGTCACCGTGACCTTGAACTTAATCCTACTGATCTCAAAATCAATAGCGGTCATTTGCTGGTCATGATAAACCTTCCCATAAAGTTTGAAGATGCTAGGCCCAAGCGTTTTAAGGTTATCACCCGGAAACCGTTTTACTATTCCGGGTCACTTTGACCTTGACCTTTGACATACTGACCTCAAAAAGAGGGGTCATCTGCTAGTCATGACCAACCTCCTCATCAAGTTCTAAGATCCTAGGCCCAAGCGTTCTTGAGTTATCATCCGGCTACCAGTTGGTAGACGGACGGACGGACGGACGGACCGACCGACCGACCGACCGACCGACATCTGCAAAAAATATACCCCTTTTCTTCGAAGGGGGCATAAAAACAACACTATAAACAAGTACTGGGTTTACCTGTGTAGACTTTATCCGTGTCTCTGTTATTGCGAAAGCTTTCATAATTATTCTCTACATTAATTACTCGTTCAGGCTCTCTTGTACTTGAAGCATTTTCGTTATAATACGTTGACATTTCAGCAGCAGTAGCGTTGCCCTCGTTAGTAGGCTTAGAATTCTTCGCAGTATACCTGCAAAGTAGAAGTTGTATAAAATTTATTACCAGGTCCGAAAAGTATACATTGTATACCTTTTACGAAATAAAAATGTTATGAGAAAAAAAGTTTGTTTATGTAATAGATCTACGCTATATTAGTCATTATTACGTGGTACATTGTATGTATAGACTAACATTTTGTAAGTATAACAATTCATGCCTTGTGTTTTTGATAACGTTTATTATAAATTTCTGGTAAAAGAGCAAATTTATACCTTCGTCTTAAGTAATACAGGGCTATTGTTATAACAACCACGAATACAGACGTTCCGACACCAGACATGTAGCCAGCTATAAAACCCGTCTTTGAATCCGTGTTTTCTGCATTAGGACACCGTGCATATGTTTCTGTTGTTGCTGTTGTCCGCATGATTGAGTATATTACACCAGTACCCAGTGTTGGTATTGTGTGAATTAAAAATGTAACTTTGGTTAACAACATGAAGCAAACTGTCTTTTACCTAAAACACACTTTAAAATCGTCCTAAAGAAGGTACTTTAAACGTCTATATTGTCGAGTAGGAAAATACGGGATTTTTTAATTTTGATAAATTTTCTATCAAAGAACTTCTGATCTGTATATATCAGGCGATAGAACTACTGATCTTCATGCATGAGTATCAGGCGATTTATTTTGAAGCTGAAAAACAGAGGGTCAGAGAAACATACTATCTAGAGGCAACTTTGACAATTGTTGTCAAGTAGCAATCACGCGATGAGACATGACATGTGTTAAAATCCCATGTTGCTGAATTTTCTTCATCTGCACTTTTCCGACATGTTACCAATTAACGTTAATGAATCATGAATACCATAATCGCATACAGAAATGATCCAACTGACCAAGAGATGAAACACCGAAAGCTTTAAAGCGAGCACACTTTAAACAATGTGATGGACATATATATCAAGGAAAAACAATTTTTGAACAATTTGCAAATCAAAGACTTGTCAGCGTCGAGTGGTTGGGACTGTGGGTGAGTAAACCAGGACCTAGGTTTGCAACATAACGAAGCCAGTTTTGTTCAATTCAATGTAAAGGAATGAAGAAGTGAATTGTATTGTATATATAGATACATGTATCTGCACAACTAAGTGTACTTTCACATTTATGTTATAACTGTTCTGTTTCAATACATTTTATGATCGTGAGTCTAATCTCTTCAGCGGAACCCCTTTTTCACAATCCCCTTTTTCAACGCGAAAATTCCAAGGATGCAGCCATCGAGAGTAGTAATTGTAAGATGCAATACAACCGTTGTAAAATATGCTTTAAACTAAGCCAGAGTTTCATTTTATACATTCTCATTGCACTTGTACATAGTTAAAATATGGAATTTACACAACTTATCATCACAAGCAAGAAATAAATTATTAAGTGAATACTGGTACAAATGGTAGGTTAGTGCGAGCCTGTTGTATTATATTTCTAGCGCTAAACCTCTGCTAATGAAAAACTGGAGACATCTCAAACATAAGTCAATAATTTCATAACCTAAAATGATTGCAACTATAGCTCAAAGAAACATGTTGCAAAATCAGGGGTCATGGTATAATAGGCACATGCTGTTGATATAAATTGTATTAAATGATCAAGTCCGATTGTGGTGTGTATTCAAATGCCTGGTGTATGTAGCATCACAGGTATAGGCGTTTTACCTGACTAAATGATATCAGATTGCATATAATGAAACTGCGAGCAATTTTTCCAAGAGCACTTGTCAATAAAGTAGCATGTATTCAATATTCGTTTCGCCGACCCGGAAGCACATGCAGTCCGTTCCATTCTCGCCAATGATGTGAACTTATATATTTACAAGATACAATAAGGGGTTTTCTTGATGTTGTGCTAGTATAAGGAATCATTTGTCTAAGACATTCTAAAATAATGATTGAAAACAATTTTTGAAAAACAATCCACTTTGACGAATGGCTTCGGATTTGTTAAATACTCAGTTGTAACCATTTAGCAGGTAGTATGGAAGAACTACCTTTAAAAAAGATATTCGACGCAATTTTTAGTATATAAAAGCGATTTCTAGCTACATTTTTATAGTAACAATTCATTCTATTTAGTCGGAAGGCGCCACATGCCATATGGTGAGAAAAAAAGAACATTGACCGAGATTCGAAGCCGTGTACCTTCCCTTGCAAAGTTGTTAAACATAACGCTCTCCCGATTGAGCTAACCGACCACTTGTCAAATTTGTCTCAATAGTAATTAAATATCTAACGCAACATGTGTATCAGGAAAACAAACTTAATTCTTGTTTTTCTGATAAATAGGCTACTCGAATTATTGACCGTTATTCACTGGCCGAGAAAGTATAAACACTCTACACTTATAATAAGCATTAATGTGGAGGTAACAGCATATTATGTTGACAGATATGAATTATTTACGTACTTAAACTATTAACCCATTCAAGAAAGACTGAGAACACAAGAGTATTTTATTGTCCCTTCTCATTCCAAAGCGAGCTTTATACGGCTGCGCCAAAAAATATGGAACGCCATGACTGTCTTTTCATGACTTGGTTGCTTATATCCTTTGCACAGCCGGCATATGTTGTTACACACTCGACAGACATGCATGCGTTTTTGTAAACACTGTACATCACGTTATGCTACTTTCGGTTTACTGCGCGTGTTGTATACGTCAGCAAATAGATTGAGCTGTAACATGAAAGTAAAATTTCCATTGGCCCACCTACAGAGGTCACGCGCAGGGGTCACCCTGTCTGCTAACCTGCGCATGGACTTTTTTTTTGCTAACGAGAGGTCAATTTTAAGCGTTCTCATAAGATGTGAATATACCTGGGTTGGAGAACGACATGTCTGGTTTATGTCTATGAAAAAATATTTGCACGCGCTCAAAACACTATCCCACAGGGGCCTGTACGCGAACGTTGGTAAAATGAAAATTTTCAAACCTGGTAAAATTGTGTCCAAGGTCATTTTCAAGGTTGTCTTAAAGTGTCAGCATTTGTCTCGGACTTCTGACTTTTCAACATTCAGAAGCTGTCGGCATAGCCTTTAAATCCATACAGACAAAACGTGTTCCATACGGTAACTGTCACTTCTATGGAAGGCCAAAGCTGTCTCAACCCGCGTATACGGTTTATTACGTTATGGCCGTTCAAAGGATATGCGGTACATATTTCATTATATGCAGTAGATCTTTTATTATATGCAGTATAAATTCAAATGCACTGCATATAAAGACAGTACCACCACATATAAGAAGAGTTGTACTACACATAACAAAGAAAGTACAGCACATAAAGTAACGTGTACCACACATAATGAACTATCTACCACATATAATTAGGAAATAGATTTCACTTTTGAGTGATATACCGGTTAGTATATCAATGTGGGGAGTGTAAATGCGTAGTCATCTAATCACGAAGGCCGAAGGCCTAAGTGATTACTTACGAAGCATCTACACGACACACATTGATATATTAACCGGTATATCACACAAAAATCAAATAATTATATTTCCATTCTAACACGTTAATCTAAACAAAAACATGTTCGATGGGGTACTATTTGCTGCGCTTTCATGAAGTCGCTGTCTTGAAACTTGTAGTTTTCCGTGCATTCCTTGCATTTCGTGAAATTTCGGCTGTTCTTTTTACTCCTCAAATAAAACGCTATTCGTCTTATTTTTGTTGTTTCTGATATTGCTGGCGATACCGGAAGTGTAGAAAATTTTACTACGATATTTATTACATCACGTGAAATCATTCACAACAATACCTATCCAAGCGTATTGGCGTGTTAGAATAAAATATCTACTGCATTTGACTAAAGATCTACTGCATATAATGAATATGTATTGCATATAAGCAAACAAGTCATGATAAGACAGTCATGGCGTTCCATGAAAAACATTATATGATTATGAGGCATATTCCGTTCTGCGTGTGTTGACACCTGGTGTAGTGAAATCAGCTCAGAATTGACAAAATTACTTGGTTGACAAGTGCTTTTGGAAAAAGGCTAGCACAGTTTTATTATATGAAATTTGATATTATATAGACAGGTTCGGATTTGTTAGATACTCAATTGTAACCATATAGCAGGTAGTATGGTAAAAATAGTACATTGTATATGATTATGAGGCATATTCCTTTCTGCGTCTGTTGACACCTGATGCAGTGAAACCAGCTGAGAATTGACAAAATTTGTAGCGTTGAAGCAGACAAGGGTATTTTCCCCGCCCGTTGAGTCAAATACTGTTATATACTATATACCGCATGTAAAATAATCGGACATGTTTGCGGCTTGTATGACCGTATCAGTGGGTTGAAGCAGATAGGCTGAAAGTATTTGCCACACACCAAGTGTCTGTGTGTAGCATATACCAAATTGATGCAGAATTCTACAAATACACTAGACTAAGTATGAATACATTAACTTATACATTATTTTCCTTCTAAATACTTAGAGATTTGGTTTGTATACAAAATACCTGTAGATTTGTTTGTTGATATCTCCGAAAGCGCTATCTCACATCTGTCTTCAATATATCCGTCAATGCATCCGTCAGTACATGTTCCATCATCTCTGTCACACATCCGGGATATTTCATTGTCCACACAGCCATCAGAACATGACTGATTACAGTTCTGACCCCAGAATTTGTTTCCACAACCGTTTAAACAGTATCCATCATTTAGTCTGCAAGTTTTTTTACCTTCCACTTTTATACATGATTGACCACAACCCATATCGCACGTGACAGTGTAATAATCACCTTTGCATTCTTCACAAATGTTAGCGTTGTTTTTATCACATTTAAGACACTGACTTACACATGAATCAGAACACCGCTCGCTAGTCCATCCTGCATTACAGTTACCTTGGCATATTCCGTTCCTGTCACAGTCAGTAGAACAGCCCTGGGAACAACTGTTTTCATTCTCTATACATATATTACCGTTATACTTGTATCCGTCTTGACATTGCGTACACAATAAACTTTGATCATCCTGAACTTGACATTGGTCGCAGTTTTGAATAGAACAGAAGTTTGAACATGCATTTTGATCTATACACTGAATACATACTACATTCAGTTTTTCAACTGATATATATTTGAATAAAAAGTATCCATCAGTGCAGCTATTGCACACAGTACTATTTCTACATGATTTACAATGTTGAGAACACGACAAACAAAAAGTGTCAACACTATCTTGATACTCGTAATATCCAGCTTTACATCTGTTAGTACAAGAACGTGAGCCACATAATCCGCCCTCACATAGACTACAATCACGTTGACATCGACTTCCATAAAATCCAGGTTTGCAAGCAATACAGAATCCACTATCAGTATTACAGTCTTTATTTAAACAGTCGGCAGGGCACGCGACCTGACATCTACTACCCAAGTTCCAGTAACCAGCTTTACAGAAAGTACAACTATCTTGTTCATCACAACTAATGCAATTGTTTGGACATGCTAAAATAGTCAAACTACAGCATCTGAGAAGGGTACACAATTCATGAAACGTTTTTTTTTCTTACTCTAAAATTACTACGGCAACGGAATAGAAAACATGTAAATACGAATAAAGGGTACCGGTGTTAAATCAAAGCGCTGAAGGCACTGAATTTGTGTGTGTCTCAAATCAAAGTAGGTTTTATGAGGTCTCACCTACGTAAAAACAAAAATAATATCAAACAGGGAATGCCACGTACCAAAAACGCAGCCTCCCCAAAACGAGCCCCACAGCACACAGAAGTGCACACCACCAACACACACACACACACACACACGCACGCACGCACGCACACACACACACACACACACACACACAAACATACACTACCAACACACACTAGCATACAAAGTAAACACACGAGGACAAAACGAACAATTAAAGGAACACAGTGGGGCACCGCCTTGGAACGGTCAGTGGCAAAAACACCACTGGGGAGCTTAAACCGGTTTATGGTGCGCACCCAACCTCACTCTTACCCCCACCATGTTCCAAAGTCACAGGACAGTGTAAATAAAAGTAATCCCTGCTAGGTGAATCTCTAACACACGCAATGGAAACAAAAGGCATGGTATGTAAAACACAAAAATGCTTGTGTATAAATATATAAAAAGCAAACCTTGAGAACCAAAAAACGTATGTACTCAATGCCTTTGCAGAAGGCAGAGCACCAAGAGAAACACCCTTAAGGGCCCGACGAAACAGGCCAGAGGACAGAAATCAAAACAGTTTCGTCCCAGTGGGATTTAAAAACTGCCCATCACAGAGTCCTCCCCCTCTTCCGTCAGACACAATCAAAGAGGGAAGCATAGCGTCCAACTGTAAACGGGTTGACTGGCAAATGATTGGTTTTCCAATGGAAGCATGTGTTTAAACTACTGGAAACTGAAAGCACCTCCAACGAGATTTACTGGCAAGTTTTCAAAATGTTGAGAATTTGCTTTTGCAGGGCCCTCTCACAAAATGAATGTGAAAACAGAGTAAGACATACGACTGACCGTGAGTAACCTCAATAGCTGACTAAAGCACATTGTGCCAGGTGAGCTTAAAGGAGAATACATGGGAATACTCGTTTCATCCAATAGCCATTAGGACCCATTTAAAGTGCCAGCAATTAAACCACAATACATTTCACATTACTGAAGCCAAGGACTGTACCATGTGACACAGATTGCTGTTAAACCAGTTGCTAAATGAGGCAGGGTTTAACTGTATTAAAATAATACTATTGAAGGAAAGAAACAAATTTAAACAGTTCATTAGAAAACATCTTTATTTAAAAATGAACCACAGAAGAAAATTGCATTGAGGTCATACTCTGTGAGCATATGTAGAATATCTGAATAAACAAGCCTTGATGTAAAATATGAGATTATGTACTTCAGGATTACAACAGTTAGCACTTAATCTCAAATTTAAAGTATGTTCCAAGTACCAGTTGAAGTTAATGTTCATTATAATAGTAAGTTTTGTTGCAAATGTCCTAGCTGTTTTCGTTAATCTGATGTTTCAAATGCAATGCTGATGACAGATGAGGAAAGACAGCGGCTGATAACAATAGCTTAAAATGAGCACTCCATGTATAACACAATTAGGTGTCTGAGCGTAAGGATTTTTAGCACATATTTCTGTTCTGTCCTGTCTTCTGCTCAAACATTTTCCACAATGACTTCTTATGTGCCCTGTGTGTTATCATGCAAAGAGATTGGCCCAGATGAGATAGCACACTCAATGTCACAAGATTGTCCTAAGTAGATGGCACTATCTGCAATGCGTTCGTGTTGACATTTATGCTGCATTCCTCATCTAGGAAAAGTCTGCCTCTGACCCAAATACACAAACTTTTTCAACAACAGCAGTTTTCGAAATACTGGGAAGCTGACTTTTCTGCAAATACAAATAAACATTTGAGAATAAACATTATCTTGAAAAAAATGTAAATTAGGTAGTCAATAGAAATCTATTAAAGTCTTAATAAGATTTTATATTAATTTCCGCAAAATCTAGTACTTTGCAAGTTCATTGTTCCAAGGTACTGTGTAGCCAGTTGACAGTACTGTTTAATACAGAATAATTAATGATTAAGTGTACGTAAAAACAAGTGACCCCAAGGCAAGGTCAGTTTTGACCTGTGGTCATAATTTGAACAATCTTGGTAGAGATCCACTAGGTTATGCCACATGCTAAAAATCTACGCTCTAAGCCTTGTTGTTTCAGAGTTGTTTTTAAAGTTTTTCCTATATAAGCCTATGGAAAAACAGTGAACCTTCAAGCGGAGTCAATTTTGACCTGGGGGTCATTATTTGAACAATATTGGTAGAGGTGCACTAGGTAATGTCACATGCCAAATAACTAAGCCTTAGGCCTTTCTATTCTTGAAAAGATTTTTAAAGTTTTTCCTTTCTGTTGCCATGACAACCACAGTTCTGCATGGAATGGAATAACTTGAATAACTATGAGAGGGCTTCATACAAGCAACATTCCTGCCAAATTATATCATCATTTGCCTAATTATTTTAGAGGAGCTGAAGTTAAAAGGAAAATGTTAACGGGCGTACGATGTACCCCCTACGGAACGCGATCTAATAGTTCACTCTGGCACTTTTTGCCAGTTGAGCTTAAAACAAGTGGCCCTAGGGCAGGGTCAATTGGGTCATAATTAGGTACTGCAACATACTAAATATCTAAGCTCTATGCTTTGTTGCTATTAGCTACCAAAACCAATTTTGTCAGCCTTAGCTGACATTGTTGCTATTAACACAATTAAGACCATTTAAAACTGCCTCTTTACCTCACAAACAAAGAAGTTGCATAACAGACACAGTTTTAGCTTTTAAATGCAGAAGTCAAGATCATAATATATTCAGAATATCAAATTAAGAGCTATAAAACTCACAGTCAATTACTTAAATTTCCCTTGGTCATACACAATGATCGTTACAACTATCTGCGTCACTGGCAGCAGCAGTTGACTCTGATTTGGTTCCCCATTTTGTTTTCCTGGTTCACATGCAGCCATTACCATACACTTTATGGGTTTGCTGTCAGATTTTCTGCAGTACTGCTGCCCACCAGGCTGATGTCATCTGAAGCGATAGTAAGTAAGAAAACATGTTAACAATACATCTAGAAAATCAGGAACAGAAATCGGAACTATTTCAAAACATAAACAGTAAAATCCCTGGCAGTGCTGCAGCAATAACTGTGGTGTATTGCAATACAGAGCTTGGCCAATACATACTGTGGTACAAATTTCTGTTTCGTGATATTAAAGGAGCTACTCATTTCATATTATAATAAATCAGAAAAAGATCATGGTTGGCCATCTTTGCAACTCTTTGGTAAAAAACATATCCTGAAAAATATAACTTGCCCATAAGTCGAGTTCACTTAAATAGGCTGTTTTGGGAATGTTTGTGGGCAACTTGTGGTACGGTATTTACCATAGTTATTTGGTTTTATTCTATTTGTTTAAGTTAAATGAATTTATCGCAATATTGATTGGCTGTTTATTGCAATACCGGTTTAACCATACGGTTGCACAAAAAAAATTGGATCCTTCTAAAAGCAAACTATGTTTTGGTAACTAGACTAGATGCCCACGTGCAACATGTTGAACCCACCAGCTCTAAGTGTGATCTTGACCTTGGTACTAGGGACCTGGTTCTTGCGCATGACACTCTATCTCATGATGGTGAACATTTGAACCAAGTAACATCAAAATCCCTCCATGCATGTAGATATGCTCCAGACAAAGTCATTCTTGAATTTGACCTTTAACCTCATGTAGATATGCTCCGGACAAAGTCATTCTTGAATTTGACCTTTAACCTCTAAGTGTGACATTGACCTTAAACCTTGGGACCTGGTTCTTGGTCATTACACTCCGTCTCATGGTGAACATTTGTGCGATGCTATTTAAGAATCCTTTGATCCATGAATAAGTTACAGCCTGGACAAACTAAACTTGGACAGACACACGCACGTACGCATGGACAGATGCACGCACACATACAGCGAAGCGCCATTCGGACAACTATATCAAGCTTTCACAAGCAACTTGACAAAAACCAGGCTCCAAATTTCAACAAAATACCTTTTTGATACACACACATGGATGGAAAGAGCAAATCTTATCAGAATGCATAGTCTAATAATGACCAAAAATGCTGTTTTTTTCCTTTGATTGTCTTCAGTCCAGGTAGTACTATTTTGACTCTGACGGCAAACCAATTTTATAGGTTGAAAGAGCAAATTTTATCAGAATGCACATGTGCGCATGACACTCTATCTTATGATGGTGAACATTCGATTTGTTCCAAGTAACATCAAAATCCCTCCATGCACGAAGTAGATATGCTCTGATCAAATTCATTCTTGAATTTGACCTTTAATCTCTAAGTATGACCTTTACCTTAGACCTTCCGACCCGGTTCTTGCACATGACACTCATCTCATGATTTCGAACATTTTGCCGATAATATTTAAGAATCCTTTGATCCATGGATAAGTTACGGCCTGGACAAACTAAACACGGACGGACACATACACATATGCATGGACAGATACACACATACAACGAAGCGCCATTTGGACAACTATATCATGCTTTCGCAAGCCTCTCGACAAAAACCAGGCTCCTAATTTCAACAAAATACATTTTTGACATACACACATGGATGGAAAGAGCAAATCTTATCAGAATGCATAGTCTAATAATGACAAATATTTTATAATGTTTTTTTTCCTTTGATTGTCTTCAGTCCAGGTAGTACTATTTTGACTCTGAAGGCAAACCAATTTTACAGGGGGAAAGACCAAATTTTATCAGAATGCTAAATGTACATGCAGATCATGACCCAATCGTTTACAGTCCCTGTAGCTTGTTATCAGACCCGGCAATCTAACCATTTCCACTCCGAAAGCAAAATGCCGATATTTCATAGTTGTTCAATAAGTCCTGGCTGTCATTGGATGTCACAATGACAGACGCAGGTTGCAAAAAACACAGATGCAGATACAAGGGAATCAAGGTACCAGACCCTAGCCCTTTTACAATTAGACCCCTTGGTTCTTTTACCATATAAATAAATTATGGCCCAAAATGTGCACCTCTACACAACCATATTCATTTGTAACATCTTTATAGTCTTTGGTTACATTTGGTTACTCTAGGTTTAGGTAATCATCATCTATAACATGTATAATCTATTGTTTTCAACTGTCACATTATGGTACTGTATTCAAATGGCTTTTGTTGTCATCCAAACTCCAAAACTAACATTTTGGTTACTTTAGTGACTATTCAACAAGTTGAATGAGTCACAAGTTAGAGCCCGTGCACAAAAAAAAATGCAAGGACGGCCACACAGACAGACATTCTAACAAAGAGATACTTATAAATGTGGCTATGCTATTGTTCACTCCATTGTTCTTTTAGCCACGTAAAAGAAAATTTAAGCCACATAACAGACTGAATGAATACAATTTACAGTTACGTATCACATACATGTATTAGAATTTTATCATTGGTACCGGTTTCCCACATGGACATTTTATTTCAAATATCATTTCTCAAAATTGATTAAGGGGAGTAATGGTGTAGAGGTTAAGGTGTCTGCGGCTCATCCTGGAGGTTGCGAGTTGGAGCCCCACCAGTATACTGGTTCTTTTAGGAAATGCACTTGATCTAGTGACTCTCACGATCTAGCAAAAACAAAATAGTATGAACGAAAACTGATATCTTTATAAAAGATGAATTAAAAAAAATATTAGGATGGACTAGTTCATTGCAAAATAAAAGCATTTCTGTTTTGCTTTATTTTTGACAGTTCTACTTTCACTTTCATTTTTAGTTTTTCCTCATATTCCATAAATCTAAATATAGTTCACAATAAATTAGAAATTAAAGTACTGCACTCTCAAAATCAACTGATACACTGACAGGTCCACTAGTATAGTTTATATATCGGCGGCCTATATCGGCTACAATGCATATTTCCCATTTTCTGTCGACCCTTTCACACAGAATTAGGTCACCGTAAGTGTTCAAATATACGACAAATATATACAGTATTTCCACAAATCAGGTTTAACACAACACTCAACAGTTAATAAAACATTACAGGATACAATGATACACACTATAGATATATATATACTTACGACTTTTTAGAATATGTTATGGAAACGTAGGTTGCAATCAAGATGGTAGTTCCGTTCATGAAGCATCCATCACCGTGAAGATTTGTCCGCATGGGAAAGGTGATCACGTAATCAAATACAAAACATAGTTCCATAGTGTTTTCATGTCAAACACAATTGTTGTGTTCTATATTTATTTATTTATTTTTGTTTCAAGATTTATTTTTGAACACTTTTGCTCAAATTGAAGCATACCTGTGTGGCGCATCCACGAGTGAAAACAACTACGTTTGGTGTTCACGAATGAAATTTACGTGATATTACATCGATACAAACATTTTTTCTGTGTATTGTATTTTTAAAACTCGTATTTATTCAAGGAAATGTTGAATACCACAGGAAACGTCATCTGAAAGCATGGTACACATGATATCATTTTAAAGACGTCATCCTCGTTTGGTTATCGGTGTAACGGGAAATAAATGCCCCGGGAAATAAAGAGCCACTGTACGAAATACGCATGCGCTAACTTAATGAGGCGGTACTATGTATATTACAGCAAAGGGGTAATCTCAAACTTAGAACGGCAGTTTTTCAAAAAATTATTAATCAAAGAAAACAGTAGCAATGAGAAGAGAATAAACTATTATCATCTATTGAATAAACCGTATGTATTGTAACCATAGTGCGAAACCTCCAAGTTACCAATAAATTATAAAGATTTAGTAGCTAGTCAATTCTTTTCATATCATAAGTAGAAAGTAATCTTTAGATCAGTGGTAAGGATGTCGGACTTGTTCGCTGATGCAAGTTCAGTTACCGGTCTGAGCAATTTTTATATTTCGGTATTTTTCTTGTTTTATTTTTTACTATTTCTCATGATATTTAACCAAATCCAATTGTATGTTCCACAAATGCGATTGACTTACTCAGTGATATCATTACATTTACCCTGATTTTTAATGGCATAAAATGGATGAAGAAAGAAGTGTGCAGACAAAGCTGAACATTTAATTCATTAGCTTTACAATTTAGATCCATATATATTTAGATATACATTTAGTAAAATAAATAAATTATGGCCAGATTTGTTGTTGTGGACTACACATTCAAGGGCATGCATACTAATTTCCCATGTTGCCCTCCTCTTTCATTGGTATGTCTTTCAATTTTTCGAAGTGATTTACATATTTTACGGCTGTGTGTACCAATTACATGAGGTAATACAATCATTTCCAATATTGTGTACTTTTCTGTGAAAGTGTTTTCAAAATTGACGAGGTTGTCAACTTATTTCCTGGCTGTGTCTACTATATCTTCTAAGAAATAAATATATTTCCCATGTCTATGTGCGTTTATTAACACAAGGTAATGTGCTTATTTCCTACATTGTCTAATGTTTTCCTTGATGTGTCGAAGATTTTCTTTACCTGTCTATTTGTTCTCGGCAATGTGTAATAATTACACGAATAAATGGACTTAATGCTCATGTTGTGTCATTTGTCACGGCTTTTACTACATAATCATCATGGTACATATACCCTTTTCCCGCCTGTGTGTACCAATTGCATGAAGAATACATTGATTTACAACATTGTGTACTTTTTTCCTGTGTGTGTCTTCAAGGCCTACTAATTTTCCGGCTGTATGTAACAATCACAAGAAGTAATACATTTACTTCCAATGTTGTCTACTTTTTTTCTGGGTGTGTTTACAAAGCCGACTTATTTCCCCGGAGTGTGTCACCTTTGGCTTGAGGTAATACACTTATTTCCTATCTTGTCCACTTTTTTCCTGGCGGTGTCTTCTTTTTTCCTGGCAGTGCCTTCTTTTCCCCCGGCTGTGTCTACTTCTTTCCCGGCGGTGTCTACTTTTTTTCCCGGTGGTATCTTTTTTCCCGGGGGTTTCTTTTTTTCCCGGCGGTGTCTTCTTATTTCCTGGCGGCGGTGTCTTTTTTCCCGGCGGTCTCTTGTTTACCCACGGCGGTGTTCTCTTTTTTTCCTGGCGATGTCTTCTTTTTTCCCAGTGGTGTATTCTTTGTTTCTGGCGGTGTCTACATTTTTCCAGGTGGTGTCTTATTTTTTCCTGGCGGTGTCTTCTTTTTTTCCCGGCTATGTCTTCTTTTTTTTCCTATGGTGTCAATTTCCACGGCGGTGTCCTTTTTCCCGGCGGTGTCTTTTATTTCACTGGCGGTGTCTTTTTTCCCGGCGGTGTCTTCTTATTTCCTGACTGTGTCTTCTTTTTTCCGGCGGTGTCTTCTTATTTCCTGACTGTGTCTTCTTTTCCCCCGGCGATGTATTCTATTTTCCCGGTTGTGTCTTTTTATCCCGGCGGTGTCTACATTTTTCCTGGCAATGTCTACTTTTTTCCTGGCTGTGTCTCCTTTCCTCCTGGCCGTGTCTTCTTTTTTTATCGGCGGTGTCTTCTGTTTTCTCCGACAGTGTGTCTTCTTTTCCCGGCCGTGTCTTCTTTTTTCCCGGTGATGTCTTTTTTCCCGGCAGTGTCCTTTTTTCCCCGGCGGTGTCTTTTATCCGGCCGTGTCTTCTTTTTTCCTGGTGGTGTCTTCTTTATTTCCGGCAATGTCTTATTTTTCCCGGCGGTGTCTTTATTCTCCTGGCGGTGTCTTCTTTTTTCCCGGCGGTGTCTTCTATTTCCCGGCTATGTCAACTTTTTTCCCGGCGGTGTCTATCTTAAATCTGTCTTTGTCTTCTTTTTTCCGGGCAGTGTTTTCTTTTTTCCGGCGGTGTCTTCTTTTTTTCTGGTGGTGTGTATATTTTTCTTGGAGATGTCTTATTTTTCCCGGCGGTGTCTTCTTATTTCCTGGTGGTATCTTCTTTTTTCCCGTCGGTATCTTGTTTTTTCTTGGTGGTATCTTTTTTTCCGGCGGTGTCTTCTTTTTTCCCGGCGTGGTCTTCTATTTCCCGGCGGTGTCTTTTTTTTCCTGATGTCTTTTTTCCCGGCGGTGTCCTTTTTTCTCCGGCGGTGTCGTATTTTCCGGCCGTGTCTTCTTTTTTCCTGGCGGTGTCTTCTTTATATCCGGCAATGTCTTATTTTTCCCGGCGGTGTCTTTTTTTTCCTGGCGGTGTCTTCTTTTTTCCCGGCGGTGTTTTCTTTTTCCCTGCGATGTATTTTTTTTTCTGGTGGTGTGTACTTTTTTCCTGGAGGTGTCTTATTTTTTCCCGGCGTTGTCTTCTTATTTCCTGGTGGTATCTTCTTTTTTCCCGTCGGTATCTTGTTTTTTCTCGGTGGTATCTTTTTTCCCGGCGGTGTCTTCGTTTTTCCCGGCGGTGTCAACTTTCTTTCTGGCGATGTCTACTTTTTTCGCGGAGGTGTCTTATTTTTTTTAAGTGGTGTCTTCTTATTTCCTGGTGGTGTCTTCTTTTCCCCCAGCTATGTCTTTTTTTCCCGGCGGTGTTTTTTCCCAGCGGTTTCTTGCTTTTTCCCCGGCAGTTTCTTGCTTTTTTTCCCGGCGTTGTTTTCTTATTTCCTGGGGGTGTCTTCTTATTTCCTGGCAGTGTCTTCAGTTTTCCCGGCGGTATCTTCTTTTTATCCGGCGGTTTCTTCTTTATACCCGACGGTTTCTTCTTTTTTGCCGGTGGTTTCACTTTTTTTCCATGGCGGTGTCTTCCTTTTTTTCCGATGGTATCTTATCTTCCCCGCGGTGTCTTTTTTTTACCCGACGATAAATTCTTTTTTCTGGCGGTGTCTTCTTTTTCCCTGGTGCTGTCTTCTGTTTTCCTGGCGGTGTTTTCTTTTTTCCTTGCAGTGTCTTATTTTTTCCATGCGGTGTCTTCTTTTTTCCCGGCGTGGGCTTTTCGTTTCCCGGTGATGTCTTCTTTTTTCCGGCAGTGTCTTCTTTTTTCCCGACGTTGTTTTCTTTTTCCGGTGGTGTCTTCTTTTACCCGGCGATGTCTTATTTTTCCGACTGTGTCTACTTTTTTCCGGCGATGTCTACCTTTTGCCTGCGATGTCTCCTTCTTCCCGGATATGTCTTTTTTCCCTCGGTAGTGTCTACTTCTTTCCCGGCGGTTCTTTCTTTTTTCTCTGCAGTGTCCTTTTTCCCGGTGGTGTTCTCTTTTTTATCCTGACAGTGTCTTCATTCTTCCCGGCGGTGTCTTTTTTTCCCAGGCGTTGTCTTCTATTTTCCCGGCTATGTCTACGTTTTTCCCGGCTGTGTCTTCTTCCCCAGCCCCCTCCCCGGCTATGTCTTCTTTTTCCCCGGCATTGTCTTAATTTTTATCCGGCGAGGTCCTCTTTTTTCCCGGCGGAGTCTTCTTTTTTCCCGGCGGTGTGTCTTCTTCTTTCCTGGCGGTGTCTTTTGTTTCCCGGTGGTGTCTTCTTTTTTACCCGTTGTTTTTTTCCCGACGGTGTCTGTTTTCCCCGGCGGTATCTTTTTTCCCGGCGGTGTCTTCTTTTTTGCTGGTGGTTTCTTTTTTCCACGGCGGTGTCTTCTTTTTTCCTTGCGGTGTCTACTTTTTTCCCGGCGGTATCATCTTATTTCCGGTTGTGTTTTCTTTTTTCCAGGTGTGGTTTTTTTCCCGGCAGTGTTTTCCTTTTTCCCGGCGGTGTGTTCTTTTTACCCGGCGGTGTTTTCCTTTGACCGATGGTGTCTTCTTTTCTCCGACTGTGTCTTCTTTTTTCGTTCCTTTTACTTTTTTTTTCCCGGATATGTCTTTTCCCCCTGGTTGTGTCTACTTCTTTCCCGGCGGTGTTTTTTTTTTCTCGGAGGTGTCTTCTTTTTTCCCGGCGGTGTCTTCTTTCTTTCCTGGTAGTGTCTTCTTTTTCCCGGCGTAGTCTTTATTTTTACCGGTGGTGTCTTTTTTCCCGGCCGTTTCTTGTTTTTTTTTTTTTTGGCAGTGTCTTGCTTTTTTCCGGCGGTATCTCTCCTTCCCTGGTTTGTGTGCGTATAACTAGATGTGAAACATTTATTTCCCATGTTCTCGACTTTTTTCCCGGGTATATGTACAATTACAAGAAATTGTCTAGTTTTCCTGAGTGTATGTACTTTGAAGCTCACCTGACCACAAAGTGCTCAATGTGAGCTATTATGATCTATACTTTGTCGTGAATGTACATATTCACACCAAATCTGTATTTTTTTCACTTCACATTAGTTCTCTTTTAAAATTTGTAATTAAGGTCATTTCAAGTTATAGAGTTCAAGGTCAAATTCATGGTCACAGGTCAAATTTGTTAAAATCGGTCATTCGGCGAGATGTTTTTCTTTGTTTCGTTCCTAATTTGAAACATATCAACATGAATTATTAACCAAAATTTACAACGATGTAAATTCTTCAAATTATTAGCACTGTTGAGCTTAGATATTTTGTGTCCATATTAAGCCAAGATGGCGTCCAAAATGGCCGCCAAAATTTAGAAAAATGCCAAGTATACCCTTTATCTGCAACTATTTTTTCTTGTATGTACAGATTAACATCAAATCTATTTTATCTTCACTTTACATAAGTTCTCTTTGAAATATTTACTCATGAACATATTAAATTGTAAAGGGCGCCAAACCATGGCCAAACTCTAGGGCAAATGCTTAATAATTGGACATTTGGCACTGCGTTTTTCTTTGTAACATTCCTAATATGAAACATAATCATCAACAGTAATAATCAGCCAAAATTTACAGCAATGTTGTTTTGTATATATACGACACTGTTAGGTTCAGATATGTTGTTGCCCTGGTTATCCAAGATGGCGTCCGACATTGCGTCAAAATAGTTAACAACAAAAATAATCCCTTTTCTGTCACTACTTTGTACAGATTAACACCAAACTAGTTTCACTGTTAACTCAAATTACTTATCTTTAAATATTTGTATTCTATATTATCAAAGGTCACATTTTGTTAAAACTGAGAACCTAGCAAGATATTTTTCTTTCTTACATTCCTACTATGAAACATATGAAAATTAATTACAAACCAAAATTAACTTCAATGTTCACTGTTAGTCTCAGAAGCCCAATGTGTTTAAACTGCTTAAGAAATATTGAAGCAAACAGAACGTTATTTGCAAGCCAACTGAAATGCGCCTATTTCTGCAACAGGATGTTCACCAAATCAGCTCATGATTGGTAGAAATACTAGAACAAGTGTACCTTTTATACCTTAGCAAAAGCTTATCTAAATGACCAGATCATGAAATATGCTAAAACGAAGAGGAATTCCAAGTACTTTTTTAATAGAAGATTGCCTTAACTAAGTTAAGGTGATCAAGTATGAATAAAAAATGATCAAGATAAATACTTGAATAAGAAAGGGACAGATAATAATAATTATGGACTTTAACAGAAGGTATTATACTTTTGAAATATAAGATGGAATTTATCAAAGGAATCGGAGACAGATGCAAGTTCCTTGTACTGATAATGATGCGAGCATAAACCATACACTTAAAGAAAAGTATGGAAACTCATCATTAAAATGTTCTGTTCAAAGCATATGCCTTGGTTCAAAATTAGCTACAACCAGTGATTTTTTGTTTCACATCGAAAGGCACAGTCCGTGAAAAAGTATTCTTGTTAGAACCGCGAGGCCTAGAGCTTAGATAAATTGATTTGTTTAATGCAGCATTGTGTTCTTGTCAATGTCTGTTCAAAGCATATGCCTTGGTTTAAAATTAGCTACAACCAGTGATGTTTTGTTTCACATCGAAAGGCACAGCCCGTGAAAAAAGTATTCTTGTTAGAACCGCGAGGCCTAGAGCTTAGATAAATTGATTTGTTTAATGCAGCATTGTGTTCTTGTCTTTCAATCTGGCGTGAACATGGGCCTGTTCCGTGGAGTCACTTGGTTAACATAGGTATAAACTTTAAAAGATATCCTTTGCAGACACTACAGTGCCTAGTGTTAAGATATGTGGATTGTAGTTTTATGTAGTGACACTATATCAAGGCCATTTAAATTGTATCTCTGGGTTCAAAAGTAGCCCCGCTTGGGGTCATTTGTTTTACATCCAAAAACCTTCCTGCTAGAAATCGCGAGGCCTATCAATTATATATTTTAAATGTATTATTGTTTAATGGTCATTTCCAAGCTTATTCAAATAATGCTTCTTGAGTGGGGGAGATCACTTTGTTTTACACAGAAATATATCGCATAAATTTGAACACTGTTTTGTCAGAAACCTTACGTATTTTATGCGCAGTATTGTTTACTGGCCCATTACCAAGTTTGTTCAAATCGTACTCCTGAATAGTTCATCTTTTCGTCGTGTTACATACTGCAAGGCATGCAGCTTAGGTGTTTGAGTTGTGACAATCTGGGTGGTCCTCTATCAAGTTTGTTCAAATCATACCTCTGGGATTAGAAGGAGTTTAACATCATATATTTGTACGTTTGAGGTTGTATATCTGTGACATTGACATTGGCACTGGCCATGTCATTAAGCGATATAGGATTTTCATGGCTTTAATAAATCGTTCTCGAGATGCCAGTTATGATTAAACCAATCACTTTTGAGAAAAAGAACCAAACGTTTTTGTATCTGGTACACATCCACAGGTACGAATTGTGACGATATTTTTGTATTGAGAATGAAATTATGAAAAAATAGTTTGCCTTGTGTCAAATATTTACAAGTATTTAAATTTGACATTGGCTTTGATAATGAGTAACACTTTTAAATTAAATCAGTTTTTCTTATTATCTGCACAAAAAGACAGAATACATAATGACAAAATTGAGTATGTTTGATTTTCTCAATTCTTGCGGCCATATAGTAAACCCTCAGATTTTCATGCAAACAACATATTCAGTATTGAAATTGTCTGAGCCTAACAGCGATGAAGATAGAAACATTTCATATTACTGTTAATTCTGGAATATAATTCCTGTCGATATGTTTTGTATTTGACATACAATAAACATTACATTTATCTGGACGGTTGCCCAATTTTCATGATTTTCGCTAAAGTTGGCAGATAAAGTCAGTGCATTGTACATTTTATTTTGACCTCTACATCTAAAATAGTAACAAAAACAATAAGGACTTGGGTGAAATATAAATATAACGGGTTTTGAGGAAATCTTAACAAAAATGAAAAAACATGACCGAAAAATGTTATTTCCTTTTACATTTTACAGACATCTTGGATGTCATCTTGAACTTCCATCGCAACAAAATATATGAGCATAACAGTGCTAACTATTGAAATGATATTCATTTTGATGCATATTTTAATGTAATACGCAAAAAAATGACCTCAGTACAGTAAATATAAAATCTGTCTCCGTACAACAGACACAAAAAATGGTTATGTTTGCGACATCATGGTAACATTATGCTCATAAACAATTTCAAATAAAGTATATATTTAAATCAGAAATATTGTCTTGTTTTGATTGGTACCAAAACACCTAGATAGTCGAGAGAAAAACTTTATAGTGTGTTTTCACTTTAATACATATGGTTACTGTTATAAACAACTAAAACAGTGAAATAAACGGAACAACACGCCAAACAACTGGCAGGACTTGACTATATTTTGATATCTGCCATCTTGATCCCTCCTCGACCTTCACCAGGATAACAATGTAAGCAAAATCAAACACTAAAGTACTAAAAATGTTAGGTCAGTTTATAACGTTTATTACTAAATTCATATTTTCTGTTATTATAAATAACTTGAATTTGGCAGCAGTACAAAAATTATATTTGTCTTTCTTCTAAATATAGAATAATACTCAAAAGCACATGAGTCTGTTTAAGAATTGTCCTCCCTGCACATAAAGTAGGTAATTACTGTTGATATATTTCATATTAGGAAAGTAACAAAGAAATTATACGTCTTGTCAGATGCGGGATGCCAAATCTTCCAAAATTTTACCTTGAGTTTAACCTTGACCCTACAACTAGAAATGATCATGAGTAAATACTTAAAAAGAAAATTATGTGAATTAAAATTAAAACTAACTTGGTGTTAATATGTACATATAAGACAAAGTGGCAGAAAAGGGATTATTTGGTTGCTTTCTCCATTTTGGTGGCAAACTTGGAAACCATCTTGTAACACCATAGCAACAACATATCTTAACCTAACAGTAACCTAGATAGTTATACCCCCACAAAACGAAGTTTGGGGGAGGAGGGGGGGGGGGTATATAGGAGTGAGCTTGTCGGTTTGTTTGTCGGACGGTCGGTCTGTTTGTTTTCATGGTTTCCGGATGATAACTCATGAACGACTTTACCCTTTTGAATAATTTTTGGTACACACGTGCAACTTTATGAAATACAGGTCAAGTTCAACTTTGGGATCAGTAGGTCAAAGGTCAAGGTCACAGTGACACTGAGGTGTAAAACAGTTTCCGGATGATAACTCATGAAAGGCTTGACCGATTTAAATAATGTTTGGTACACACGTGAAACTTTATTAAATACAGGTCAAGTTCGACTTTGGGGTCTGTAGGTCAATTGTCAAGGTCACAGTGACTCTGAACTGTAAAACAGTTTCCGGATGATAACTCATGAAAGGCTTGACCGATTTAAATAATTTTCGGTACACAGCTGTAATATCATGAAATACAGGTCAAGTACGACTTTTGGGTCAGTAGGTCAAAGTTCAAGGTCACAGTGACTCTGAACTGTAATGTAAAACAGTTTCCGGTTGATAACTCATGAAAGGCTTGACCGATTTGAATAATTTTCGGTACACAGCTGTAACATCATGAAATACAGGTCAAGTTCGACTTTGGGGTCAGTAGGTCAAAGGTCAAGGTCACAGTGACTCTGAACAGTAAAATTGTTTACAGTAAAACGGTTTACTTGGAACATTTGAATGGTTTCTATTTCTTACGCTTGTCTAGGCGTAATTTTTGGTTTGAAATAAACCTATTAAGTTGAACAATAATTAATATTTTCTAACGTTACAGAAGACACCGCCTGGAAAAAGAAGACACTGCCGGGGATAAAGAAGATACCGCCGGGAAAAAAGACGACACCACCAGTAAAAAAGAAGAAACCGCCGGGAAAAAAGAAGACAGCCCCGGGATAAAGGAATACACCGCTAGGAAAAAAGAAGACATCGCCGGGAAAAAAAGTTGACCCCGCCGGGAAAAAAGACGACTCCGCCAGGAAAAAGATGAAACTGTCGGGAAAAAAGAAGACAGCCCCAGGATAAAGGAAGACACTGTTAGGAAAAAAGAAGACACCGCCGGGGAGAAAAGACACCACTGGTAAAAAGAAGACACCGCCGGGAAAAAAGAAGACACCGCCGGGGAAAAAGAAGACACCTAAAGAAGAAACATAATAAGTTACATGCCATCTTGATGCTTTTATATTATATATGTTGTTGTACTTTTAAACATGTTTCAGTTGTAGAGTTTATATGACAATTTTATAAATAACCTCCAAGAACTTGTGGCCCAACCCTTTTGCTGATTTTATGTAGTAAAAATGTCCTTATTGTATAATTATACAATCATGTGTATATATATGTATATTCAGCAATTAAATATGTTTAAGCTAGAAGACACCGCCGGGAAAAAAGATGACACCACCGTGAAAAAAGAAGAAACTGTCGGGGAAAAAAGAAGACAGCCCCTGGATAAAGGAACACACCGCTAGGAAAAAAGAAGACATCGCCGGGAAAAAAGTAGACACCGCCGGTAAAAAAGAAGACACTGCTGGGAAAAAGGGAGACACAGCCGATAAAAGGGTAGTCTACGCGGGGAAAAAGGTAGATACAGCCGGGAAAAAGTAGATACGTCGGGAAAAAGTAGACACCGCCTGGAAAACAGTAGACACCGCCGGGAAAAAGTAGATACAGCCGAGAAAGAAGCAGACTATTTTTTGTTAAAATACAAATTGGAAAAAGTAAACAACTTCAGATAAATAAAAGACAGCCTACCCAAAAAGGGCATATCCAAAACAACGTAATAACCATCGGGAAATAAAAAAAAAATATACAATTTGTAGGCCAGAAAATAATTTTATCAATAATTTATTAAATTTAAGTGTACTGTATTCTAATTTATTTTAACTAGATTGTGAATAAAGCTCTAAGATAATACCAGTACTGGTGTCGTATGAGGAGGTACGGATGTGACCCCAGTGTGGTTCGAGCCCGTAACCTCCCGGATGAGCGGCAGACATACTCATCTAAACATAACAGCTACCCATTTTATATCTAAATTTGGATATAAAGTGCAAACCTAACATAATACAGTTTCACCTTTGTCCGTACACTACTTGGTTCATCATTGAAAAAATAATTGAAGCCAGTAAAACAGTTGATTTTTAAGTATGAAGAAAATGGGTGTAAACATAATAATAAATTATATAACTTTGTTAATAAATCGTTTTGTTGAATATACAATTCCATTTAATCAAAAATACCTCTGCTTCTTTGCCGTTCGTATGTTGAGATATAGATCTGACGAATAGTTGTCACAGTCAATTTTCATTAAATTAACTAATGCAAAAAAAAAGAAGACAAAAATGAATGTAAATACAAAATGTCTGAAAAGAAAAACAATTCTCTGATCAGGGGTTGAACCCGCATCTCGCTATTGCATGTCCTATAACAGTACCACCGTGCCACTGACGATATTCTCTATGGAGGGAAAATTATTGCATTTATATAGTAAATCGTTATCACTTATAAATTGGTAAGTGATGTGTAAAATCAGTAAGAGGTTTCGCAGTATGGTCGGAATAAATTCATTTAATTTTATCCATTATATGTGTATTGCTGTTTTCCGCTAATTGATTCAAAATATATCTGAAAAAAAACTCTAGTTTTATGTTTGAGATTACCCCTATGTTGTATTTTACTTAGTACTGCCTCGTTAGTTTAGCGCATGCTTATTTCGTACAGTGGCTCTTTATTTCCCGGGACACTTATTTCCCGTTACACCGGCATTCGTTACACTCGGTATACTTTTTGACGTCAATCCGGGTTGAAGAATTTAATATTTTCACTGCTTTTAAACAGTAATTATATCAATTTTATTTCACTGATATGAAGAGGATATTGATTTGTTTTGAGCGGATATGGAATATATCTCACCGAGAAGTGTTACAATTGTCATATTTTCACGAGCGCAAAGCACGAGTTAAAATGTGAAAATTGTATCACTTTGAGTTAAGATAAATTCCATATCCACTCAAAAAACAATTTTTATTTTTATTTTATGCTTACTATTAAACCAAAAGCAAAATTATGTATATGCACTACTTAAAAAAGTAGTTCCGGCAGACCTATATCACCCACACTGTGACTGATATGAAATCTATATCATCACTCTATATTTCACTGATATAACACGGTATTTCATTAGTTAGCATAAGATAAATTTAAGCATTTCACTGAAAAGCATGAAATGAAATTGTAATTTCTTCTGTTTGGTTGTTGTTGTGGTTTTTTTTCTCCAGCTTTGTACTAAATTTCAATTGTCTTCTCGGCGGCTCAAATCACATTAGGGTAACACACAAGTTTAAGTTAAAGAAACATGTTATTATAAGAATGAATAACAATAAGTGAATATGTTTGTTATAAGACACGTTGTGCTTAAGGTGATTATTTGTAAAAAAGGTCAACGCAGACGTAAGAAATTTTGTTTGACAATCCGACGAGGCATTGACTTTTGTAGAAAAAGTACAATGAAGTGATATTTTCATGGAAGCTGAGTTAAAAGCCTCACCTAGCGGAGAGGTGCATTTTTCGTCAATTTCCGATATTTGTCTTTCTATATATACGTAGATAATTAAACTATCTAAGTTTCCGTCCGTCATAAAAACTTAGCGTTGGCTATAACTTTGCCATTTCTTAAGATTTCTGCATCAAATTGTGTAGGTCAAGGTCATATTTGACTTATATTTGACATATTTGAATTATGCCCCATTTTGTACACCGAACCGCAAAAGAAACGCAACAGTTGGGGAAACACATATAACTTGAAAATAAACAATTCAAATGATAAATAACGAGTTTATTTCATTTCATTGGTACCTTACCTACATACTGTGTAAATTTCATTAAAATATAACAACAGATAACCCGGATTTCATAATGTCAAAGTTCATTACCCACAAGTTCAATTTTCACACATTGTCAATATCTCGTGTATCTCGTGTATCCCGACAGCCTGATTACGCAAATTATGTTTTCTTTAATTGTAAAATCGTAACTGGTCAAGAAATTATCGATTTTTGAAAAATAATTTACTTAATTTCAACGCGCACGTGCAAAACGTGCTTTTTGTATTCATGTGCCAGTCAGGTGTCACGGTACGATGATTTCAATAAATTTTAGTGGCATAGTAATATTTTACATGTATAAATAATATTCAAATACGTTTGCGTCAGTAAAATATAATTACGGCGGACATATTCAAAAAAGAAATGTGTTGCGTTTATTTTGCGGTTCGGTGTACTATAATTCTGTCACGAAATTATTGTTTATTCCGACAAAGTTTAAGAGGGCGACACAAGTGTATACTGAACACCCAGTATTTTACTAGTAACATATACCAGTTGTTGTATAATGTTATATAAAGAAACGCAATTAAGAAACCTTCCACGCAGAACTGAAGAAAAAATATCATTTAACTTGCCGCATTCAGTCAAACATAACATATCTTCAATTTAGGTGCGGATATGCTCAGGGCAACAGGGTGTATGGCGGGGATATTGAGATCAGTCTTATATAGAGAGCTTACCTTAACTTTGATTCAGAGTTTTATAAATTACTTTCACTTACACAATCGATTCAGTCAAAACTGACATAAAAGATACCTAGTTGTTTCCCGAAGAGATATAAATTGAACAACTTCTTGAAAAACGCAAACACCATGTTCAATACCAGGCGAGCGTAATATCATGTTCAACCAGGTTACATAAGATGTTACATAATAAAATTAATCTTTTGTTGCAGAAATAAAAGCAACGGTCAGCTGCTGTTTGATTTCTTAAATAAAAAAGCGTTTATAGTCATGGATCAGTCTGTTAATTTTCTATATTAGGTCTTCTTCCATTACTTGTTTACGAGGGGCTGTCTATAAAATCGATTTTCTAGGTCTTTAGAAGTGAGAAATACCTGGACAGTGTTTGCTTCTAATTCTAATATATCACGGTTTGACCCCTTACGAAACATTATCTTTTAACTTCGTCTATTATTCATATATTGTCTTTCTATTTTAACACTGATCAAGTACTGGGCATACTATAGTTTCAGATATTTTATGTGATTTCATTTTAATCGTGTTTTTAAATGGCTAAAATGGCTTAAATTTTTTGAATGGCTATTTGTATGCAAGCAAAAAAAAAAAAGACAGCAAAGCCACTATTTGCATGGAATTCCTTTATCTAAAGAAAATCATATTATCCCTGCATAAGTAAATGTGAGATGGAAATTGTTCAACGAATTTCAGAACCCACAACGTTGATGTGCTACAACGTAAAGAAGAAAATACCAAATTGACTTCGCCCATTTATTGATTCTATGAAAAACATCTGCAGAGTTTGTAGCTTCCCTTCAGTGGAGCCGCAGTGACAAAGTGGTAGCGTTTTCGCCTCGGGATCGGAAGGTCCCGGGTTCGATCCCTACCACAATCTGCTTTGCAGACTAACCGTTCCTTACACTCACTCATTAGCCGATAGTGTAAGAGAGTGTCCTACATGTATCAGTGCCACGGCGGTTGTCACTTAGACATGACAGAAATATTTCGACATTGTCCTATCTCTGTCTCTCTCTGTCTCTCTCTTCGAAACTGATTTCATCTGGAAGAATTCTCAAGCATGCTTAATTTTAGTTGTAGGAACTTGTTCCGAAATCGAGTATAATGTCTACGCTCGCTCCATATAAAAATGACGCATGCGATTAAAGATTATGCGCATGCGCATTGTTGGTTACTCGAGTAACAAATGGTCTTTATTGCGTTTTTTACGAGCAGGTATGTGATCACTTCATCAAATGAACACTGATGTTTGCTTTAAAAATTTTTAAAAATTCGGGGTTGTAGTGGTCTGAAGCGTTCAATGCAAGCCAATGACGCCGTGCGTACAGGTCAGAGTCCTGGCCTCTATTCTTTTTTTACAATCTTTTATATATTAGTGCTCAACGAAGTCCACAATTCTGTACAACTCCAATATATTCAATATACAACCTTGTAAGCCTGGTCAGTATTACCGCAAATTGTACATGTTTTGCGACACTTACAAAACGCGTTTTACAATGCCAAGTAAAAATATACCATAAATAGAGTAGTTTTTTCGTGTTTTAATTAATCCATTTAATTGTCTTAACGATGGATACTTTGTTTGGTTCTTATCAGTAAGTTCATCAAGTATAGTGTTAAAGATTTGTGTTCTTTAATTAAAATGAAAACAGTAAAAGTATGTTCAACCAGAAGCCTTTTATTCCTATGTTTGATATTTTTAATTCGATAAGAATAATCTAATGATTATATTTTTCATGTGAACAGTGATCGATGAAATAGTAATGCCTCAGTCATAGTGTCATGTTTTGACCGCGTCGTTGTGCCCCGTTTCTGACATCCACAATTTGGAAATTTCAGCCTCTGACATCATTGACTCTGCAGAGCGTATCATATACAGTAAAGATTGTCTACAGCTACCTGTTAAATAAATGGAAATTGCAAAACAAAGTCACTTTAAAAAGGGAGTCATTGTACACTTAGTTAAGAATTCAAACTCTTATATATTTAGTCGTACATGTGTTTGCAAATAATTATGCATATATTATTGGTATAATATAATGTTATCGTTTGGATGTCATTAGTAATTTTGTGAATGACAAGTCAATATCTTTACAAAAAGAAAAAAAGTACTAATAATTAGATTGACAATTATTGTCTGCTTTGATAGTGAAAATTGTTGTGGGGAGCCAAAATTCATGGTCACTTAACATACATGTATTACACAGGGAGTCATTACATACAGTCCCAGTATTGAAAATGCATTGAGAATAAATCAATATGGTCACATAAGACAGGGAGTCACTACAAACAGGGGGTCACTAAGACAGTCATGACTGTATAGCGTACCACAACATAGTCAAAACGTACCACAACATAGCAGAAACGAAGCACAACGTCGTTCAAAGTAGTATAACGCACCTTATAATGTAGTAAAACGTATTACAACGTATCATAGCGTGACACAGCGTAGCATAGTGCGACACGGAGAACATGGGAGCAACGAGGTCACAACTTAGCATAGCGCAGCATTACCTGTCAACTAGTGCAACAGAAAGTATCAACCGGCGGGACATGCTATGTATACGTTCTGTTACTTTTTACTACGATTTTGCTACGTTGTACCACGTTTTTCCAACGTTCTCGCCACGTTGTTGCCACGTCGTAGAACGTTGTGGAAAAACGCCAGCGAATTTTGAACATGTCCAAAATTACAATTTCCAGTTCACGTTCTGTCACGTTCGATCACGTTTGTTCTCGTTATTGCCACGCTTCTCAACGTAGCTAAACGTGGCGGCCAAAAGCGACACTATGACTGGGGCATAACATAGCTGTTTAGCAATTTACTTACTAGCGTAAACGCCAGAAGTCGTCCGTAACGGCTCGTTACGTCACGCCACTGTGTGACAGTTCCTCCCTATGTTTCTCCATATGTTTTTGTGTTTGTTGTGTTTACCTTGGACTTACAGAGTAAAGTACAATTGTACCTATTATTTGTTCTCTATGTGTCTTTCAGATTATTGCCTGTGTTACATGTTATTTTTGTGTTATCTTGTTTTCTGTTATCTCCAGTTTGAATGTAAACAGTATGGCCTAGTTTGCTTGTTTTAGTTTAATCTTTTTCTTTTACTAATTGTATTTTTGTCTGTCAAATGATTTTGTTTTATGTGCTATTCTATGTTTTACCCCATCCTATTTGAAAGCTGCTGATCAGTTCGTTTCAAAACTAATTTGTGATGATATAGCTATCTTAAGACATTTCTTAGCTACACAGTTTGTGTTTTTTTTGTACTTTATCTTACTTTTTTCTTTTATGGCAGTTTTTAGGCGTCTAAGTCAAGATTAGCAGATATCACATTTTACCATTTGTATTTAAGAGTTGTTTGCATGTATTCATTTCGGTTAAGTAAACTTTAATAACTTTAAGTTAATTTCCATTTAATATCTATAATGTATTTTTTACTTTGCAGCAACAGTACATTTTGTACATAATGTTTTACCCTGTTTACTTTTGTTAATAGTCGGTTTTAAAGCCCCTGGAGGGCTTATGTTGATTTGTTTGTACCTCTTGCCAACTCATTTTATTGCATTGAATTGTATTGTATTGCCAGTCTTGTATATTACGCCAACCTTTCTAATTTTAACTTCAAAAAAGTTTCAGTGGTATGAAAAGTAAGTTATTATATATAATAGTAAGTAGGTGACACCTTTATATAAAAGAAAATGCTTTGAGTTGGTTTTAAATTCCATAGTACTTAAAATAAAATATCTCTCGGGCCGTTTTTCACAATTGACTAAAATGCGTCAAATTTGCAGTTATTTTTGCTTTGAAAATTCGCGCCCCTATACTGGGTTCGTACCGCATTTAGTTTTCATGTTTTGGCGAAAATATTTTCACTTTTTAACTTCTTATTTTCAGATGGATAAATGATTCGACATTGCATTTATGAAAATTAGATCGTTTCATTATGTACATATACAGAGATAAATAAAAAAAATGACGAAAATTACACCTATCCGCTAGGTGGCACTTTTAACTCAGTTTCCGTGGAAATTTCACTTCATCGTATTTCGTCAATAAAAAAAATAATCACAAAATCCTAGTTTTTGTAACAAGTAACTTTTAACTTTTAATGTAATCAAAGTTGATTGCAAACATACGGTCTGTATTCTACTATAGAAAACACATACATTAATAATTTTTCGAAAATAAGTTGTTCTCTTCCAAGTGTTACGTTACGTAAAAGGATAAATAAATACAATTCCGAAGAAGAATATGGCGAAAAAATGTAGAGACCTTCTGTAATAAATCGCATCCACCCAATAATTTATCCTTATATTATAACTTATCCTAAAAGTTTCAGCTATGCATTCCCAGTCATTATCGATAAAATCAGCGGTTTAAAATATACTGCAGTACCGTAAACCATTCAATAATACATGTTAAGTTGTTGTTGTACAATAAATGGGTGGATGCGATTTATTACAAAAAGCCTCTATATTGATTAACTGTGGTAAAATTAAGCATCCTTCGCCATAGGTTCTTCTTTGAAATGGTATTTATTTATCATTTTACGTTCATTGAACACATAATCTATGTTTCAAGAATATCACTTCGATGAAGTATAATTAATTTCTGACCAGGGGATTTGGAGATTAAGCGTCCGCAAGATTTTACAATGTCGAGTCCCTGTGACCTTGACCTAGTGACCCGAAACATAGACATTGCACAACTAGGCATCGTTCTAATCACTTCTATGAAGTATCATTAAACTCTGACCAGGGGTTTTGGGGATTTAGCGTCCACAAGATTTTACTATCTCGAGCCCCTGTGACCTTGACCTTAACCTAGTTACCCGAAACACGGACCTTGCACAACTAGGCATTGTACTAATCACTTCTGTGAAGTATCATTAAATTCTGACCAGGGGTTTTGGGGATTTAGTGTCCACAAGATTTCGTCTACAGACGGACGGACGGACGTACTTACCAGACGGACTTTGTGAGGTTATCCCTTTGATCTTTCTTTGATCTTTTTCAACCCCACAATACAATTATTTAACCCCACAATGCCATTTTTAACCCCATAATGACGGAATGAACTCAAAGAACCTCACAATGCTAAGTTGTACTCAAAAAAACAAAAATAATATCAAACAGGGAATGCCACGTACCAAAAACGCAGCCTCCCCAAACCCTAACCCCGTAATGTCTACTGGGCATGTACGGACAGGCAGACAGACAGACAAGCTGAATCCAGTATACACCCCCTTACACTCTGTGTTTGGGGGGAAGGGCGGGGGTATTATTATTTAATATGTTTAGTCTTATTTATACTAAGACTTCTATCTTTAAATGGGAATTATACAAGTACTTAATTTAAAACGCAGGATTCTGCACCTAAAAGTATACAGAACGTTAGTGTCTGCATAGGTCAACTTTTCACGCACATATATATATATACCTAGTCGCAGGTACCGGTGTTTCGTATAAGTATTTCGTGCCTACAATAGTCTAGATCCTGGTGCATAAGGGACAGAAACATAACATATCTCTAATGTACAGGATTCAAATTTACTCCGTATATGGTTGAAACACCGTTCCGGTACTTTTGTATATCTTACATGTACAAGTCCGAATATTCCAAATATACAAGGACATTTCGATGTCTGTATATTAAAAAAAACAGGCTGTATACTTTATAACAATTTTTTTTACGAAAGATACTAACTTAAATAATTATGATACAAAGTTAAGACAGACAGTTGTGAGATGATGAACGTCTTTAATAAGAAGATAAATTTAAACTTAATGAAACAGCTTACCTGCAAGAACACTTTGCGTGAAAAGCGACAAAACCAGTATTGAACCTGTAGTTATCTTAGCGTCTATGAACATTGTAAAAGGCTGTGTTCTGTGAAAGCAAATATTGACATTAACTCTTAACTTACAAAAAGAAAAAATGTTACAGTTAGAAATTAAGACTTTTGAATACATGAAGCATACATAAGAAACACATGCTGTGAGTGATCGTAATTTGTTTTCTCTGATATTTTTTAATTTTGGCTAAGCGAAATATATATTTGTTGGAGCCAAATGGTAAACGAAATGTACTTCTTTGTTTATTCATTATTATCTTTATACATGACATATCTCTAAATTCCTAGCATGCGAATGTGTGTACATGTAACAATAATTTGTGCAATGAGCATTTAAACAGAATAAAAAATATAAATGATAAAAGTTGTCGAATTACGGCCGTTGAATACATTTTTTACATTGAAAAACTAACTACAGGATGTAATGAGATCTTTATTCAGAATGATTTCTGCGCATTTTTGATGTATCGGTACATAGACTCGGTAGAATCTCTCGAAGAAGTACATTTATAATGTACAAGTAGAAAAGTTGCTGCGGATCGCAGCAAAGAAGATAGCGTTGCCCAAGGAAATGATGATGACTTGTATTAAAGGCAGAACTGTATTAGATTCGGAACAAGATTTCGAGACGTAAAAAAACCCAGAGAGATACATATAAAATCGACTGATTTTCTTCACTTGACTAGAACTGCCAACAAGAGTAGCCATCTTGATCTTATATCGTCCACTTGAGTGCATGGCCTACTTATTACACAATGTGATCAAAATCTTTTTTTCTACCTAGAGTAATAGAGCAAAATCTAGAAATGTGTGCAAAGGAAAGTTTCCAAAGGAAACGGATGCTCCAGCTTTGAGCTATTCAGTAACATGCAAGTATGAAAATGTATAACGACTATCATACAGGTGCACACATGTGTTTCTCTGAACTATTAAGTGCAAATGTGGCCATAATCGAACTTGACCTGTAAAGATTGATATTAACGAATGTAAATTGTATATAATGGTCATCTGTAGTGAGCATAGGCTATATTCAATGAATTGTTACTGTACTTTCTATGCGAATTTTAAATTTTTAAACAATTTTCCTGACCATCATAATGGGGAGAAACAGTTCCGCAAAGATCGTAATGGCGGGTCTTTCAATTTGGAAAATTTTAATTGTTGGGGGTAAAAGACTACACCACGGAAAGCACGAAACGTACCGGAAATTTCCGCCGATATGAACAAAACAATATAAACAAAGAATACTCAGAACTCGGTAAAACATGAGCGGGCCTATACACACAAATAAATCCATTCGGTGAACTAACATTGAATTTTATAGTTTCTATAACGGATGAAAACGTTTCGATACTGCTCTTAGTGCTCAATATTATTACTTCAACAATGAAAAATCTAGTTTTGTTACACATGTACCAAATGCAGATAATTTTAATACCGAAATAATAACGCTATTGTGTGTAAGTCATATCGGCGAACATTTCTGGTACGATCGGCCTTTTGTGTGTTCTGGTCTGGTCTGGTCTGGTCAGGGTTTTACCACATACCTAAATATTTACCGAAATGAACTGTTATTTGCCGAAAATAAAATTGTTTAATATAAAACACGACTATTCATCATTTTTATCATTTAACTAGTCTGTGCCTTTGTAGCAAATTTAGAATACTGCACTGTTTACCAGTGGAATTTAGTTCAATGTCAGTAACTTCAACGAAGTCTTTTCAGTATCGAAAACGAATTTATTCACTACTACCGATACGGTGATAAATTGCTCATTGCCACCTCACCAGTGATATCCAGTTACGTTACCCCAAACATGCGCTGAGGCGCAACGCAATAAAATGCTCTAAAAGTGTTCTTTTTTGTGTGTGTTTTCGGATATCGAACACGCAGTATATTTGTACTGCAGCAATACAAAAGATGGAAAGAACACTTTTAAGGATGCGCTTGTGTATTAATATGACATTTTAAAGGTTGCCATTTCACTGCCTTTTGGGGAATAAAAACACGCACTTGTTTATCAAGGACTCTTATAAAAGCCTTCAAGAGACACTCCAAAAACTGGTATCAAATTAAATAACTTAAAAAACTTACATGATACAAGAGGGCCATGATGGCCCTTTATCGCTCACCTGAGTACAAGTTAACTTGCCTGGTGGGTGTAGTGAATTTTGACCCAAGATGCATGATTTGAACAAAGTAGGTGGAAGACCATTAGATATTGTTACATACTAAATATCTCAGCTCTAGGCCAAGTAGTTTTAGAAAAGCAGATTTTTAAAGTTTTTTTCTATACCAAACGACCCCCTTGGCAGGGTAAAATTTGACCCTAGGGCCACGATTTGAACACACTTTGAAGATGTCTACTAGACACTGATACACACTCAATATCTAGGCTCTTACCTTTGTTGTTTTGGAGGAGAAATACTTTTAAGGTTTTCCTGAATAAATCTTTGTAAAACAAGTGGTCCCGTGGGCGGGGCCAATACTGACCCCAAGGGCATAATATAAAAAAAAACATTGAAGAGGTCTACTAGGCAATGCCACATGCTAAATATTTAAGCTCAATGCCTTGTGGTTTCAGATATGAGATTTTTAAAGTTTTTCCTGTATACCTCTATGTAAAAGAAAGTGACCCCCGGGCGCGGTCAATTTTGATCCGGAGTCATAATTTGAACAAACTTGGTAGAGGTCCTCTAGATAATGCTCTATGCCAAATATCTAAGCTCAAGGCCTTGTGGTTTCAGAGAAGAAGATTTTTAAAGTTTTCCCTATATAAGCCTATGTAAAACTAAATGACCCCACGGTCGGGGTAAATTTTGATCCGGGGGTCATAATTTGAATTATCTTGGAAGAAGTCTACTAGACGATGCTTCATGCCAAATATGTAAGCTCTAGGCCTTGTGGTTTCAGAGAAAATATTGAATTTTTTTCTATACGCCTTCATAAAACTAAGTGGTCATAATTTGAACAATCTTGGTAGAGGTCTACTAGACAATGCTAGATGCGAAATATCTACTCTCTAAGCCTTGTAGTTTCAGAGAAGAAAAGTTTTTCCTATATAAGCCTTTGTAAAACTAAGTGACCCCCGGGCGGGGTCATTTTTAACCAGGGGGTCATAATTTGAATAATATTGGTAGAGGTCTACTAAAGTTTTTTCCTATTTTTTACCATAGCAACGAGAGTTCTGCATGGGATAGAATTCTTTGAACCATTGTAGTACAACTTCATGCAAGGAACATCCCTGCATAGTTTCATCAACATTGGCACAGTGGTTTCAGAGCAGATGTCGTTTGAATAAAAACGTTGACGGACGACGGACACTCATCCATCCTAAAAGCTCACCCTGGCAAAGTTTCAGCTAAACAGTCCAGTCATCATCTGTGTTGCAGTACCGTAAAACATTCATTAATATATGTAAAAATGTTGTTCTACAATTAACTAGACCTATAACTAAATGTGATTAATACCCCCGAAAGACTGCTTTTTCAACTGAGGAAGTTAGTAGTAACAGAATATCTTGCAAAAAAAACTAAAACAGGCATATTGTTCTTGGCAATAACTCTATAATTTGTCAAGATAGAGTTATGGTTCTTGTACACTGCTCTTCCTCTCAACAAGTAGTTTTCAAGTTATGCTCCGGACAAGGAAAGATAACAAAGGGCATTCACTCTATAAATAATCAAGATGGAGTTATGGTTCCATTGCACTGCACTTCCTCTCAATGTGCTTGACCATTGTATGAAGTTGTATTGAATTCCAACCAGAAGTTTTCAAGTTATGCTCCGGACAAGGAAAATGCATCGGACTGACCGACTGACCAAACCGGGAAACTTCGTTTCGAGGATATAGTAAGTGGATATCGATTTATTACAAAAGGTCTCTACGTTGTTTATTTGTGCTAAAATGAGGCATTTTGTTCTTTAAATATGCATTCATTTATCATTCTACTTCCTTGAACGCATTGAAACAATCAACATAGAGTCCATCTGTAACAAACCGCTATCCAACGATTAATTGTAAAACAGATTATTGAATGTTTTACGGCACTGCAACGCATTTTAAAACCTACGCTGATAAAAAAGTAGGTGGAATCGCAATTCATTTGGGAATAAATGAAATATAAAAAAAAAATGAACATATTTTTGTTGAACTTTCACAAAAAAGCCTCGCAATTGCGAGAAAAAAATGGCCTCGCTTTCCTATCGCCTTTTCCAGCATTTTACCGAGAATGGGCAATAGCGCGCCAGTCAAGCGTATCAATTATGACACAAAGTTTGTGAACGAAAAAATTCTTAATTTCTGCACAGAAAATGGTTTTCATTTCTTGGACAATGATGAGATTTTCTTGAAAAACAAAAAAAAATAGTTCGTTCCCTGTACAATGCTGGTGATCCGACGGGAATTCACATTTCCGACGCCGGTGTACTCGAATCTGACGTCTTTCCTTATTGACGGTATATCGGATGAGGATAATATGATTTGTCTCAGGAGTGTATCTCCGCCAATGAGGAAAGATGCCGACGATACATTTCAGAACACCGCCGACGGCAAACAAATTGGTAAAAAATAATTTTTCATTTAGTGAACGATGTTCATTTTATGTTTGATAAGGAGAGTTGGGGTGAACATTGTAATTTTTTATACTGCAAAACATGGTTGTCATTGTTTAGCTATAGCAAAGTAAAAACATATGGTATACAGAAAAATACTTGTGTTGAAAAGAACAAAATTCAATCAAAGTTTATGATTACTTGGTGTTTAAAAAAAACCCCCAGCGATGCGATAACTTATACAGGTACTACTTAAAAATGCATTCAGCAGAAAAAGTATATATTGGCAATATATTTACTAAGTACATGTACACTCTTTTCTCATTGTAATACCATTGCACATGAATTCTTATTACTTGCCACTGGTATAAAAAATATAAGTAGTTTATTATACCATATTGGTATAGGGTGCACTGGGAAAAAGCTAAAGAGTATTCAATAGCGAAAAGATACTTGTATTGTTGTTCTTCAAAACAATTTTTTGTATTACTGTTTGTGTATATGACATGTATGTTTTGTTTTTTAAAAATTAACTTTTATCATCATAATGGCTTACAGTATCGCTTCGGTAAACGTTAATGGTTTTAGAGACAAGAAGAAAAGGTCACTAATTTTTCAGTGGTTATACAAGAAAAAGTACGATATTATTCTAGTTCAAGAAACGCACTGTAAAAATAACGGTGAATCTAACATATGGGGTAAGCAATGGGGCGGAGATTCAATATGGTGTAACGGTTATAACTCTACGTGCGGTGTTGCTATTTTAATCAGGCCTAAATTGAACATTTCTGTAAAACAAATATTACAAGATATAGTGAAGGACGTTATATTTCTATTGATTTTCAAGTAGACGAGAAAATGTATACAATTATCAAATTTTATGCGCCAAACGTAGGGAAATCTCGGAAAAGCTTTTTTAATACTATACTATAAATTTCGGGAATGCAAATATTCGCTTATAATTGGGGGTGATTACAACTGTACTTTTAATCCAAACTTAGACAGAAAGTACAGCTTTTTAGCTCACCTGGCTATGCCAGGGTGAGCTTTTCTGATCGATAATTGTCGTCCGTCGTCCGTCAACATTTTGATTCAAATGACATCTCCTCTGAAACCTCTAGGCCAATGTTGATAAAACTATGCAGGAATGTTCCTTGCATGAAGCTCTACCAAAATTGTTCAAAGAATTCCATTCCATGCAGAACTCTGGTTGCTATGGCAAAAAATAGGAAAAACTTTAAAAATCTTCTTCTCTGAAACCACATGGCCTAGAGCTTAGATATTTGGCATGTAGCATTGTCTAGTGGACCTCTACCAAGATTGTTCAAATTATGACCCCCGGGACAAAATTGACCCCGCGCGGGTGGGCCCTTAGTTTTTGCATAGGCATATATAGGGAAAACTTTAAAAATCTTCTTCTCTGAAACCACAAGGCCTAGAGCTTAGATATTTGGCATGTATAATTGGCTAGTAGACCTCTACCAAGATTGTGTAAATTATGAGCCCCGGATCAAAATTCACCCCGCACCGGGGGTCACTTAGTTTTACATAGGCTTATATAGTAAAAACTTTAAAAATCTTCTTCTCTGAAACCACAAGGCCTAGAGCTTAGATATTTGGCATGTAGCATTGGCTAGTGGACCTCTATTAATATTGTTCAAATTATGACCCCCGGGACAAAATTGACCCCGCACCGGGGGTCACTTAGTTTTGCATAGGAATATATAGTAAAAACTTTAAAAATCTTCTTCTCTGAAACCACAAGGCCTAGAGCTTAGATATTTGGCATGTAGCATTGCCTAGTAGACCTCTTTAAAGTTTGTTCAAATTATGCCCCTGGGGTCAAAATTGACCTTGCCCGGGGGGGGATCATTTGTTTTACAAAGGCGTATATAGGAAAACTTATTTGGTATATAACATTATCTAGTGATCTTCCACCAGGCAAGTGGACTTGTACCAAGGTGAGCGATATAGGGCCATCTTGGCCCTCTTGTTTAATGATGGTTTTTATCGTACGGACGAGGGTATGTCAGAGTTGTTACAACTTATTCGATGTTTAGATCTCGAAGATATATGGAGAAGAAATCCGCTTGAGAAACAATATACGTTTGCGCGGTCTCAGTCAAAATCGCGCATTGATTATTTCCTTACATCAAAATCTGTTGACAGCGAAATAAGCAGAGTTAAAATCAGTAATTTTTTGTATTCAGATCATGATTTAATTACTATGATTTTGGACACTGAATGCGTTGTTAGAGGTCTCTGGAAACTCAACGCGAGTATTTTAAACGATATGAATATATTCAAATAATAGAATCTTTTTGGAAATTCTGGGTCTCTTGTAAAGTCAAATTTGCCACAAACCGTGAGTGGTGGGATATGGCTAAGAACAAAATAAGAACATTATCTATAGATTTTACAAAGGGCAAAGCAAAACAACACAAATAAACTAATAGACTAGAAGAACAAATTCAAATACTAAAAAATAATGAAAGTCAAGCAGCGAAAGCAAAAATAAAAAGTATGACGGATGAATTAAATGTATATTACAAAAAGCAATTAGATGCAGCAAAAACACGATCAAAAGCTAAATATATAGACGAGGACGAAACATCATCAAAATATTTTTTCGATTTAGAAAAAAGGCGGGCTAAAGATAAATTGTGGGCAAAAATTCGTACCGACTCAGGGAAAATTAAAAATGGTATAGACTCTATTTTAAAAGAGCAACGGAATTTCTTTAAGAAACTGTTTACTTCGGAAGGAATCGATAAACGTTCTGCTGAAAATTTAGTCAGCTCCTTAAATACAAGCCTATGCACAGAAGAAGCTAGTAGTTTAGAGTTGGACATTAGCGAAGACGAGATAAAGAAAGTTATAATGGGTTTTAAAAAGTCTAAATCACCGGGCGAAGATGGTATTACAGCTGAATGGTATCAAAAATTTTGGTATTTAATCAAAAATGATTTTTTACAGGTTTTAACAGAATCTCTGGAGTCATTCTGTCTACCTAAGTCTCAGTATAAGGGGGTTTTATCGCTTTTATATAAAAATGGTGAAAGAGAAAATTTAAAGAATTGAAGACCGATAACGCTTCTTAATGTTGACTATAAAATTGTTGCCAAATGTTTAGCAGTACGAATAAAACCGTTTTTGCCAAAGTAACTTCATAGTGATCAAAAAGGATTTATTAAGGGGCGCTACATATCAGACCCAAACAGGTTAATCCAAGACGTTATAGACTTCGTAGATTTTGAGGACATGGATGGTATTATAATCTTTTTAGATCAAACAAAAGCTTTCGACAGGGTTGAATGGGAATGGGTAGACATATGTTTGAATAAATTCGGATTTGGGGAAAAATTCAGAAACTGGGTACATATGTGTTTGGCAGGTTCTGAAACTGCTATTCAAACTAACGGTTTTATTTCAGAGAGCTTCTAAATTTCTCGTTCTATTAAACAGGGATGCCCTTTAGCCCCTCTACTTTACATTTTACAAGCAGAGCCAATGGCCTGTGCCATTAGAGAGGACAAAGATATTCGGGGTATCAAACTTCCGTCGCACGACACTGTTATCAATAACAATCTCGAACTTAAGTTGAATCAATTTGTAGATGATACACAGTTCTTTTGTGACAATGAAGCCTCTATTCCAAAAATATTTAAAATTCTTAACACTTACGAATTAGCATCCGGTGCAAAAATGAACAAGGCAAAAACAACTGGGCTTTTTATTGGAAAATTGAAAAATAACGTTCCAAAGTTCAGATATATAAACTGGACAAGAAACTACGTAAACACTCTAGGCATAAGTCACGGCTACAATATCGATAATAATGAAATCTGGATGAAAAAGATAAATAAAATAAAAAATTGTCTACAAGTCTGGAAATCTAGAGGGCTAACATTAAAAGGTAAAGTTCTTATTCTGAAGACTTTTGTAATTTCCCAAATCATGTTTGAAATTGAAGCGCGAGGGATCCCAAAATATTTATTGAAGAAATAGAAAGTGCAATGTACAATTTTTTATGGGATGGCAAAAAGTCTTTAGTTTCAAAAAATACTATCGCGCTTAGTCAACTAGATGGCGGTCTTGATATGTGTAATATAGCAAACATATACGCAGGCTTAAATGTTAAAATGATTTATAGACTCGTACACTCTCCGCTAGAAAACTGGAACGCTATCGGTAAATATTTTCTTAAACACTATGATAAACAACTAGGACAAAACTTCTTTTTATGTAAATGCTCAACATTCAAATCTTTTTCCATGGTAGGAATAACCACACGTTTTTACACTACTGCGCTTCAACATTGGAGCCGATTTAGAAAATGCTTTAAACCAGAGACCAGCATGGATATTCAAAATACATTTATATTTTGCAATGAGCACATCCGAATTCGAAATAAACTAATATTCTTTAAATCATTTATAAAAAGTGGTATAATATGCATAAAGGACATATGGGATACACACCGAAGAACATTTATCTCTTCAAACGAACTGTTTAAAAAGTTAAGATTTAGAAGAAACTGGATCTCCGAGTGGCAAACGATCAAAAGCAGCATTCCTGAGAAATATATTAACGCGCTCAATAGTCAAAAGCTCATAACGAATGTAAAGCTATTATGTCTCGAAGGAATCGATATAAAAAGCAAGTCAGGAAAACGCTTTAAACCCGAAAATTTAAAACTTCAATATATTTCTGCAATGTGGTGTCAAAAGATGAGTAATCTTAAGTTGAAATAAAATGGGAAATTACCCTTGATACATCAATCTGTTGGAATTTAGTTTGGGGTATAATTTCAAAGTCTTTTGCGTCAAATAAAGCTAAGCAATTTCAATGGAAATGTTTACACAACGTCACTTTTACAGAACATAAATTAAATTTAATGAAACAATCGGACGGAAATTGTTTTCTATGTAGATCAAAAAGAGAAACTTTAGTTCACTTGATATGGGAATGTCCTTTTGCTTCTAACACCTGGAAAAAATTTTAAACTAAACTAAGCACGATTCTCACAAAACTTGGTATAGAAATTTCAAACTTTAAAATGGCCGTTATTCTTGGGATATGTGAATTTCCATACGCAAGAAACTTATTAAACACAGTAATTTTTTAAACAAAATGGGCTATTTGGAAATATCGAAATGACTGTAAATATAATGGCAATAAGCTTTAACTACAAAGTCTTTAACAGGATCAAGGGCCAAATAATATTTAAAAACACCAATAAAGAAGATCTAGAACTTGCAAACGCTTTATCAAATTTGTAATTATTTATGAATGATAATCTCATTTCGCTTTATCATGTTTGTTATTTTCGCTTTCGAATAAATATGATATAATAGTGAATATGTGTAATAGAATTTACTAGTACTTGGTAATATAATCTTTTTAATCTTTGTTTATTTGTGTATATCGTTCTGTTCCATTTAACATGTATTATAATTACATGTATTGTAAGGCTGGTAGGGGATGCTCCCCGACCCCTATCAAGCCTATGACGGGGAAAATAAACGGGGGCCTCAAACGAAAAAAAAACAAAAAAACCTACGCTGATTTTACCGAAAACGATTGGAATGATATAGCTTAAACTTTACGGCTAAGTAATAATAATACTTTATCATTTATGCTTTTTAAGTTATCTAATTAAACACATATTTTAGCGAGTGCCTCTTTAGCATGCGCAATTGCAACTTACTTTTCATGACGTCTCGGTCCATGAGATCAATAGTTGTCTGATAAAGTTTCATCAAAATGGTACGAAGGGTTACGGAGGCAAGGAGTGTGCACAAAAGTTAATGAATGGTCGACGGGACAGACGAAGACCATTCGAATATCCCTCCGCCATTGTCGGTTTTGGGCTTGTTTCTTCACAGATTCTTACGGTTATGGTTTGAGTGGTAACTAATGTTAATTTAGGGGAGGCATTAATTTAGATAAGACCTACCTTTAAAAAAGATGGTCGGTGCAATTTATTGTATATGAAAGCGATTGGTAGCTGGATTTTATAGTAAAAATTAATTCGCTAAATGTGACAGTACAAATAGTGCCTAGAAGTTGATAACGAGCTTTTCATCCAGCTGCTAGAAGTTATTTGGTGTACCATTTGGATTTCCAATCCAGTGAGTGTATGACCAGCAACCATATACATGTAGTCTAGTAACCCTGGCTTTTAAGGTAGAACAAATTGCAAAAGAATTTATTTTGTAACTAAGTTGTAGGAAAGTCGTTGCTTAATACCATATCAAAAGTTGCAGAGTGTAAGTCTTGCTAAAACTGAGAAATAAACGTCCAAATACATGTACGTGCAAAAACCCTCAATTTTACAATGGCCTTTATTTCCCACCATAGTGACGTTTTTTTAGAGAAACAGCGCGTGCTGACGTCACAAAACATGGCGGGCAAGGTTGCGAAGATTTCAAACTTGGATTTTGAGCTGAATTTGACACAGGTAGGTTGAATATCGGTTACTACACACATATTTCGTAAGCATATGTGTTTAAGTTTTAAATAGAATAGATACATAAGTACGTTACATACGAAAAATGCTGGTGAAAAGATTAAAAAAAAGGTGGATACAATCGCAGGCCGAAAAGTTTTTTTTCAAGTGTTTTTTTCTTTAATTCTTCGTTTTCGTAGGTAGTATACACAAGCATATGCATATTACAGAACTTAAACATCATTTAAATGAAAAAGAAGAGAAAAATGCTTGTGAATCCCCGTTTGATTTTCATTACTACGGGAGCGTGGGAGTGCCATTAATTTCAGATTACGAAATGTAACACACTTTTTTTTCCAGTTTCGATAGAACCTTCTATACTTTCATATAATTGCAGTTTGTTAATGCAATTTCGTTATAAGTAATACATTTTGAAAAGAGGATGTCTTAATTCCATAGAGTGGCATTTGTTACGAGTCGATTGTCAGTGACAAGAGTAGCAAAGTAGCATGAAACCGTGGTGGATTTTATTTTTGAAATTCTGAAAGGTTTTAAGTATTAAACATTGCAAAATAACAGTTGCTGGAAAGGTTCTGTGTTATAATATTCCTTGAATGAAAATTAGGAGGTTGTGTACTGGAAATTCACCTTGTCCGTACGTGAGTGCCCAATATTTAAATCTTGTGCGCGCTATTTTTCAATAACCGCTTGTTACATTTCAACGAAACTTTATGGGAGGGTCTACTAGTAACAAATGGTGAAGCGAAATGTTTTGTTCAGATTTAAAACATTTGGCTAATGTATTATAGAGTTTTTGTAAATCTCGTTCGCGCTATTTTTCAATGAATATAAAAATACCCTGTCTAAAGTTCAGGTGAAGAAGTTTATTGTCAGCAAACTGTTAATAGTTATCAGTAATCTTGAACAGTTCGCAAAGTAAAACTTTTAACGGGTCATTTCTTCTTTATGCACAAGTCTTAATATAATTTTATATTTAAAATTACTTGTTTATAATTGCAACTTCGTGTGCGTTGTGTGTTGTCGCTGTTAACGCCTGTTTCAGGGCGAGCAGTTTACCGAACCATCGTTCCTTGGAAGGACAATCTACTAAAACTCTTTTCTCTGTACGAAACTGCTAACCTTTTCACACAAAGAGATATTGTGTGTGTGTGTAAGGGCAAGAGTCCATGATGCTAAATCAACGATAGGTGATATGATTTCAAGTCAGCGACACTACCCACTAGACGAATTCTAACCTTCTGTGGTTACAAGAAACTTGATTTACTACGAACACTGTGACTGAACATTTGTTATTGACAAAAATACCTACCATTTATGATGAGTAAGTCCCGTTTGAATCATGATTAAACTCAAAGTTTTATGTGCGTTATCACCTATTTTAATTGAGAATCAAGTGTCAAAATATGTTCATCAATAAATTTCAGTGTTGTATTTTGGTTGATATGCAAAAAGACAGCGTGGACTTCCTTATTTCCGAACGAAACCTGTAAGTGCGACCACTTATTTTCTTAGATAATCTGTCAAATGATCAAAGCTTAAGTTCAAAGAGAGAGATTTTATTGCATCCATATAGGCTAAAAAGCCCGTGATGACATACACAATACATAATACAAGACATACAGCAAACATTTGATACGGTTATCGAAATTTTTAGAACCGAATGTAAAACATTTAATATTTGTGTATGATTTCAAATGTGTGTCTGAAACGCGATTTCATTGTTCCCGTCGTTTATGTGGTATGTTTAAATGTGACACAAATTTAACATAGTGGTACATGCATGAAATCTAAAGTAAAAACACATCATAATAGCACATAATCATTTTACATTCTCCATCTTCTTCATACCCAAATATACACCAAACTTTTCAAATTATTTCAAGGAATGAAGACTTATGCAATTTGCAAGACAGCCGTTGTAAAAAGTCAGTCAGTTTCATTTATTGGTAAGAAGGAGAGCAATAATATAAACGTAACAAGCACTGCAAGGGGTGATGTCACCAAGACTGAGCCAGGACAGCCCGTTCACAAGGAATGCCGTCGAGATTATATTCATCACAGAAATACAGTTAAACAGACAAGTTCTGAACCAACCAGAGCATATCGCTCCACACAATCGTTTGAATTTAGAAACAAAATTTAATGTTTGTTTTGTACCTCAGACGCTAAAGTAATACACAGAAAAAGTAGTTATGATGTTTTTCTTGTTAGAACATTTGACTGTCAGAATCTTATTAAAAAAATGTAATGAAAGAGGTAGCAAATGGGCAACTTCTGTACTTGGTAGGCTGTAAAACACAATTGATTTGCCTGCAGCAGATGCTATATATCACCAAACATGTAACATTACTTTTAGAACGGGTAAATGTGTCCCGAAGTGTTTTCAGTCTGATGATTTGAAAAAAAAAACAACTGATCGTGATATAACAAGTCCTGGTAGACCTGTAAGATCAGATCGCTGCATTTGCTGAAATTGTATCATTTATGAAAGAATCGGACGGTAATAGAGTGTCTCTTAAGGTATTGGGGGTCTAATGGACACTATTCCAAAACACATTAAACTTAACATTTATATGATCTACATCTGTTAACCGACTAGTGTGCAAAATTTAAAGACATTTCACCGTTTAATTAAAAATTAATTTCGTTTTTTGTTGCCCTACCCCCACTTTAGAAATACTGACCATATTAAAAAGTACCATAAAAGTTAAAATAGGTATGTTTGCAAGTATCTATATACATTTAAAAAAAAATCCAGGTTCAAAAAGTACTACAAGCAATGTAGAATTACAAAACATGAATTATAATTCTACAAGCTTAACATGTGTAACAAAAAATATGCAATAATGCCAAAAACTAGGGTATACAATTTTCCTAATTTTGCCACGAGACATATCACACATGTACAAATACACGGCTTTAGCAAAACATTAGGAGTAGGGCCATCACTATTGATTATAAAACTTTTATAAGTAGTATATGAATTGAAGTATAAGAAAAAATAAAAATGTTTTACCGTCTACTTTTTGAGATATTCAACTTTTAAAAATGAGCACGGTCAATTTTTGTATTTTCAAGTAACTGTACAGCTTGATAAAACCAAGGAAAATTAAGATACAGTTGTCAAATCTTGTAAAATGGCTGAATTTTTCATGTTATTCAGTTTGATAACCAAAAAAGAAAAAATAACGAAAAAAAGTTTTGGCTCCTTCGGGGATTGAACTCAGGACCTCTTGATCTCAAAGCAGACGCTCTAACCACTGCACCACAGTACAAAATAGGTACTGCTATAAAATCCAAAGTATTCCAAATGATCCTTAAACAGGAAGTACTCATTACACATCCACTACCTTAATGATTTTGTCAAACGAATGCAAAACTTATGTGGTTAGAGGGCGTATAGTTGTAAGTACATTGTACGTGAAAAGCTTATTGATCATTTTGGCTCAGATATTGTTTTAGTCAGCTGTGGGGCTCGTTTTGGGGAGGCTGCGTTTTTGGTACGTGGCATTCCCTGTTTGATATTATTTTTGTTTTTTTGACAGTAAAAATGATGTTGTAAGTTTAAAACTCACAACTTCCTGTATCATTCATACTTTTCATAAATCTCAGAAAGTTCATAACCCAGATGAGGAAAAGATGAAAATTGTTACTACTGCAGCAAAACTAATTAAAAACGAGAAAAACTGTGATACAAAGTATCACAGCGGACTGACATGTAAATATTTTGGAAATTGATGATGGTTGATGTTGAGGCATGACCCCAAAAGAACTCAAGGAATCCAATTCTGGTTGAACAATCTGGTTGAACAAGCAAAAACCGACACGACTGACCTCAAGTATCGACACTTTACTGTTATCGAATAATATGTATACAGTTTGTCTTAATTGTTCATTGCCAGTATCCTTATTAGTTTGACATGAATGAAGATTTTTATGATTATTTGCCGTAAAATATTTAAAATGGTTTAAAAGCTGAAAATGATAAGTAAATCAGAAGAATTTTTTGTAATTGGGTTTGGATGGGATTCGGACTCATTCCGAAAAGCACACCTATGCAGTTACAGGTGCAGACGCCTTTACCAATTACACAACGGAGACTGATTACAATTATCATGGAAATAAGCTAATTAATATAATATTGTATATAATTAAAAAGGCAATCGAAGATTATTCAGTCGAATGTGCTTCGTAAATTTCATGTCGAAAGCTGTATAGGGGTAAAAACAAATCAATTCCCATTTTTCTCAGCGAAGATGGCGCCTGAAACGTGAAACGTCATTTTCTCTATGAAAGGAACGACAACTCAATAAGGAACAACAACTTTTGCTTTTCAACAAAAATCGTCTGTGTCAACAGTTTTCATCTCAGAAGTACCTCAATTTTTAAATGAAGAGAGACGCATATATTCGATCTAGTGATTAAGTCTCCATGCATCTTTTCGTACCCCGTATTAAATATAGTGGGCCGATGCTGCGGCCCGCAATGATATTCAGTGTACTCAGACTTCCAGAATTTTTTACCCTTCATCGCAGACACTCGGTTCAATTGATAAAAATATACGTATGTTTATTAAATTTTCTGCGATTATAATTCAGTAAAAAAGAGATGATGGTAAGATTGCAGCAACTGGCCAAGTACTTATACAAACATGTACACTAAAAAGCGTTATTGATCCAGTACAGTTAGGTCTCGGCATACAAATGCACCATCATTCTGTCTTATATGTTTAATATGTATACGTAGAGTGAGATTGAAAATTGAACGTACTTCATTGAGTGAAAATACTTTGTATGAGTGAATATGTTGTAAAAATATATCTCACAGACTTTTTAAAGGATTGACATAACATTACTATTTTGCAGTCCACTTGCAGTATGTCGAACACGCTTATATTGAAATATAACTTGTGTCTAATAATTGTTAACAAATACGGTCAATCACCATTCTTTTGTTTGGATTTGACTCTAGTTACACCTAATCACTGTCTATATTAGAAGATTTCTAGCGGTATTTCACAGAAAAAATCAATGAATATACTATATAGTCATATACTATACTAGTTTATTGGCGCCGCCGATGACGGCGGCGGCCTATTATGGAATAGTTTTTCCGGAAGTACATGGTAGGAGCGGTTATTAGAATGCGAAGAAAAATGGTTTTAACTGTATGCTAAAATAATACGAAATAGACATTAAAATATTGATTATACACATTTCCTTCATTAAAACGTACTTGTTAAATTGTAATGTTCTCTTCATATCTTTTGGAAAAAATACGAAAACGTAAAACAACTTCTCCCTTATCGGTTTTTTGCAAAATTATAATATCAGCTTATTTTTTACCACGTGCTTTAAAGGCAGTTTCCGTGGTGTAGTGGGTAAGCTGATGACCGCGTAATTTTACGAGTGGAGTTCAAATCCCGGTAAAACCCAAATTTTTTAAATATATTTTTTTTTCGGTTTTTTTTTTTCAGCTTTAAAACCACTATGATTTTAAATGTTTTCTGCAAATATTCATAAATTTTTTCATTCAAATCAAACTAATAATGATTGCTTATCAAAAAGCTAATTTTAGCTATTTAACGCCACACATGTACAAAACTATTTTCGGCGCCCTTTGATGCTTTGCATCAATGGTATTCTTGTATACTATTTGCTTAATCAAACTATGAATGCTTATTGCTACTGGCTACAGTGAGCAAGGGGTGAAATGACAGATTATCAACACATGTCGTGGTGATTTTATCCACATTATTCACGTTGCATATGGCGACGATTCAAGCCTGTCATAACTTATACTAAAAGTCTTGTTCTGACAAGTTGAAAACTGGATAAGTCGAAATAATTTTCATGGTTTTATTGGTTTACTTGACTTTGAGACACCGAGACTGGACTGTTTCTTTTTTAATTAATTAATCAATTTATAGTATATTGTGATAAAAATGCAACATGTGTTGATGACTTTTGAACAGAAAACTTAAAAAAAGTGACTTTGAGAAATAGTAATGAATTTCTTATGTACAGTCTTGTGGGTGGAGAAAATTGACCCCTTGCAAGAAAAAATGTTTAAATATACTGTGTATGTTTATGTGTTCTTCATCTTAGTTGTTAATACCATGCTTGTGTGATCTAATTTATGTAGAAATTGCTTTAAATGACTATGAAATTATGAAAATACTGTCATTATTGCAAAATAATAAAATACGTTCAATTTATTTCTTAACATGTAATGTCTTACTTTGACCCATTTTTTCCAGACTTGCCCTGCTTACAGGATCTGCAACTTTTTTTAACGAAATTGTACTACACAAAATAACTGGTTTTATTTCTTTTGCAATTTGTTCTACCTCGGGCACTTTTTTGAGCCAGGGTTACTAGTCTAATGTATAGTACCTAAACAGTGGTTTTCAAATCCAGCAGCAAAGTTCAGATACATATACTATCAGGTATTCGTACAACAACGCACTCAGCATTGTTCCAGCAGTTCCCCAGCGCTTCAAGTCTGGCACGACAACCAAGACCAGCTGATGGATGCCAAAGTAACCACTACGATGGCCTTTTAGTCCATATCCAGATAATCAAAGAGATTCTCGGGACTTCCAGTCCCGTGCAAGCAAGGTTGCGGCATGTTTCGCCGACTAGTCTGAGCCTTCCATTATAAAGTTAGGGGAAGTGTTGTGACTACTCCGCATAGCGTATTTACACCTAAGAATATAGTGATGTGATACCGGCCAACCGGATGTACAACAATACTACATTACAATTGCAAAATAAGCAGCAAATAAAAATATTTAGTAGACAAAAGTTGATCTCGGGATATGTCCTACATTTGATATTATTATCATTTAATCACCCACATAATAATATTTAAAAAAAAACACCCATAATTATTCTGCCGTTGTACTAAAATATCAATTTTGCACAAAGAAAGAAATGAAATTTCCGCTTATTTTAAATTAAACTCGCTAACAGAAGAAGAATTAGCAAAGTGCAGGCGATACAAGATAATACGTCTCGTTAGAATAACAACGTCCCTTAAAGGTTTACTTAAATAGTGTTTCTTTTTCTAAAAATATATATTATCGTAAATGATATATTCTATCATACAGATCTCTAGCTGGCGGCTCACTATCTGACCATATCAGAACGAACCCCTACTAGTGTCCGAATCATCGACCACTCGCTCCCAAGGCGGATGCCTAAACCACTAGACCAAGGGAGACATTATATTTTTATAAAAGCGAAAATTGTTAGACGCTTACCACAGTTGATGCTCGCATTTAATCCTTGCGCTTGTTACATTTATACACAGGTAGAAGTGTAGACAACTTAAAATAAAATACTTGTTCATTGTGAGTTCAAGCAGAACGATTTTCTATTCAATATGTATTTATAGCCTTTTCAAACGAATAAGGAAGTTCTACAACTTGTTTGTGAATTGCGTTTAAGTTTATTTTTAGTATGTTTTATAAAGGTGTATTCAGTGGTTAAATTGCTCTCTCCCTTCAGAATTTCAAGGTGTGAATGCGAGTTTCAGCATTTCAGGTAAGGTTGATATTTCAGTATCTATCTAACTTTTCAAGAAGTGCGTAAATGTCTGTGTATCTCTTGATTTATGTGTCGTTTTGAAAGATCATAGTTTTGTTCAAATGTACTGCAATTCTCATTCTATAATTATAATTTTACACGTTTGACTTGTCGCCTACTAATATTGTAATTGCGGTTTTACTGCACGTATATGTAATGATCCGTATAATAATTACACTGAACCGATTTCCTAAACGTCCATTTTATAAGATTCAGTTATAAGAAAAGTATTTTGTGTAACGACTTAAATTTCGAACTCCAGAGTTATACATAGTACTCTATCGAATGTTATCCAAAAAATGACATTTCACTGTCACGGTTGACCGCGGGAGACGATGTGTGGAGATGCTACTAGCCGGTACATCACTCAAAAGTAATATATATTTCCATTCTAACGCGTTTATTTATAGTAATGTCAACCAAAGCATATTAACGCATGCACACTCATAGAAGTTGTGTGAAAATTATGCAGGAGGGAATTTCAGCAGCCAAAAAAAGTTCCGGACGTCTAGTGTGATATACTTTGTAAGGTATATATCGCGCTCAAATCGTTCTTTGCGTATACAGGAGAAAGGTGTGAGAATGGAGAATTTTACAACGACAACACTTAATAATGTGTTGTTGTGTATTTAACTGACGGACTTAGTCATGTTTAACTTGTTATAGTAGAACACATTATTCATCTAACGTTTCTTTGCAGATGTCCTGCAGTTGATTAAATAGAACATTTTCCAAGATGAGCCTTTGTCTTAATAGATACATGCTGTTCTTGATGCTAAGTCTAATAGTACAAAGACTAAGGTCAGGTGAGTTGCTCAAAGGCAGTATTGATATTTGTATATGAACGTAAAATATAAATTGCAGATCGTTTTCTTAAACTACAATATGAGCCTTTGTCTTAATAGATACATGCTGTTCTTGATGCTTAGTGTAGTAGTACAAAATCTAAGGGCAGGTGAGTTGTTTAAAGGCAGTAATGATATTTGTTGATGAACATGAAGTATAAATTGCATTCCGATTTTGTAATCTACAATATTATATTTGTAAATAATCTTATACATTATGTAACTATTATACATGCTTAGTCACATGTTTTTCCTCGCAAACGAACTATAACTTACAAGTTGGAAACTTATATAAACATTACATTAAGAATAATCATAAATAAGAGATACTCGTATTACGTCCATGTATTTAGTAAGTAGACATTTCATTTTCTTTACTTCTAAGAATTTAAAACAGATTATTTCATTTCATTTGTTAGCATGTCCAGACAATTGCAATAGTTGTGACGAACAAGATAGTTGTACTCTCTGTAAGACTGGTTTTTGGGACTTGGGTAATAGATGTCAGGTCGCGTGCCCTGCCGACTGTTTAGATAAAGACTGTCATACTGATAGTGGATTCTGTATTGCGTGCAAACCTGGAATTTATGGCAGTAAGTGCCGACGGTTTTGTAATCTGTGTGAGGATGGATTATGTGGTTCACTTTCTTGCACTAACGGATGTAAAGCTGAACATTACGCGTATCAAGACAGTGTTGACACTTTTTGTTTGCCATGTTCTCAAGAATGTAGATCATGTAGTAATTTCAGTGTGTGCAATGTCTGCAATGATGGATACCATTTATCAAAATATATATCATTTGGAAACCTCAAAGCATCATGTATCCCGAATGAAATCAGTTGTTCCCATGGATGTTCTACTGACTGTGACGAGAATAAAATATGCCAAGGTAATTGTACTGCAGGATGGTCTGGCGAGCGGTGCTCTGATCCATGTGCAAGCCAGTGTCTTAAATGTAATAAACACAACGCTAACATTTGTGAAGAGTGTAAAGGTGATTATTACACTGTCACGTGCGATGTAGAATGTGACCATTCATGTATGAAAGCGAAAGATACGCAAACATGTAGACACCATGATGGATATTGTCTAAATGGTTGTGAAAACAACACAATTTGGGGTCAAAACTGTAACCAATCGTGTTCCGATGATTGTGCTGACGATGGGGTATCACGGATGTGTGACAGAGACAATGGCACATGTACTAGCGGATGTGATGCTGGATATAATGGAGAGAAGTGCGAGACAGCAGTTTCAAAGACACCAACCGCACAAATTTCTGGTACTATTTTGTCCTTATAACACTGTTAAGTAATAACGTGTATTTTTTAATCATTAGCAATCATGATGAGGTACTCTAAACTACTCTCAATACTAACAGTATATTCCATCAAAAAGAATGTACATGTACTACTATGACGAATTCCAAAGTGATTTCTTATCCGTGGCAATTAAAGGTCCATTACTAAGACCAAATAGAATTTTATGGAATTGTTACAGGGAAATACAGTTTGAAACTGCCTTCTAAAACTTTACAATAGCCGTAGAGAATTTCCCTGTTTAAGTACTGCTGCAGAAAAACGAGTGAATGTTTTTGTATTACCTTAGATTGACCTGGGTGGTCTGTTTGTCCTACTTTCGCTTTATTGTATGTTGTGAAAAGTCAGAAATATACGTCGCAGATCATTGGAAGTGAAATTCATTCAACTTTATTTCAAAATAGGCATGACTATTTATATACAACCTTTTTACTGCAAATTTCCAACACAATATGGTCACATTCTATGCAGTATGTCATAGTTTCCTTCTGAGAAGACACCTGTTACCATTCAGGATTAAAAAGAAAATTCGATTTGGTGTTAGTAATGGACCTTTAAAACGAAAAAATATATTTCTACTCTTTGAAAGCATGTATTGCTTTTAGATTTTGTGTTAAAACTATTGTATTTTTAACTATTAAACAGTAAGCTACATATTTACTTTACAGTAGCCTTTTTTGGTCTGCCTTCTGCTCCTTTATTCTATTCATATATTAAGCAATTGATAATATATAGACAAATTAAATGTTTATATGTATGCACTGTAACCCGGATACATCTCTTTTCGAATACAGCTCCCCGGGGAGCTGTATTCGGTGCACATTAACGAATACAGCTCCCTTGATGTAGCGGAGCTGTATTCGAACCAAAGCATATGCACATTCGAATAAAGCTTCCTATGTATGATCAAACGGATGATAAACGGATTAAATAACAGAAGTCTTTGAAAGAAGCTTTGCCGTTCCGAAAACATTTAAGTCAATGACCAAATTGTAGTTCGAAAGCTTGGGTACATCTGTCCGAACATATGTATGTTGCCCTACCCTGTGTGTTGTCTTATCAGTCCGTCTGTCGGGCCTGACACCCAGGTGTGTATGTGCTTCATTCCGTCAACATTTACAAAGTACAAAACCACTTAAACTGCCACCTTATGTGCAACAGTCATGTATGAAAAAATGTAGGTTTATTGAAAGAAATAAATTCTTCAATACCAACAAATAAAGTCATAAAACCTCTAAGATTCGTTCAACCGCCCTTCCAACACAGACGGACAAAAAACAAACATCCCAGTGCTAGGTACTGCATCCTGAGTAGCGGGATGGTTCCTTATCATTCTAAAATAAATTCCGCACCGCAACGATACGCCTTAAATACACGTCTGTGTTGCATCGGGTCACTGGGGAGCTCTTTTTGTAAAAAAAGGTACAAGAACCCCGAATACAGCTCCCGTTTTATTAAGGGAGCTGTATTCGTTAATGCGCGCCGAATACATCTCTCCGGGAGCTGCATTCGAAAGGAGATATATCCGGTGTTACAATGTACAAACGAGGAATTAGTGGAGGGGGATGGGGGGGGGGGGGTTATATACAAAGGCTTTTAACAAAGCCTTCAAATGTTGCAATAGGGTAGTACGCAAAGTTCCCGAATAATTTAAACCAGAAGGCCAAAAAGAAACTTTCATTACGGAAGCAAGTGATTATAGTCACCAATGTTCCTGATACGTTTCTGATCATCATTTACTTCCGCTCCTTTTCTTCAGAAGCAACACCTTATTTTAAAAATACATCTGTTATTTACAGCAAGTCAGTTCAAGTGCTAGACGCCCAAACCATACTCCTAATAAAATGTTCTCACATATAGAAAAGAGGCAGATAGAAAGCATGACTTTAACCCAATAACCTCAGTTAGTGGCAATTTTAGTGCCTTTAACCACTCGATCGTTGAGATATAAACAAGTCTCTTGTACAAGACATTGAGATATGTAAAATATATGGATTGTACTACACCTTTTTTCATACAAGATCCGACAAGAATTGTTTTGAAAATGAATTAAGAAGTAAAGGAACATTTTCAATAGTACACTTCATTGTCTTTATCGATGGAATTTATGAATTTCTGACAATCAAAAATGTATATTATGTTTTTAAAAAAATGTAGTAAATGTACTAATTGAGAACAATTCTTTAAATATGATGATAGTTGTTCCTTATATGACTTCTATCTATACTTGATATCCTTTGCACAGCCGGCATATTTTGTTAACCACTTGACAGACATGCATATGTTTTTGTAAACACTGTACATCACGTTATGCTACTTTTGGTTTACCGCCCGTGTTGTATACGTCAGCAAATAGATTGAGCTGTAACATGAAGGCTCACCTACAGAGGTCACGAGCAGGGGTCACCCTGTCTGCTAACCTGCGCATGGACTTTTCTTTGCTAACAAGAGGTCGATTTTAAGCGTTCTCATAAGATGTCAATATACCTAGGTTTGAGTACGACATGTCTGCTTTATGTCTATGAAAAAATATTTGCACGCGCTCAAAACACTATCCCACAGGGGCCTGTCTTAACCCTCGTATAATGTTTATAACGTTATGGCCGTTCAAAGATTCAATGATTTCTTGCAATAAATATGTAAATGCGGCCTTATATGAACATTCGATCACAAAACATTTAGAAATGTTCCCCCGAATTGTAAAATTTTGACTTCTATTTTTTACATTAAAAAGCAACAACAACAACAACGCCACAGATATCTGACGGCGGTAACACAGATACACGTGTGCAGAAGGACAATACAAACGTTATAATTATTGGCGCCGGAGCTGGCGGAGGTGCTCTTGTGCTGCTTTTAATCATTGTTATAGTTTTCTGTTTAGTTAAGAGAAGGTAAGTTCTTCTTTGGATATCGTTTTAAACTAACATCTCATTGATTGTACAGCTGGTCCAGTGATTTACATGCCGTATAGAAATATCAGACTGCAATTCGATAAGATTAGTTTAACCACATGTTATTGTCAATATGTGCAACTATACATTCCCCAAAAAGGCAAAAAGGTTTCCCGAAGTTTTTCAGTTTAGAAACGGGTCGTCCCTTTTGTGAAATGTTCACATATTATATTTACACAGTGGTATAGACATAACAATAGATGTAACATAATGACTATAAGTTCATCATGAATGAAATTAAATGACAACTGTTACAGTGTTTAGTTATACATTGAGTGTTTTCGAATGCTAAACCTTTAAAACAAACCGTAACATAACTGGATAATGCCAAAAACTGCAAAAAGGAAACACAATTGTAGACGTATCTATAGTGGAACTTAAATGATACTGTGGTCCAAAAAGATAGACACTGCTTGGTATTTCAAGTCCAAAACTAAACAGTCGACAGGTGGTTTTGTATTTTTGACATAGCTCTAAACAGCAAATCTATTTTGCAATGTTTTCGTATGTTAACTCCATTTTTACCGTACAAAGGCAGATGTGCACTTACGTGCTTAGTTCTTGTAAACAAATGTAGTCTATTTTTATACCCCCACAAAACGAAGTTTAGGGGGGATATAGGAGTGAGCTTGTCGGTTTGTCGGTCGGTCTGTTGCTTTTCATGGTTTCCGGATGATAACTCATGAACGACTTTACCCTATTGAATAATTTTGGTACACACGTGCAACTTCATGAAATACAGGTCAAGTTCAACTTTGGGGTCAGTAGGTCAAAGGTCAAGGTCACAGTGACTCTGAACTGTAAAAAAGTTTCCGGATGATAACTCATGAAAGGCTTAACCGATTTAAAACAGTTTTGATACACACGTGCAACTTTATGAAATACAGGTTCAAGTTCGACTTTGGGGTCAGAAGGTCAAAGGTCAAGGTCACAGTGACTCTGAACTGTAAAACAGTTTCCGGATGATAACTCATGAAAGGCTTAACCGATTTAAAACAGTTTTGGTACACACGTGCAACTTTATGAAATACAGGTAAAGTTCGACTTTGGGGTCAGAAGGTCAAAGGTCAAGGTCACAGTGACTCTGAACTGTAAAACAGTTTCCGGATGATAACTCATGAAAGGCTTGACCGATTTAAATAATTTTTGGTACACACGTGCAACTTTATGAAATACAGGTCAAGTTCGACTTTGGGGTCAGTAGGTCAAAGGTCAAGGTCACAGTGACTCTGAACTGTAAAACAGTTTCCGGATGATAACTCATGAAAGGCTTGACCGATTTAAATAATTTTCGGTACACAGCTGTAACATCATAAAATACAGGTCAAGTTCGACTTTGGGGTCAGTAGGTCAAAGGTAAAGATCTCATTTACACAGGTTATTGTATAATAACTCAACTCTATGTCCTTGTGGCCATTCCTTTCTTATGGTTGCCATACTTCTGTGACAAAGCAGTATTGTGTGGTTATAATTCGTCAGTCATGTGACAGTTCTATTTTATTTTACGAAGGGTTAAACATGACTTGTATCATGGCTACTGCATATATCTTTAGGAAAACACTGTACTGTATCTCTGTTAATTTGAACAGTATATGGGGGCGGAGATTAAACTGTGATCTATCTGCAATAGAAAACATGATCTATCTGAAAAAGAGTACACTTTTAATTTTTTTATTGCCTAGATATACGGGTTTTTAGTTTACAATTGTAATATTTTGAAAAAGTCTCCATCAAAAACAAAATAAAAGTAAAAACACATTATCCGCTACATTTGTACAGAACACTATTTCCCTTCACCCTAAAAAGCAAACAAGTACATGTAAATGTATTTTTTCATTCTGCACATTATTGTGTCAATATTTGAAACCTGAAATTTGACAGCTTTGATCTATGCCGAAATTTGCACAATGCTACCTATAAGCAGCCCTCTGATCTTAGCCGCTTGTCTGACCTGAACATCAGCTGTGGAATATATGTACGTGACATGTTTTTATCTGTCAAATTTAGCCTAATTAAAACAGTTTTAAGAACATGTGGTGTTGAAAAGCACAATGAATATTGGAATTAAACTGTGCTACAACATTTTTGAGTTACGGAAGTAAACTGTTTCTGAGAATATTTTGGAAGTTATGGTTTTAGTGTTTGCTTACATCGCTTGGTTCTCGGTAAGGGATTTTTTTTAAACATACATTTTTAAAGCTATAGCAACGTCCACTGTATTTTTTTAAAGTTTCCTCGGCGGAAAAAACCCAAAATCCTAACTTCTTTTGATCCGCGTTGTTCGTAAAACATAAAATCCAAAAAAAGCCTATGCTTGATTATAAAAATGTAACTTGTAAAAGAAAATCACTCAGATCTAAAAAACGAATTGAAGCAGACCTACAAACAATCAGCTATAGAAAAAACATTTGAGGTAGCGACCAAGCAAAGTGACCCAACCCATTATGTTACGTCACACGGTAAACTGTCAATCAACGTGCCATAATACAAGTCAGATAGAGTAACTGTTTGCTCGAATAATTACGCCTCCTTGAAATAACATAATTATTATCGCAAACAGTATTACATCTAATACATAAAGTTGAAAGTACATATATAACTCACCTGTTGGTTAAATCCACATCAGGTCATTTTTGTTATAGTATTTACAGGTTATGATATAAAATGTAAGTTAGATATTTGATAACACAAACATCAATACAAAAACAAGGTTATTCCACAATATAACTGATTTAAAAGTAACGTTGATTGTATCATGATCTATTATACCCAATATATCAGTGTCATTTGATACCATTTTTACCATTTCAGACGAAACTTGGATAAATCACGTGACGAGGATGAAGTTGTGCCAAATGTTGTGAGGCCATCAGAAAATGCTGTCGCAAACCCGGACGGTAAATGCTGATATTGAATTTTCAAAGAAAGGGTCGTGTAGAATTATACTTTTATCACTTTAATAAATGTGTTTTTGTCTGTGTGTTTAAGTTTGCGAAAATGTTTTCCAAACTTTTATCAATCGCTCTCGATATGCCATCCACAATAATGCCAGTGGCTCCTCATAGAGACAGAGAGACAGTTATTGTACATTACTCGTACATTGTACCCATTTACATCTATATGTACTGTGGTTTGTGCTCTAACTGAAGATATGCCCATAGTCGCCTGACTGGAGACCAATCACACTTCTCCCAGGCTACTAATCGAACGCCATCACTACACTGCGGGATTTATTTTGTGATTTCATATTGCAATGAATTCTGATCGTTTTCAGCTTACCTGTATGCACAACCTATGAAGCCTAAACAGGAACGAGAAAACGAGGAAAAGCATGATTACATATATGCCCAACCTAACAAACCAAAAAAAGCTAAAAAAAACAGTAAAAGGGAAATCGGCGAACCATACAAGTTGTATGATAACGTTGCAGTTGATATGGAAGATGAACACGAAACAACAAAGGAAACTAATGTCGACATCATAGAATTAGAAAATTTAGATGAAGGAAATATCAGCTTTATAGAAACAGGTAATTGTCTAATACGAAATGTTAGAAAGGTATGATAATTCATGGTAAATGTCCTCATACCTACAAATGTAGCTGTCAATCTAAAATTAATAGAAACATTCCTTCTATTAAAAGGTTTGTTGCTTAAAAATATTTAGTTTACCATTTTGATAGAAGCACTGTGACGGACAAAATCCCACATGTTGTATAAGCCAAATGGGGGATTTCTGTTTTGCTTGCAAATCCTTTCACACCAAAGTGAAGAACTTAATTTAGACAGTGGTCTGTGAACAGCCACCAAAGTGACATGAACATATACTGACATGTTTTAACCTTCGAGCTACGGCTGCTTGATAAGATGTCGTGTGTCTGATAGACACTCTTTCGTAACTAATTAGAATCGCCGACTGTCTGATAGAAGGTTCCATAGTCTTCCAGTCTTCCGAATAATGATCTACATATATTGTGGGTTTAAACTGCGTACGATTTTCAGTCAAGAACCTTAAAAAATGAAGTAGCAGATGCATTGCTTTGTAATTCAGTTGTTCCAGGCGATAAAACATGTGAGATCAATTACATACATAGCTAGTAAATGTTCAACACTTTGCCATATGTTTTTCAGAAGCAACAATACCTACTGCAGATACATACTACAACACAGCCAGTTTAATCAGAAGCCGAATACAAATACCAAATCTAAATGAATACATAAAAATGAAAACGGATTATGAAAAAGAATTTGAGGTAAAGCTGACAACTCGTTATAAACAGCAATACATTATGCTAAACTTTTTACCAGCCTACCGTTATTGCATTTAAAACATATTGCAAAGGGTATTAAACTGACAAAAGTATAGTATACGAATAATATGTAAGTTTTTATCATAGTAGATGTATAAAAAACGAGTAGATGGCATTCTGCAATTATTTCTATGATAATATATATCTAACGTTTGTAACGTTTTTTCAGAAACTTCCAAAAGGTTTGACTAGAACTTGCAACGAAGCCCTTAAGCCAAAGAATCTTGCAAAGAACAGATACAATGGAATTTATGCTTGTATGCTCAAAAACGTCATTTTAATAAATTAATTAAAAGATGGTGTTGGTGCTATCTTACCATTTAAAATTGCACGACCCTTCTTTCGTTTATAAGATAACATTTATTTTTGGCGATAAAACTATTTATTTTTGTCGATAAAATCATTAATTGGTTTGCAGCACACTGATAAGTCGCAGTAAGAATCGTAGCTCTTAAAAAGTTTCCATTGTACATCCTCAATACTAGTATACGGCACGATAAGCTTATTAATAGATCTATAGTAAAAATAATAAGGTTAGTAAAATGTAGTGATGAAACCACTTTAAAACTCAGCGATCATATATCCATCCATTTCATGAATTTCATTAAAGATATCTACATGTACACTCAACCGGTTTAGAAACGCAAAAGTGGTAAAATATTTATTTTAACAGTGTTATCGTGTTTCAAATTTATTCCAATTTTATACAAAACAAAAACAATATAAAATTGAATTATTGTAAACGTTTCAATAATTCATCGCAAACATGGCTTAAATAGAAATAAAAACAATAGCGTCATTCAAATAAAAATGTTGCGTTTCTAAATCGGTGTATATGCATCATCTTAACCGAAAGATATTTGTATATCTTCACTGTGATATATTTTGTCTTTTAGACGATGCTACACGTGTAGTTCTGCAAAGCAAGAACTATGTCAACGCAAACTACATTGATGTAAGTAACGCACGGGGTTTTATTTCATACATTTTTCAAGTTGTATAGCTTTGTCACATCTCTTTGTGCTATTTTTCTTATTAAAAATAGAATATTATTATGCGATGTTGAATCCGTTTCGAACATGAAAGCACACTTTTATTAATTATGTTTAAAACTGTTTGCTTCAGGGAAACAAGAACTCACCCGAATACATAGCATCCCTTGGTATGTATACTGTTTTATATTTGTGAGCATTATGTTGTACTAGTTTCTACACATAACTCGTTCTATATGCATCAATAATCTTTATTTCATATATAGATGGCAACCAACTCAATTTCATGAAAATATATTTCAATTTAAACGTTTTTATACGATTCTAATGTTTTTTCTTTCTTTCTTAATTCTGGTTTCTACTTTTTTTACAGTAATTGATTGGTTTTTCTATGTTAACTGTTGGTCAAATCCATATGAAATCTATTTTAAATTTATCCGTAATTTGCATAAAGGTGTATTGAAATGGACACCATTGCAATCTAAATCGAACTTAAATGCACAATCACTCTGAACAAAATTATAATATGGCAAAGAAAATGAAAAAAGAAATACTAGTAGCACTGTCGACAATTTTAAGATTTGTAGTTCCTTGCCTATTTTAGTGGTTTTTATTCTTAATTGAGTGTGAATGAAAATTTAAACCGATTGAGGTATTGAAAGCTTTAGTATGATATGAATAGTAATAGTATAACGACGATCAATTACTATTCCGATACATATTTTCTTTATCCAAGGACCAACAAGTGCTGCTATGAACAAATTTGAAGTGTTCTGGGAAATGATCTGGCAAGACAAAATTAAGAAAATAGTCATTTTGACTAATTTGGAGGAATCTGGGGTTTGAATGTTTTAAACCATCTTCATTTGACCACATTACAAATAAATGACATCTACATGACGCATTACACAGCTGCTACATGTACTAAACATAAATTTATATACTGTCAGAACACAGGTTTAAACAAGTTGGCGGTAAACGACAATGTTTTTGACGATACTTACTCTAGTGCTTTCGACTTTGAATTCTGATTTGTTGATTATAATAATTTGTTTTAAAAACTTGATTTAACCGTGAATAACTGTAACATTTAACGACATCAACAACGGCATGCGATGCAGATTTAATAAGTTAAGTATTCGTTGAAATTAGTCACAGTTGTGCCATGATTTTAACAAAGCTAATGAAAATAAAACCTCGAAACAGCATTAAAATTCCTTGAAATTGATACAGTTGACAATCGTTGTACCAATGTTCATTATAACATCATTATATATTTGTTACACTTACACAAGTATATATGTAAGCAAAACTTTCTGCGGTGTTTAAACGTAATTCAAATTACAAAATAATATTAATAAAACTCACAGATTCACAGTAATGCCATATTGAGTTTTCTGTTTTAATTACCTATGTGTCACTTTACTCCTGTAGAAAATGAAATGCGAACAGTATTGGCCCCGGCAAGGAGCAAGCGAGAAGTATGGTGATTACAAGGTTGCCAGTACAGCGGAAAAGGTCTTTTCTGAATTCGTTGTGAGGGAATTCAACATTAAGCGGGTATGTAGCATCACCAATAAAGCATATGTTTGTTATTTTAGTATGTAGTGTAAAGACAAGACATTTGAACTTTCATTGTTTTCAACACAGAATTAGAAGTAACTTGCCTTTCATAATTAATGCCTTACTTAGTTACATTTGATAAGCCACAATAATTTTAATCACGATGATAAAATAAATTGTAACAGTTCCTCAGTATATGAATTCCAAATGACTTCAAGTTTAATGTACTAATCATTTGTATCATTATTTTAATCATGACATTCACGTTAAACTTTACTTTAAGGGACCTGAGACACGGGAAGTGACACATTATCACTTCACTGCCTGGCCCGATAAAACTGTTCCCGATACTGTCGCTTCTCTGGTTGAGTTCAGAGAAAAAGTAGAAGAAACTCAGACTTCAAGTCCAGAACCAAAAATGGTTCACTGCAGGTATTTAAAGATATTAAACGTAATAAGAAATGTAACTAAAAACAGTTTGGCGATAGCCGTGATAAATGATTGCTGACAGTTTGCTTAGCAAAAATTTGATTTTTTATGTTTTCATAAAAGACAATTTAAAGATTTAAATCAAGCAAAAAGAAATAATGTACAAAATACGTCTTTAAGTTTCTTCAGTTTACTGATAACATCACCTAATTCATTAAATCTTATCATGTTAAATTTCATGAAGTGCTGGCATTGGTAGAACTGGTACTTATATCGCTCTAGACATACTCTCGAAAGAAGGCAAAGAAGAAGAATCTGTTGATATATTTGGTTGTGTCGCTGCGCTTCGTGGTCAAAGGGCTCACATGGTGCAGAATCTGGTATGTTGAAGAAATGCAGTTTGTTTTCAATGTGACAGAGATTACGCTATACTCAGAAATATTTCATTGTATATTCTGTCACGGTATTACAACTTAAAACAGCAATAACATGACATGCTAAACAGTTCAATTGCAATACCTGGTGGTTGTTTGTAGATAAATCAAGAAATATTCATTTTTAAAGTTATGTTTTATAATATACCTGTACATGTAATTTCAAATAATGCACTACGGCGTTATTATTGTTGATAGAATAGGCAAAATAAAGGGTCGACTATTCATTTCAGGAGCAGTATATATTTCTACACCACTGTGTTCTGTATGCTCTGACATGTGATCCACAATCTCTTCCTGTCACTGCTATACAACAAATTATGACAGATGATAGAATAGCATTACAATATCAGGTAAGAATTGTTTTGACACATGAAAGATTAATTGTATTTATACATGTATTGTGTTTGTCCTTTGTGGGGTAGACGCCGTGGTGAAGTGCTAGAGCATGATACTCTTAACCAATAGGTCGTCGGTTCGATTCCCGGCAGTGCATTTGATAACGACATTCACAATCACTTCTTCGGCGAGAGTATGGTTCAGAACTGAAGAAAGCAATTATCGACAACATTAGTATAAGTTGCAAGAACGTTGTAAAATAAAACTGTTAACTGAATTACCCTTTCGAACACGGTTCAAAACTAATTTTCATTCTAAACTGTCTACTAAGATTTCTTCAAGATTAATTGTAAGCCTCAAAATGTAATACTGAATGAAAAGAGCAAGAGTAACACTGGATGTGTGTCATTTATATTTATATCTAGGCCTTTATGGACCTTCCGATGCCGCCGAGCAAAGATCGTAAGTCAGTGGCAATAAACAAAAGTAGAAAAGAAAACAGAAAAGGAGCTGATATACCTGGTATAAAACAATACGAATAACAGTCCTTTCATAGGAAAAATAGATTCGATATTGAATGAAATTAAGGGGTATGGAACTTACCGGCATATACTGGCAGTCTGTTTACTACTTATGTTGTGTATTAAGCTCTTCGCAAATATGATATGATATTATTTTCTGATTGCCGGAGTCGAAATCTACTTGATTACTATTATTTGTACAAATTGTCTTTGCTCTGCACATACATGCAGGATCGTATGGTACAGTTCATGGAATAAACTTATGATTGTATAGATTATGATGCAATTTGTTATTTCAATGCAGACAATTTATAAGTGCATCATAGCGCTATTTATGGAAATAAGGAAGTTTTTACCTGTAATTACTCAGACTACAGCTACCCGGGCGAGTGTTACAAACGGAAACTGCAGACGCGTTTGCAAACATTTTGCATTTCAGTACTTCCTGCTTGCATGATGAATATATTTCGACTTGAACAATATTTATATCAGATAACGTTAACGACGTAGTTTAAAAAAAAGTTTTACTATTAGCTATAACAAGACATATTCAATTTATGTTTGAGTGCACAAAAAAAATAGTTGAATACAATTTAATTTCAGGTGACGATCATCGTGTTCGGTTAACCTTGACAAAGAACGACTATATCAATGCCGTCTATCTGAAGGTTAATTAACTAAATTATCAAAAGATAGACGATATCTTTAAAATCAAAGTAGTTTATATTTTGTGATTTTACAAGGATTCTTGTGTTATTTCCTTTGCAATTTTCGAACAATTTTCATTAAATACTCAAGTGAAAGTTATTATCAGTAAAGAATACGAGTCATTCTCATTTAATGGCATTCGAATAAGAAAAGAACAATAAAATAAGTTCGAATCTTTTTACAACATTTTTCTGCACATTGTACAAACGTTAAGAAAATAAAGTAATTAATTTCAGGGATATTTAAAAGATGACAAATGTATCATCGCACAAACACCGTTACCGAGTACAGTGGGAGATTTCGTGTCGATGTTGTACCAGGAAGAGTGTCCGTGCGTAGTTTGTCTAGATGAGGAACATATGAATGAGAAAGTAAGGTCATAAAACTGGTGTTACAAACATCATTTTGCATAACTTGTTTGTTAATTCAAAACTAGTTCCGTTTTATTTTGGGTAAAGCAAGCTGTGATATTAATTTAATTTCAAGATATAGTAAATATTTAACTAAGCATATAATATTATATAAAATCATATTTTTTAATCATGACACAAATAATCTTCAGACAAAACAGACGATCCTACACATTTTATTCAGTAAGATTATTATCTCACCACTAGGATGTTGGCCAGTACCTTCCGCCAGCTAACATAATTCTAACGTTTGGTGAGTTTCAAGTTACATGCAAAAGCAGTAACTCAAGATATGATTTTGTCACCCGGGAACTGAAAATCTCTAAAACTGGATCGGTAAATGTTTTATCTCTTAACTTTTATGTTTAAATAAGTAATTCTACAGTATAAAATTTAATTTGTAATTTATACAAATAAATTTTTTTAATTAGGTATCGAAATGTTATGAATGACTATGTAAATGTGTAAATATCAAATCCTTACAAAATATTACATGTATAAGAATGAGAGAGAATTTGACAATTAAGTTGATTATAACATCAAATTTTCTTTTACAATAATTTCTATAGTCGTCAAGTCAAGACGTAACAGTATGGCATTACCAGTTTGGAGGTTGGAGCAGCTCGACTAGTGTCCCTACAAGTGTTCAATCTTTCCTGAATTTAATTGTAGACATTGAAAACGCAAGAAAAACTTGCAACTCTGACCAACCAATTGTTGTGCATTGCTTGTAAGTAACCATCAGTATGATTATTTAACTTATAAATGGTATTTGGTTTTCAGATCAGTCTGTATATAATAGATATGGGCCGCTCTCCAGGAAAACCGGGCTTAATGGAAAAAAAGTCGATTTTTGGGTTTTGACATTTTCTGATATTTCAGACCTTTTGATCAAGGAAATTAAAAACCGTTTGATTATAGACCAATAAATTTTAATTTTATGAAGGTTTAAAGACACCTAGTACTACGCGCATTCTGCGTCATGACGTCGTCCGTAATGCGCCAAAAAAGGTTTTCAGGACGATGACGTCAACAACTTCAGGCTAGCTTATTTTGGCTGCCAAATCACATGAAAGTGTTTATTGATCACAAATAAACCTGTATGACATTAACTAACCGGTTATCTTAACAATTTATATTTCACAAGAAACATTTTCAAGTAAAACTTTTGTCTGGGGCCACCGATTCCGACCAATACTTCCTAAACAGTCCGTTACTGTATTACTTATAATATACAGTGTGTTCAACTGTTCTATCGATTTACTCCAGTATTAAGAGACTGTCACCATCACATTAGAAAAATACAATTCAAATTTAATATTTCATCTCAAACATATTTACCGGGGAACGTTATCGGTGCCTAACGGGAATGTAGAATAGTTATTTTATACTGACAGTAACTGTTGTATATTTCATACGGATTAGTGTACAACTAAAGTATGTGTAAACCTCACTTCTAGCTAGCAAACAAAGAAAAGATCATATTAAATTCATGTTTATTCCCATCGCTACGAATAAAAACATGATCATGCAGAAAAATACAAGTTTGTATCAGGTATACAAAGTAAGTCAATTACGGACCACAGGAGCTGGACACGTGACATTCTGGTATGCTGGTCGCACATACGGTCTGACGACTTTATATAAATAATCCTGGCGTTCTTGACTTAGTCCATGGGCATGTATAACTTCTGGGAGTCCGTCTGCCGGAAAAACGAAATCACGTGTACGTAAGATGTCCACCGTAGTTTCACATGCATCAGAGCTTTCCTTCAAAGTAACAATTCCTGGTGCATCCGAAGACATCTTAAAGTACTGGTACTTCCTATCAAAACATAATATAAAAACGTGTCTTAAGTGCATTATGTTTTTACGAATCTAGAACGATTCTTTCTGAAACTACACTTGCAATATGTCATAAAAACAAAAGTGAGCAAACTTAAAGGGTTTGCGATGAACATTATAGTATAGTATTTTACGTAACTTTAGCGATATCTCATGTATAGACAGTACATGTAATATATCTAAAATAGTAGTAACGCATTTCATCCCGGCTTTAATATTTTAAAACTAGATTTGGTTTCATTCATTTTTTCCTCATTTCAGTCAGAAATAAAAGTAACATTTTCCATCATTTCAGTAAGAAAAATAGAAACCTATTTCAGAAAAATGCTATTTTCGACGCTGTAAAAAATCAAACTCGGCTAAAGTGGTGTATCAGCTTCGTACATGTACATCTGCATATAAGCAAAACGTAAGCATTAGTTTATATAGTTTATACTAATTTATTTTAGCTCGATTGTGAAGAACGCTTGTAGCTTATAGTCACTCACGAGTCCTCTTCCTGGAAAAACCAGTACTGGTGTCATATGAGGAAGTACGGTCGTGACCCCAGTGGGGCTCGAACCCACAACCTCCGGGATGAGCGGCCGACACCTTAACCTCACACGACACACCACCGCTCCCCTCGATTTATTTATAGAATGATTTATGAAAACGTATTAACGGATACGATAATGTAAGTGTACCTTATTCCCCGAATTGGTTTAAACACCGGTCCAAGAAATGCTTTCCAATCACGCCATTGCCATGCCGGATACCGGACTGCCTCATTAGTAGCAGACGACATGTCAACAACGTGCTGTAGCTGTTCTATGGAATCGCAATCAGTGCGACGATAAAGTTTTTTCAGTGAGGCAAATCCACTGTCAACCAGGCACCTTGCATGCCCTGGAACCTGCATAAGGTACTCTATTTGCCGGTGTCTTCCTGTCATGATACGCCACATAAAGTATCCAATTACGTACTGGTTTTTATTCTGACCTGAAACAGAACATCTTCAAGTCAGTTCACTTAATTAAGATTTCGAATTTTGTATCATTTACTTACAATAAGTTTCAATTGATTTCTTTTTAGAAACACGTTTTATTTGAGGATTAAATGTTTGTAAAAGTCTATGAAAACTAAAAACGTTCTTAAAAAACATGTACATGATGTTTTTCTTTCGACTGCCCATTTCAATACGTTTTCAGTTATATACAGACGGGCAGTCAGTACGTGAGACCCGTCCTACGCAAGAAACTGACAACTTTCTCATTTTTACATCCAGGTTGGTAATAGGGCTCAAACTGATGACGCTCGATTAGTGTGAGGTTAAGTGATACCTTATCAACAATCTTAATCACTCGAGTACAGAGGCGGGTCAGACACATATTAATACGTGAAATATGGTAAATTATGTAAAGCATATATGCAAAATTTCATTTTCGGGAAATGTTATAAATTAAATAGACCTTATAATCTCACCTGGACAATTATCTGCATGTATGGTACACGTTGTCTCACCCGAGCTGTATGTCTCCATAGCGTAGTCTATCATGGATATGACTGAATTGGGTCCGTGTGTTGCCGTGCCATCTTTTCCAATAGTTTCACTTTCGTCGATGAGAAAATTTAATTGTTTTGGAATTCCATCTATTCGGAAGCCAAAAATATGTACCTTTCTCAAAGTTATGAAGTATAATGGGCCCATCTGTCTTGCATGGTGTGGAACACAAACATTTTGGCAGAAATCAAAGGTATAATGAATGTACTGTTCCATGTTTTCATTTTGTTGAGATTCCTTCGCCAGTTTAATACAACTATTGTAAGCATCTCTTTCTTTTTGAGCTTCAATTATGTGATTTTTCATAGTTGTCGTGGATTCTAATTTTTCTTCCTCAGTGACGGAATCAACAATCGCTTTTCTCATTTTTTCACATGTCGCACAAACATCGTCTCTAGGAGAAGCTATTCTGATATGCGATAAACAGTGTGTCCAGATATTACAGAATGTTGAGTATTTAACAAAGCGACACTGAGGTACTGACTGCAAACATGTGTCAACATACTTTTCATGCATTATCTTTTTTGTTGTTTCACTGGTCAAATATATAGGCGCAATGTGATCGCGACCTCTGGGTGCAGCAGGTTGAGGAATACCGTATTCATCTGCATAATTTGAAATGTACTGCACTACTGTTTTGATGTCTTCAAATACAAGTGATTTAGATGGTTTCCTACCACTATTTCCATGAGTTCTAGACACAACACCAGATGTATTAACATGGGTCATAATGCTTTGCAGACTGTGTTTACCTATGTCAAAGACCAACATGAAAGTTTTTTTGCATACTTGTTTTCCAAGAAACATAAACTCGTGCCGAACCCTCATACGCTTCTTTCCTTTCTTGGTTTTCTCTTTGTCTGCATTGTCTACTAACGTTGCCATAATGTACATTTCTTTGTCTTGTTTTTCCATTTCACGCATATTCAGAATGTGTTTATGAATATCGGCTGTTGTAAATACAGTATGGCAAGCTCTTTGGAAACCACAGCCATCTGTCTGAAAACGTCTTACTTTAATTAAGTCCGGGTCATCCTGCGCGATTGTTGCACCCTCATACTGCAGTTCGTTCCCAGAATCATCACTGTCATCAACATTCTCCATTTCTGAATTGAAAAGATACTCTCTAGCTCTGTGATCAAGGTCTGGTACATCCAGTTCAATGTCATAATTGGTATCGCTTTCATCTTTGTCACTTGCATCACTCAACTGGGAAGCATACGGAGTAACACTCGGCGTCCGACCAAAATGCTCGGAAAACAAACTCTCCAGTTCCTGAAAATATGATATGTCTATTGTTTTTATTCATACCTAATTTCTTGCAAAAAGTCTTATTTAAGTAGATTATTAAACTTTTTTTTAAATAAAGACAAAGAATCAAGTAGAATCTACATGTACAATACATGTACAATGTGTATTCGTAAAAATAAACTCTTATTTCTATTCCCATTAATGATCTTGTGCATGAGTGAACTGCATGAAGTGCTCGTTTTAAGACAGAAAAGCACAAAATTACTTGAAAGGATTTTCTAAGAAATAACAGAAAAACATTTTACAAAAAAAAATGATGGGTGTATGCTGGTTTTGAACTCACGCAAACAAATTCTTCAGTAAAACAAACAACTGTTCGTCAGCGCATTAGACCATTCGGCTACAGCGGACTTAACCTTCTGTTATTGATTTTTACTACTTGTAATTAAATTACACAAATCCATCCGATAAACTTTTATAACAAAAGGAATTTACATTTTTTATCAAATAACTATACAACTGCATTGCTATCAATTCATATTTCATGCTGTAAAGTCAAAAGTAAGTTCGTTAATCTGATTAAACGTGTACGTACGACCAAAGCTATAAAGGATGAATGGGTGGGGTAAATTAAAGCTGTCAATTTAGACAGCATGTTTTTTGGTATTTTAGTTTCTTTTTCTAAAAGAACACAAAAACAGATCTACTACATGACTGTTTCGAAACTTTAAACTGCTTGAAATCTGAAACTGTAACACATATTACAACAACACAGTAAAGATTAAACAAAACAGCTTCGTGATTTTCCGCGCCAAATATTATTGTGATTAAATACATATTTTGCCCTTTCAGACAAAATGATATTAAAGATACTGCGAATAAAAAAATAAATAACTCACCTCCAATTCGTCGTCCATAATATATAATCCAAAAATCTTTTAATATAACTTAGACCAATTGTTTTTAAAATCACATGTAAATTTCCTGGTGCGATTATGACGTATTGCTGATGACGTCAACTTGAAACTGGAAAATCCCAATATCGTTCCGAATGTCAATAAGCCCGGTTTTCCTGGAGAACGGTCCATATGTTTGTTTAAATTGTTTGAAATGATAATGATGAACATATCAAAGGTTAAGTTACAATCAATAAGATAAAATATAATAGTTCTTAAGTGACAAGAACTATATTAAGAATATGATAGAAAGTATTGTTAAATTTGATATACAGTAAACTCTATAACGACTCCTGATATATTGAAATTCTGGATATAACACGTTCCAGCGAATTTTTGGAATTCCAAAATTTTCCAAAAACTACATTGAAAACCATAATAATAATTCGTAATATAAGTATGTTGATTTATCGTATTTTACATTGATATAAATAATTTCTACCTTTCGTTCAATAACTTACAAAGACAAACACAAAAATCAAATTCTAAAACATATTGGAAAATAAATATTCCAATTGGATTCTAAAAGTAGTATTAAAATTCTCATTCCAATTGGATTTTTCCAATTGGAATATTTTTCCAATTGGACTCGCCAATTGGAATTCAGACTTCCAATTGGAAGTTCCAATTGGATTCAGTCCAATTGAATGAATTTTTCCAATTGGATTACCGGTATTCCAATTGGAACTAATTAGAAAGAATCCAATTGGATTTCAAAGTGATTTTAAGTGTGCTGATCCTACATTTGATATGGAACTGACTTTTTTTAGTAAAATTTACATTAAATGCGACCTTTTGTGAAATTTACTATGACTCATTGATATTTACTGCAATTTTTTAATTTGATTATACAGTTACAACTGTACTGGTGAACTTTGGCTCTTTAGTAACGGTTTTAGCTGAACACACACAATACGGTCAGTTTGTGTCACTGTTTTATTGACCTTAGCAAATCTTTTCATATGCTAAATTTACAACTTAATCGCTCTCGAGACACATTACAAATGGAATACATCTCGAAGAGAGACGGGCCGGTATTCAAAAAGTTTTGCCGACTTGTCATGTAGAAGTGACCTTTTTTGAACGTATTACGCCGAAGACAAAACTCCGGTGGGCAACGGTCGGTAATCCATATTTTTGTACTGTTAGTGGTGTTTTCTTAACGACCGTAACTTTCTTAAAACAAAAGATATTTAAACAAGTTTTATATCATTGGAAAACGCACAACTTATTCATTACTTTCAATTTCGTTTTACTTTTTTCAAAATCGCGAGCTGTAACTTACACTATTTTAGCAAAGGTTACAAAAACGTAAGTTCTTTTAAAAAAGATAGTTTAATATGAAAAAAGAGTATCCTAAGTATTGTAGAACTTTTTAAATTTTGAAAATCCTTTGGATAGCAAAGAAATTATAAAACAAAACTCTCTGAACAACACAGTCTGAACATATACATGTGTAAATATCAGGACAACACAGACTGTACACAGACATGTGTAAATATCAGGATAACCCTTTCATAAAGTTATAAACAGGGTACACAACTATCCACAAATTTTGACCTTTTTTAACAATTTGTGTAAACTTTACTTTTGAGATAGGAAACCATGTACTTACCTTTTGCATTCAGTGACTATGCTCAACTACCTTACGAAGTATAATACCTGTGAATGGTAACTGAGCAGTGGATTTTAACAAATCTGAACTGAAAATTCATAGTTTGAACAATTTTCAATGTCATTCAAAAGTTATGGGATATGCCCATAGGGTTGATTGTTTCGTGCCAATTGATTGATTCGGATTTAACGTCGCACTTAACAGCTAAGATCATATGGCAACTTCCAACTTTCAAGGAGGAGGAAGACCTTGGGTGCCAATTCGGGCATTATTTCAGTTTAGGTCTCATCCAAAAGACCATTAGTTATGTTAGTGTGGGAATGGGGGATCGAACGTGCGATAACCACTAGAACACTGATCAGCTCCTTAAATGTTATAACCCACCAGCAATCTTTTCAATCTGAACGAGTGATGTCACAGCTTTATCTCATTCGGCACTTCTTCCTTAATTTGGCAATGAAGTGATCAAATCTAGGACCCTGCTATATTGATGCAAACATGCTATTACATTATATGTATTATAAGGAACACAATTTCTGGATCCGATGTTTTTTCTTTCTTTATTTTATATGAGAAAAATTACGTATATAACAAACTCCGGATATAAAGAAGATATTAAAATGGTCCCAATGGGTTCGTTACAGATGGAGTTTACTTAGATGTTGTTTCAACTTAGTTTTACGATTAAAATCGGGACCGTATCGAATGAAAACAAAATGTTAACATATTTTATGTTACAGAAATGGATCAGACAGAAGCAGTATATTTTGTGTGGTGTCCATACTACTAGAGAAGTTTGCTATTGAGGGAAAAGTTAGCATGCTAAACACAATATGTCATGTTCGCTCTAGACGGCGGTCGGCATTGCAGGACATAGTAAGTGCCATTTGATTGTTTGATCATTTGATTGTTTGTACAAATAGCTTTTTCTGCATCAGTTGAAAGTGAGAAAACAAGATAAAATAAACACCGAGTCTTAAGTTAGAGAGAGGCACTAGTACAGGTGTCTGCATAGAGCTGTTTATGTTAAAGAATAGCTCAAGGGGCAATATTGTAGATTCTAAAGCATGCAAAATATATATTTGAACTTTCGTTTTCCAATATATCCTTAAATGATTGCACATTACATTTACGTTAATCAATAATAGTTAAGTATTAAACACCAAATTGTGTTCCCGTTTAATGAGACACTTGTCTGAAATAACGAGGTCTGAATATTATGTATTTTAAACGTAATAGTATATGATTTTATGCACTATTTTGTTCCAGGAACATTTCCGATTCTGTTACGCTTGTGTTAAAGAAATGGTAAAGATACCTGACACAATAGATGACTACAATACTGTTAAAATATAGATAAAAAGACCAAGAAAATAATGTACAGGGATACTAAAACAAATAGACACACAAACAATGAAATGGTTACGTGTTTACGTGATCATATTTTGTTTTTAATGTACTAGATATATAAATGTCTCATGATATTATATGAATTTTGGCTGAGCAATAAAGCAAAATATTTAGTGCATTGTGCTTTATGTATGCGCATTGGGATAAAAAATATTTCACCATACTCAAATATAAATAGTTGCATTGTTTTGTTTCGTTTTTATTTGTAGTTGATGTTTTAATTGTAAATATTATTATTTTTTATTATTTGATCATTATTAGGTTACATTGGTAGAAAGTTAAATGTTTACGTAGATACAAGTATCCATATATCATAAGTGTAACTTTAGTTGTCTTATTACAGTTGATAAACCTTGGTGTTGTTGTTCAAAACTGAAACCGGCCGTATAGTATGTCACCGATTACAGTTGGCCTTCATAAAGGCTGTATTTTCATTTGCCTCAAAATGTTTTATTAAGTATGTCAATATTATCCGAAATCTTTAAAAGCAAAAAAGCTATTTCATTTGGCAATCATTCAAATACGTACCACAATCACAAGCGATGTATGCAGTTCAAAATAAATCTTACAAAGGTAAATAAATAACGTTCCATGAGATGCGGGTATATCGGCAAAACCTGGCTTTATGGGTGCGCACCATAAACCGGTTTAAGCTCCCCAGTGGTGTTTTTGCCACTGACCGTTCCAAGGCGGTGCCCCACTGTGTTCCTTTAATTGTTCGTTTTGTCCTCGTGTGTTTACTTTGTATGCTAGTGTGTGTTGGTGGTGTGTGTGTGTGTGTGTGTGCGTGGTTGTGTGTGCGTGTGTGTGTGTGGGGGGGGGGGGGTGTGTGTGTGTGTGTGTGTGTTGGTGGTGTGCACTTCTGGGTGCTGTGGGGTTCGTTTTGGGGAGGCTGCGTTTTTGGTACGTGGCATTCCCTGTTTGATATTATTTTTGTTTTTAAGAAACAATAATGTAAATGTACATCTTTAATTTGTATCTTATACCCTTACGTAATTTCAGTATTTACAGTAATTCGTTCTACTTTTGCACATAAACAAACACACATTATCAAGGGAAGTAAAAGCCCTTAAGCAGTATCGAACATATGATTTTGGGCGGTGCTCATCTAGATTCATGAAAGAATGAAATACGTTTGTGAGCAGTGAAATGCAAGTACATTGTAAAACACATGGCACAAACTGGTTTTAATATGAAGAAATGTTTTTGGTCTTTTTTAACTCGTGTATATGATTGGTTATAACTTAATATTAAACAACGGATTAAAATGTTCACTTGTTTAATTTGGGGGCTATTAAATTGCTTAAAACACTTTTGACCAAGTTGCATTTTTCAGAAAGACATTCATCGGCTGTTTTAGTGAATAATGTCAAGCGTCTTTGTCTTTGTGTTAACATGTTGACTGAATCAACTAATATTAGAAAAGTTAAAAAAATATCAACATTTGGGGGCACTTACACTAACGATAATTTTCTCATACTGGGCAATTTCAAATTAGACACGAAAACATATTGTCTACGCATGAGCTGATGTCGACTATATTAAATCTAATTTCATGTAAACAAAACACTAAATCGTATACTCTTAGCGGAGAAAGAACTACAATGCACCATGCAGGTAAATTGTCACTTAATTTATTAGAGACTTCAGCAATTCTAACCAGATCATAGCTATATATAATTCCAAACTTCGAGTCAACACTAAACATTGTTTCCTGATGATTTTACGTACTGTTAGATCTGCTTTCTAAGAAAATCAACCGATTGAAACATAAAATGAACGAAAAAGTTAAAACGGAAACAGTTTTATAACGGAATAATTCTGCAACGTATTGTTAAAAACACGTGTAAAACATCATTCACAAATAATCTCGTTCATAACACAATTAAATATCATTGTTAAGAGATTTTATCAAACGTATCACATGCTTTTAGAGTCGGTAATTATACTTTTTGGTTCTATGACAAGTTGCTCTAGATGAAGTGTAGATTTTTGTACCGTGTTTGTCTAGTCTTGTCCTTGAAAGGTGCGTTCTTGGTGATTTTACTTAACAATATATATTCAGGACATTGGTAGGCAGTTGCCCTCAGTTTGTTTTAGGTTCTGTCTCCTTTCCGTTCTATGTTCAACTACTGCATATCTAATGTTGAACTCATCGGTAATTTATTTATTTATTCAAATTCTCTCTGAGGTTGACTCAGGGAAAGAGTAAGGCTGGCATACTACTAACCAGTTGCAATCTTTGGTATCCGTTATTTCGGGTATTTAACCATACTAATGCTCAACTTTATATTTTGGCAATACTCAAAGTTGACACCTTAACAAGTTAATGCTTAAGTAGTGAGAGTATGTTATTTTTCCCGAAATCTGTAGGCCAATGATACAATAATATCAATCAATTGGCATTCTGCTAAAACATAATGGGGCTCCTAATCCACATAGTTCTTTTCCAGCAGATAAGCACAATGAAGTCAGACTGGCCTTAAGCTGATTGGCGACTTAGTGTCGTCTAGAGCTAAAAAGAGTGTTGAAATGTAAGGTGACTAGAAAGCCAATCTACAACCAATTATGTTATTTTCTTTTATGTTTCAAACTTACAGTTGTCTTTCAAAACACAACTTTACTTGTTTCTTCATCTTTTGATAATAATAAGCTTTAAAAACTGTCAGCAGGTTTCCATATATTTGCATACATGAACATAACCCACCTACAACAGATTATTGATAATGGTCAATTGAAGTTAAAAGTTTCTCCAAGAATTTGCTTTGATCTCTTTTACAGTTGACCTCAGTTTCGTGTTATCCATGGCTAATTCGTCAAACTCTTGCATCCTAGAGTCATATTCCAGTTGCATCATATTTAAAGATTCTCCTTAAAATCTATAAATACACTTACTTGGTTGATGGCTCAGAAAGTACATGCAGAGTGTACATTACAGAATATTGAAACTTTATCATTCCTCCATAAAATGTTGTTCATTATGATCATGATGCAATTATACTTAATTATCGACTTTTGACATAATTATAAAAAGACGTTTGTACTTTAGTAAACATATTAACAAATCACATAAAATGCGTATGGAATATGACAATTTCCTAAATATTCAATAGATGTAACAGTATTGGCTAGAGAAGTTCAAATCACTTTATTCATTTGATGACTTGTTTGCAAGAAAGAAGGTATGATAACGGATGCGTATACTATTCTTTGTTTACAGAAAATATAACACTTACAAAATGATTCTAATATTAAGAAATGTAACTCTTGAAGGCACAAATCACAGTCATACATAATTGAACTCCCTTTATCTGACAGTGTCATAATTCGACTACATCCTTGAAGTGAACGTGTCAATTCTTAAACAATATTATTTCAATAACGAATATATGGAGGCAATTTTCCAGTTAGTGTTTCCATCTCAATGTGCTTAAACGCTTCTGCTATCACTCCAAATGCTGGTGCTATGGTCTTCTGTTCTTTCTTCTTTGGTTCGCACCATCTGATAAGCAGACAGAAGCACAGGCAAGCCTTATAAAAAGTGAAATAAAACCTCATACATGCATTTAATGTTCAGATGTGTTACCTGATTTCTTAACAAGCTGTGGTGTGTGACTTTTATCTAACGACCAGTCAGAAACTGATCGTTCAGGTATATATTAAATGGCTAAGAGAAAACATTTCTGCTCTCCTTCCGGTTCCTTTCCCACCAATATTGATGGCATCTGCTTTTATCTACAAACCAGTCGAAAATCACTCACGACAGGTAGACATGAAATAATTAAAAGAAAACATTTATGAAAACATTTCTGCTCTTTAGGGACGTTACGTGGGTGGATGGCTCAACACATCCGGATGGATACAGTTAGTCATTAATTTCCTCGAAATGTCTCATTTATAATCAGCTAATACGAGACATTCGTATGCTGCAAAAAAACAAAAATAATATCAAACAGGGAATGCCACGTACCAAAAACGCAGCCTCCCCACAACGAGCCCCCCAGCACCCAGCAAAACTCACCTGTGGTAAACATGATACCGTAACGGTTAATTATGTGTACCTGTTTTGTGGATTTCCGTGGACCATTAACGACTAGTAAAAGTAAACAAATTATGACGGTATATCTACTTGAGAGAGAAAGAGATTCACGTAAATGATAAACTCTATAATATAGCATCTATTCAAATTCGACTAAAAAGTAACGAATATACATTTGAAACAGGAAGTACTGATACAACACAGAAATGCGCAAAACCTTCGGTAGATTATCTTGTTATATGCATCATAATAATAATGCTCCTCTTTACGATTAATTTGCAATATGAAAAGGAAGTTTAAAAAGAACGCTGAAAAATATGATGCAAGCATGTTATACATTTAAGGTATTTAAGAAAACATATGTACAGTCATCATACGCGTTGTAGTTTTTGTCCAAAGACACAAGCCATGTAAGGATTTTCCATGTTTTAAAATGCATTATCCGATATTTCATGAAACTCATTATCAAATATAAATGTTATTTACTTAGATAATTGTACGCTATGTACGTTGTAACGTTCAAATTTTGTGAATACATTTCTCAAAACTATCCTTGAAACGCAATTTCTACTTTCGGTAGTAGATCAGGTATAAATGTTATACTGTTCGGCCATCATAACTTTTTACTTGCACAAATTAGATATAATATGCATCTTCAAACAAGGTAAGTCCTGTAGAGCTAGTTTCCAAAGTTACTCTACAAAACGCATATTTGAAAACGTTCATTGTTTTTACAATAGCACTAAGGCAGGTTTATATTGTTAGGCACTGTTTAGCAGATACAATAATGTACAAGCATTTTACTGCAACAGAAACAGATAGTTCTCCATCTGGTGCACAACTGCAGTCAATGATACAATGTATAAACTGTTGAACCTTGGGAACTTTCATTTCATGGCATCCAAATTGTAATAACTGTGACTGTGCTGCTGGGCTTGCGATTCCAGCTCTGTAACGATACAATAATGTCATTATGATCATCAATATAAAATAAGCAGAACTGTCGTAACAAGCTTTGTGTTATATGTGGATGAAGTAAAAAGCTCTTTTTTAGTCCTATAAAAATCATTTTCTGCACATGTCACAGACACGCTTTGTTTGGTTATTTTTATAGAAAAGTTTATCCCCTAAGTCCATGTAGTATTTATATTTTGTTACATATAAGTAAAAGGAGAAAATGTCTTAAGATTTAAAAATACATGAACGCGAAACTAGTATAAAATAATTTTTGAACATTTTAAAGGAGAAGGAAAAATCGTTCCTTGGTGTCTGCGGAATGTCTATTTATACTATACGTTATACTATTCAACTTATACCTGTAAACTTCGTGGATGTACGGAAAACTAGTACTGTAACATTGTTTCGCTTAAAACCGTAAGCATCTCAACTAACTGTAGATTAATGGCTTTATTGTTCCTATTTCAGTTTTGCATTTAGAAAGCAAGTGTAAGCATTTGATTTTAATATGTACATCCCCGTTAGCGCCTCTCCAGCTCCTGGGGTAATGATTAATGCATTAGAAGTTACGTCAACAACGTTATTTTGTCAATGACAAAAAGCAGTGTTTGTATTATCATATCTAAAGAAAAATAAGTTTGTGAATCAAATAATTATGCTGGATGTCATAAATATATTTTAACATAGCATTTACGGTTTTATACTTGATTTTTCGACCGTGTTTGCATAACATTATACGCTACCACGATGGCAACGGAGTGATACACTGGATATCGGCGCATGTGCCGACAGTCTTAAAATTATGTAATTGCAACTTACATAAACTAATGTCGATAAATGCTTCCTGGATTTTTTACCAGTACACAGATCGAAAAAAGGGATTGTGAAGGTTGTGATCAAATACCGCTGCCGTGATTCAAACCCACAACCACCAGGCTAGAAGTCCAACACTCTACCACCACATCACAGTTTGCATTGCGTTAGTTTTTAAGAAAATCTTTAGATTTGAATTAAGATGCTACTGGAATATGGCACCTATGCTTATTTGTGCATCTCAGTTTCTTAGCACACTAAAGAAATGTTTTGGTACTTCTGAAACCACGCTTTTCTATCTCAAAATATTTCAAATTATGTCACATTTGCATCAAATGGACAGCATTTAAACAGAATATTTTCACCCTTTGACACAGTTTGCTATACTTTTGTTAAATAATGGTACTGAAGAAAATACGTTCACAGTAGATGGGAAGGGGCTTTTCACATATGATTATGCTTGAATGTCGCGTACACTAGTTTCGCGTTAAATCTTCGATTATGATACATTTAAAGTTCCATAACCACATTGAATTTAACAATAATTAGATGTCCATAGAATAGTGAATTTAACCTTTAAAAGATATAAAAAACAGTGATCGTTTTACTCAAAAACAATGTTGACGTGTCTTTCTTTTGTATTTGCTTTTTGACAAAAATGTGACAAGCCTTTCTTATTTTCTGCAATATCATTGGAAAGATACTGTGCTACACTTACATTTGTATAACATGTACTATCGATTTAAAGAAACAAGGCTAAAAATGTTTTATATGAAACTAAAGGTCAATTTTGCCGACAGGACATCTTTTTTGGTACATGTAATATAAGTTCTTCAAGACTTAGTACCGGTACATTTGTGCAATCCAACGTGATCATGGAACTTTAAACCTATACGATATATGCAGATAGACCCTAACAGGTTTAAATAAGTCTATGTCTTATAGTATTTAGCTCAACCAATGAGTAGGAACTTTATACAGTTATATCAATGGGCTGCATTGCTTTTTTCTAAACATTTTTATATGGATTTACAGGAAAGAAAGTGATACCGCAAACACATTTCTCGCTTTACGATTTGTTAGTCGGGCCGTTTACATATTTGTTTAATCCAATGATAGACAGGCATCAGTTCTTAGAGTCATAACCTCAAGTCGTTTCTGGATATTTTACAAAGAAGAGATATTTATCGTGGAGAAAAATGGCTTCATTTATATTAGTGACATTTTGACATTACTCTCAAACAATGCCAAAAAATATGGTCTAAAACTGCTTTGCTTACCACTATAAACTTTCTCCGTGTTTCTGTTACTGGCAAGACTTCCATAGTTATTAGCATCAATAGATAATTGTATTGGTGGCTCTCTTGTCTCTGAAGCATTTTCGTCATAATACGTAGACGTCTCATCAGTAACGTTGCCCTCTCTATAAGGTTTTGATTACTTTGCAATATACTTTCAATAAAGACTTTATATTTATATTTATTGTTGTGTGAGAAAAAAACCTCATACGAAATAAAAACATTTAAAACACGTTGTTAATGTTGCTGCATTATGCTGATTAAATATTATTGTAGTAAGTGTCCAAAGTATGCATTGACTTTCATACGTCTGCATGTATATACACTCAAACCTTTGTTAAAGACCGCTTCCAAATGAAGACCACCCTACGAATAAAGAAAAGCAGGTAAAAAAACCTTAAACTATTCAGCTGTTGTGGAAATATCTGTGAATATAGACAATCTGACAATAAAGATTACAGGTTTAACTGTATAACACTACAAAAATTTTGATCAAGTAAATAATATATTTCTGTTAGCAGAGCAAATTTATACTTTCGTCTTAAATGATACAGAGCTGCTGTTATGATAACCACGAATATAGCCGTTCCGACACCAGACATGTAGCCAGTTATAAAAATAGTCTTGTTATCCGTATTTTCGTGACCCTGTATACATGTAGGTATTTCTGTTGTTGTTGCTGTAACGTGACACAATCAATACATTTCTTAAATACAAACAAAGTTTAACTTATTGGCAGGCAGACAGTTACATATTACCAAGTAAGTTCTATAAATAAGTGATGAATAACATAACATCATGCAAAAGTAATCAATCTATCCAATGCAAAGAGCACTCAAAGCTTTCAAATGAGCATAACTATTTAAATTTGAATGTTAGGGATGCTCATATCCTGAAAAACACTTTTTCCAAGCATTTAGCAAATACCTTTTCTTAAATCAAAGTGGAGCGGCTGTGGTGCAGTTGTAGAGGGTCTTTTGTTCGATTCCCACCAGTGACATGTAGTGATAGGCAAGAAACAATTATTCCACATTGTCTCTACTCTGTCCGAGCCTGATACTATCTGCAGTGACTCTCGAGAGCGGTTTATATAAAATATACTTTCGCAATCGAAAGTTGACTGAATGAATTAGTTTAAATAAAAAGAAATAATCAAAGCCCTGTCAATATGTTTGCCACAAGACAAACACACCTGAGGTTTCCTATTTAAAAATAATAGACAAGCGATTGTTATGCTTACAAATATATCTATCAATGCACAAGTCTTGTTGACTTCTCCATTTTTCCCTTTCTTTCAAAACAAAAACAGGTACTTTCGATATTTTGAAATCAGGTCGAATGCCGCAAGGGACCATCATAATCCCTTATTTCTACGCAACGTTCTAAGGAAGCAGTCATCAAGAGTTGGCAATATAAGTTGCAAAACCATGAGTCAAACATCGTTGTAAAAATAAATAAATTTAAAGTAATCGAGAGATTAAATTTATATATTTTAAGAAACTGTAACATATTTCACATACGTAAATGTACGCAGATTATTATCGCGAGCCATGATTCTGAAACTATTTAATAAGGTTCTTAAGTATCTGAATATTAAACACAAAAAGTAATCTAGTGCTGTATACTTTGTTAGCGCAAACATTTTATATTTAAAAATTGAATGTCTCTTATACATAATTTAAAACAGTTAATTTGAAGATTTATGTTAAAAACTGCAAATCTTGCACCAAAATATCAAACGAACTGTAGAGTAATATTTTGACTTCATGTTTCTAATTATTTATAAAAACGTTCTCAAAAATGAAACGAAATGTTGTACTTGTAATGAGCTGTCATGTTAACAGTGTTTTAATTTTGGTTACACGTTTGTTTACCTGTCTCTTTTGTACACGACGGATTACACAGTACAGTACAAGTGGTTGTGTAATAGTCACCTATACAATCGTTACAAATGTTAGGATTGTTTTAATCTCATGTAAGACATCGACTTCACATTTGTTCGAACAACTCTCGCCAGTCCATCCGATACTGCAATTACCCGAGCACATTCCATTGCTACCACAACCAGTAGAACAACCCTGGCCACAGTTGTTTTCATTTGGTATACATATTTCACCATTAAATCTGTATCCATCATTACATCGTGAACAAAATAATTCTGAATCACCTTGGATCTGACACTGAATGCAGTGCTGAATAAAACAGTAGCCTATACAAGCTGTTGCGTCTTGACACTGGACACAATGAACGAACACCCGTCCATTTGCTGCATTATATTTGTTTAAGTAAAATCCGTCATTGCAAACATTGCACTCACTGGTGTTACTACATGACCTACAATTCGAAGAACATGAAAAACAAAATGTTTCATCAGTATCTTGAAACTCATAATATTCAGCTTTACATCCCTTGGTACAACACGTAAACCACACAGTCCGTCCTTGCACCGATTGCAATTCCGTTGACATTTATTGCCATAAAGCCAAGTTTTGCATGCGATACAAAATCCGTCCTCAGTGCTACAGTTTTCATTTAAACAGTTTTCATTACAGGTACTCTGACATCTATTATACAAGTTCCAAAAGCCAGTTTTGCACGAAGTACAAAGATCAAGGTTGTCACAACTATTGCAGTTATTTTCTGGACATGCTACATAAAACAAATTATAAAATGTCATGACAGTTGAGAATTTGAATGACGAATAAAATGATTAATCTTAAACTATAGGTAAGAAAACAGTTGAATTCACGTCTCAAATAAGTGAGCCTTTTAGCTGGAAAAATGCTGATCTGTTACAAAGAAATTTGTTATGTTTTAATATCTACATGTATTCAAAGATAATTTTCAGATCATTCTGGAAATGTAATAGTCTTTACAGAAGATACCTAAGACACTTGAAGCGAAAATTTGAGCTAACGATTAAGGACTATGATGGTAAGTATGTAAGAATTAGGAAACAGAGAGTGAGTTTTATAAATGCGTGTTATTTCCCAAGTCAATGTTGTGTATTTTGAAACTAAAACAGTATTTTCTTATTGCCGCTGTCTGAATGTAAAATCTAGTTATTAATTAGTATGTGCTTTACATCGCATCATACTGTTAAGAGATTCATTGTGTGTAACAATATTATTAAAATTGTCGGTTCTCAAAGACATTTTTCATTCGTATCTAATTATTATCATTTATATATCAATTGTGGTGATGGTTAAAACTTCAGCAGTATACATCTAAACGCAAAATATGTAGATTTTGGATCATAATAATTCTAGTGATAAGGTAGCAATGATAGTAAATTTTAATAACAAAACATTTAACCTGCGATAACACTTCCAATGCAAAACGTCATAACCCGTATATATTTTGTTCTTTTGTACACGACTTTGAGCATCCTGAGAGAGACCGTTTTTTTTTTTTTTTGCTGTGCCTGCAAATACTTCTCGATCAGCTTGAAATTCTAAAACAACACTATTCAGTCATTATTCAGTTCAGCCAGAACTCAAACTGTCATAACTAATGTGTAAACACTCAATCCTCCAACACTGAGAAAGTTTAACAGACAAAGTATATACTACAGCTGAAATACTGACTAATATAATGGCGACGTTTACCCAAGGTGTGTCAATTAAGGATCATCGCAGGTGCAAAAGACATAATACTCTGACGCCAGGCAAACTACCTACAAAACCACCTTGCTCAAACGAAGAGATTGATAGAAATACGTTTAGTACTTTTTCACTTTTAAAGAAATGTAATAATCACTCTACTAAACTAAGGGTGCACTATTAAATATATCAGCGGTAAATTGCGTTATCTGACTGTGATAACCGTTTTGTTTACAACATATTACATGAAGATGTATAAATATTTTAGTTCATAGATTATTACTTTTGAAAGATATTTTAGATCTTTTTAAAAATGGAATACATGACTTTACATATGAAACACTTGTCCTTGTATCTGACGAAAAATCGATGTTTGAAATGGGTACAAAAGTTGTCGCTACAGAAAGGGAATCGGTTTGTACTTTTATCCGAAGAGCTATTCTATAATGTTTTAGACTTTATAGAGTGACATAAATTGTCTTGAATATGATTCTTTTTATACTTAGACATTAACGTAATTATGTATGGGAAATATATAAATTTTAGTTCTTAGGATAGTGTTTCCTTTTCAAGGAACAAAGAAAAACAAGCCTGTCAACATTTACTTTTTAATATTCAAATTAGATCCTGACCTTTTTCTTTTCTTTTCTTTATACTAAACAAACACAATTGGTAAAGACAGATAATTTAGTATGATTTGTTGTTACTATCTACTTTCAGTAATGTAAAAGGTAAATGATGCATTGCTGTCAGAGCATTTCGTTTTTCTTTTGTTTGTTTTATTTTAGACATATGAGTGTTATTATCCGTTTCAAGTTCTGTAACATTTGGTAGATCAATTACTGAACAATGGATAAATTGATAACAATGTCAAAACAAGTTGACAAATCCTAATAGTCAATAACTAGTCAACAAACGGGAGTATGACGCATGGACCCTATAAGATTGTGGGTCAACCAACAACGTCATGACAAGGTCAAAGGGAATAGTGACATGGAAGAGTGAAAAGTTAAACTAAGGAACAGTTGGGCATACTGTTATATTTTTCAGATTTTGTAAAGTGCATACTTGTCAAGTTGTTTTATTTTTCCAAGAGAATGCTACTATCTATGATGCCAATTAAAACAAAATCGGTCAAAACATCTGGATTGAAGGTTAAAAATCCAGAATATCTGAGTGTCTTTCTTGAACCTTTGTACTTTGACTAACAATCACCTGATTTTTTTTTAAATTAAATTGTCTGGAAGTGGGTCTTGAAACCTTGGCATGTCTGTTGTTCATTTTCCGTGACATGTATTATTAAAATCTTAGAAGGTATAAGATTAAAGTGATAACAAATAGTAAAGAAGTTCAGCTTAATATTTATATCTAATGTTTAGCATTGGTTCTTAAAAACTACAAAGGTCTATGTTATGTATTTAGAAGTCAATCATATTAAGGTAACACCCATTCTGAAAGTAATATTACATGCATGCTGTAGGACCTTTCACGAGAATATTGTTAGGGATTCTGAGTATTAAAATAGTGAACTGTAAGGTTGTTCCATTAATTGTCCACATACACAACAAATCTGGCGACGGGAAAATTCAATAGTTGTTTCATTTCAAGGATTTTTTTTTTCTTTTTTTTCTTTTTGATTAAGTGATAAATACGCGTGAATTACTGGATGTTATAAGCTATGGCAGCGGCATTAATTGGAAGTTTATGTCCATTTAAAAAGTGATTCAGAGTCGTGGACATTGTACGAGGAACGCCTAGGACAGTACTTGTGTTACTAGTGAATGAAATTCCCGACGAAAAGAAAGTGGTAGCGTTGTTGACACTGTTAGGTCAGAAAACTTACGGATTGTTGCGTAACATCACAGCTCCACAAACGCCATCTAAAATTCTTTTGAGGAACTCTGTGCGCTTTCATAAACGGAATCAAAGATTCCTGCCTGCGAAAGTTGACGGAGTTTGTGAAGTTGATGCAAATTTGATCGATACAATACGAGATCGTTTCGTATGTGGCATGAAAGACGGGAGGAGAATTCAGGAAAATCTTCTTTCGATTGCCGACCTCACACTCAAAAAAGCAATAGATGTCGCCATTGCAATGGAAACCGCGACAAAAGATGCAGCCGAAATTCAGTCATCAGCACCCAAAGCAATGAATAAAGTAAATTTTCGACTGACACGAGGTATAAGTCATGAAGGTATGAACAAATAGACAAATCGTTTTGCTTTGACGTTCTAAGAAACTCAAAATGTAACACCTGCAACTGTTTACAAACAGAAATATCTACTTCAACTTGATCTCTGAGGGTCTCCAGATGTAGCAGCTGCAGATTTGTGCACGAAGATATTTCCAGCATATTTAGTTTTTGACATGATTTTACGTGAAGATGTTCTTGTTGTGTACAAAATGAAAGATCTAGTGACGTATTCAAGATCGAAACGATATTTGATTTATACAATCTCACACAACCGGACATATCTATTTGCCGCAAGCTATTTATAGTGTCCAAATGTAATATTTGTAGCTGCGTACAATTAGATAAGTTTATGTCTTTAATGTTTCCAATATATTCTAAATTTATCTGTTGCAAGTTTTTACAAGATTTAAAGTCAACTTTTCTTAGATTTCCAAGAGACTCTATATTTACCGAGCGTTGTTGTGCCGAAACAGGCAGGACAACGTCTTGAATGTTTTTAAGTGACTCGATATGCAATTTCTGCAGTTTAGTGCAAGCAGTTAGGTCTAGGCGTATCACATTTGACAGAGACTTGACACATAACTGTTGTAAATGTGCGCAAGTTCTGACATCCAATTGCATTGAATTTTCAAGTCCTGTCACGTGCACTTGCTGTAACTGTGAAAAGGCTGGCATATTGATTTCCGCCACATGTCTAAGAGACTCCAGATTCAATTGAATTAGTTTTCCGTTATGCCGCAAGTCTACTTTGTTTATGCTGTACAGAGACGCAAGTTGCAAACGATGCAGATGATAACATTTTGACATGCCAATCAATGGAATATTCATGCAACACAGATGCAGCTCCTGCAGCTGCACACATGTAGAAATATCTGGTCGACTTATGTTGGCCAGAGACTTCAAATTTAGTCGTCGTATCTGTAAACACGCAGAAAGATCGAGTAGTTTTATATTTCGAACGTTCTCCATGCATATCTGTTACATTCGGTAACATGAACGGACATTTATTATTTTGATATTGCTGAGCGACTCTAGATATATCTGGTCAAGCATTACACAACCAGATATAACTTGAAATGTAAGGTACAATGCTTGTAAATATAACCGCAGCAATAATGAACAATCAGAGAGATCGCATCACATTGTCCAGAAACATCAAATGCAGCTCTTTCAGGTGTACGCAACCAGAGATGTCCAGGTGTTTCAAAAGTGTTAGATATTTGAGGTGTAGAACCTGTAGCCGTGCTAAGCAAGACGGCTCTAGTCTATGTATATTCCTTATGGACTCTAAACGTAGAACTTGTAATTCACAATTTTAAGTAGGTCTAGTAGTTCTATATCCTCAATAGACTTAAGGCATAGGTTTTTAAGTTGTGGAGTGCTTACAATGTGATACATTTAATTGTTCCCGCTGCTTTAGAGATTTCAAATGCACTTGTTGAATAAGTTGACATACAGACAAGTTAAGTTGCTGTATTTCCGAAAGAGACTCTAGTCCTAACTCTTGCAGTTGCTGGCAGCAAGTAAGATCGAGCTGTGATATTTGTTTTCGAAGACCAGTACTTTTTGACACGCTTATGTCTGATATAGCAATATCCTGCAAGTATAGTTGCTTTAACTGTGTGGAACTGAGAAAAGTCTGATCCGTCAACTCTATGGATTTCGACGATAAGAACTCGTATTACTTCTCGTTAGACGGGCCCAGATTCAGCCATTGGTAGCTACCCTGCAACACAAGGTGTTGAAGGTTATTAGATGCCCTTAAAACCTCATTTACAACCTGTTGGTCGAATGAACGGTTATTTTCTGTTGTCAAATGTAATGATATGACAGAAATTTACCAGTTCTTTCGAGGCGCTGTAGGTCTTCTTCTTGAATGTTTTCACATAAAACAAATCTGTTAGTCTTAACTCGTGGTGTTTCATGTCACAACCTTGTGCTTCTTCATGGCATTGTAAGATCATTTCCTGGTAACTGACTAACGTTTCTTGACAAGTCGTAACGTCTAGACTTCTCTTATACTTTGACAATACGTGTATGAACATTTCAGTCTCACTTTTCGTTTTCTCAGTTTTTATATAATGAAAGAAACTGCAAATCTATATCAGATCTAAGCATGTCAAAAAGTACAGGTCTTCGAATTCTGATGCTCGTTAGACTTTAAATAGAAAACCTAGACCTGACCCGATTTGTTCAGCTTGAGCAATTATTTCTGCGGGAATTGTCGCTGTGTTATCTGAATATATGCTCCTGTACACACCTAACGAATATTCACATGTGTCAGCTACAAATATCACAGCTCGATCTTACTTGCTGTCAGCAACTGCAAGAGTTACGACTAGAGTCTCTTTCGGAAATACATCTGCTTACTTTGTCTGCAAGTGCATTTGCCATCTAAAGCAGCTGGAACAATTAAGTGTATCACATTGTAAGCACCTGCAAATATTGCATATTCTTCTCGTCCCTAATATGGCTGAACTTGACGTTTCTGCATGCACGTACCTTGACAACATATATCTGGATTCTCTTCATAGCTTAAATGAAATAGACTTATCTACTTGTACACAATTACGGTATTTACATTTTAAGTCCTTGTATGACTTAAACCAACTGCCTCCACCTGCTAATGCAAAATTAAATGAACTAACTCTTGCATCTATAAGAAATATGCAGCAGCCGAAAGCTCCACAACTTAAAAAACTGTGCCTTAAGTCTATTGAGGATATAGAACTACTAGACCTACTTAAAAGTTGTGAATTACAAGTTCTACGTTTGGAGTCCATAAGGAATAAACTTAGACTAGAGCCGTCTTGCTTAGTACGGCTACAGGTTCTGCACCTCAAATCTCTTACACTTTTGAAACACCTGGACATTCTTGGTTGCGTACAGCTGAAAGAGCTGCATTTGATTTTCTGGACAATGTGAAGCGACTGGATCTCTCTGCTTGTTCATTACTTTAGCAGTTATATTTGCAACCATTGGCCCTTATATTTCTGGATATATATGGTTGTTTAATGCTTGGCCAGATACAACTAGAGTCGCTCAGCAATATCAAAATAATAAATGTCCGTTCATGTACCCGAATGCAACAGATATACAGGGAGAACGTTCGAAATATAAAACTACTCGATCTTTCTGCGTGTTTACAGATACGACGACTAAATTTGAAGTTTCTGACCAACATAAGTCGACCAGATATTTCTACATGTGTGCAGCTGCAGGAGCTGCATCTGTGCTACATGAATATTCCATTGATTGACATGTCGAAATGTATTCATCTGCAGATTTTGCAACTTGCGTCTCTGTACAGCATAAACAAAGTAGACTTGTGGCATAACGGAAAACTAATTCCATTGAATCTGGACTCCCTTAGAAATGTAGAAGAACTCAATATGCCAGCCTTTTCACAGTTACAGCAAGTGCATGTGACAGGACTTGACAATTTAAAGCAACTGGATGTCAGTACTTGCACACATTTACAACAGATATATGTCAAGTCTCTGTCAAATGTGATACGCCTAGACCTAACTGCATGCACCAAGCTGCAGAAATTGCATATCGAGTCACTTAAAATATTCAAGACGTTGTCCCGCCTGCTTCGACAAAACTACGCTCGGTAAATATAGAGTCTCTTGGAAATCTTAGAAAAAGTTGACCTTACATCTTGTAAAAACTTGCAACAGATAGATTTAGAATATATTGGAAATATTAAAGACATAAACTTATCTAATTGTACGAACCTACGAATATTACATTTGGACACTCTAAATAGCTTCCAGCAAATAGATATGTCCGGTTGTGTGAGATTACATAAACTAAATATCGTTTCGATCTTGAATACGACACTAGATCTTTCATTTTGTGAACAACTAGAACAAATTCAGGTAAAATCATGTCAAAATCTAAAAATGCTGGAAGTATTTTCGTGCTGAAATCTGCGGCTGCTACATTTGGAGTCGCTCGGAGATCAAGCTGAAGTAGATATTTCTGTTTGAAAACAATTGCAGGTATTTCATTTTGCGTTTCTTAGAACATCAAAGCAAATAAATTTGTCTATGTGTGCATACCTTCATGAACTATATCTTGTGTCTGTCGAAAATGTAGCAGAACTTAACTGACCGCATGTGCCCAGCTACAACAATTACAGTTAGGGTTTCTTAATTTAATAGAGCAACTGGATCTTTCATCCTGTCAACAACTGCGGAAGTTATCTATCACAGCTCTCTCCAATCTGAGTGAATTAGACGTATCTAAGTGTGCACAACTGAGGCAAATATATATTAAGTCTATTGGGAAAACACAAATCATAAATCTGGCCGCATGTAAACATTAACAACAGCTACATCTAGATTCTATATTCTGTGTTGAGCATCTAGACCTGTGCGCGGGTGTTAACTTTCGGCAAGTACATCTGCAGTCGTTATGGAAGATACGAAAACTCGACTAACATCTAACATATATGAACGAAATTGAGCTCTCATATTGCACTGAGCTGGAACAAATGCATTTACAGTCTCTATACAACTTAGAATATCTTGATCTATCTGCTTGTAAACAGTTAAACGAGATAGAGTTGGGCTTTCTTTGGAACGTCAAACAACTTGACCTATCTGCATGTACAGAACTTCAGCAGCTATATCTAAAATCACTTGAGAGTATCAATCATATCAACCTGTCAAACTGCAAACAGCTTCAAGGGTTACATGTAGAGATGCTAAATAATATAGAGCAGCTTGATATGGCTGCCAGTGTCTCCCTTCGGCAGTTACATATTCACTTTTCTGTGAATATAAAACACATTGAACTGTCTGCTTGCAAATATTTGAAGCAAATAGATATGCAGTGTCTCGGAAAAATAGCTCAACTAGATATGTCTGCTTATACGGGCTTGCTGCAACTGCATATTGAATCTCTCGATGAGTTAAAACAACTTAACCTATCTACCTGTAAGCAGCTCAGTTACATTTGAAATGTTTGAAGAGTTTTACACAGCCTGATTTGCCATCATGTACTCAACTTAAACATGTGCTATTTGAAAACTTGCCTATATCCAAGCCAAACCTGTCTCCGATTCTTTTCTCACATTTTTATCTTTATGTTGGTTCATGAATATGAAGTTCATTGAGTTTTCAATTATACAGATATTTACAATATTAAACAAATGTAATGCAAATGAGAACGGTGATGTTGTTTGTCAAGAAATGGTTACATAATGATCCTAATTATATATTTAAATGTACTGTAACAAAATAAAGGTATGATTTGTGTACAAAAAACTGTTTAGTTGTTACTTAGATTTAATCAATTTTCAAAGTATACTGTGTCACCATGTTTTACTTCTATGGAGCTTGTTGTAAGTCCGGTTTACTATGAAGTTATTGCACGCAATCTCGAATCCTCAGTACATAGGCAGTTATACTGTATCTGAAGTGTTTTGAAAATAAGTAAATTGTGAACACGACAAACTTAAGATATTAAAGTGGTGATGTAAAAACCAGCTGCATTGGCTGACTCTACTGTGACCGAAAGTGAAACGTTACCTTGCATATAATACTGGCCACAACTAGACTCAGATATGTCGTAGAATGATTTAACAATGAGTGACGTAAAAGCTTCCTCTGCCCAGAAGCGGACACATAATAACCTATTCTTGAAGTGGAATCTCGTACTATATCGTTTTACTAGTTTTCATAAAACTTTCGGTTCGTTGCCCTTCACTTATGTCTCCTACACTTTGTGGCTGTCATTTCCTGTTGCGTCTACTGCTTATTCAACAGGTTGCGGTCTGCAGTGATTACACGATGTAATGCTTAGCAAATACTAATAGCCTAGATAGGCGCAATTTAAATATTAGTTAAAGCAGAGAAAGTGTTTCTGATGTTTGTGTTTTCCTCAGTTTGTTTCTCGAGATTAGCTCTTATGATAATACTTTACAAACATCTGAAGTACATAACACTTGAAACTTCCCTGTTGTGAATATGATACTCTGACAAAATTGTGATAAACAAGTTACAACAAATAATCATTAAAGCAGCGGCGAATTTAATTTTATTTTACTCCTTTTATTTTTCTTTTAATTTCCTGTTGTTCTATCTTGTATGGCTATTGCTAACAGTCAATTATGAATTGCCATGGTCATGTGTGAGGGATTTAAAAGAGAGCTACCAGGCTTTCCCAGCTACTGAGTCCACCAAGAAGGACACTGGTAGTGTGATATTGCACAAACATAACCTATCTTATACCTTCAAACCTTAAAAGCCCTAAATTACACTATGTTTATGTATCTGTGCATAATAAAAAGGTTAGTAACAGTAGTGTTTAACATGCACGGCATAGGTTTATTTAATACAATGTAATAAAAGATATCGAAAATATTAAAAAGGTGCAAAAAAAGCTTCTAAATGTGTTACATGTGGTTACAATTTGTGTTGATATCTTGCAAAGCCAGATATAGCGGACGAGACAGAGAAGAAATGTGTCCCATCTTATGAACAAAATCAGCTAACTTTTACTACTTGAACACAAATACTTTCATAAAAATACATTTTTGAACTGACACTTATGCTCAACTCATGTGCGTATATGATTAAATCATGCAGAACGCTTAATTTTCATGCTTTACGGAATACAGAAAATGGATTTTATGATTGAGGAAATATATTTTTCATACAACTTTAGATAAATGTTTATATTAATGATTTTTACCTCCTAAAACCCTCTTTAAACCATTATAAAGGTAGTTAGGAATGTATTTCCCTCTTTTGAAAACTAAAAAGTCATATACCAAGTTAACAGCGCTACAATATGAATAAGCTAGAGCGTGTAGAACAAACAAGAGTAAAACTAAATGACACGCGTCATTGTATGTACAAACTAGGTGGCAATAAAATTTGGTATGTCTCAATAAAGCACAATAAAGCTCTCTTTTCGAAAGATTGTTCCACAAATAGACTTTTACATGTTGTCAAGCATAGCATATGCAATACTATTAAATGAAGTAATATATTATGTTCAATTGTAAAGGCTTCTTACTGCCACAAGAACAAATATTTTGGTATTTTAAGCAAACTTTCAGACAGAAATAGGGACTGTTCAACAGTGAAATAATTCAATTTGCTGCGTCAATATTATAATAGTTGTGTCTTTGATGTGCGACTTGCAATTCCAGTTCTGAAACATAACAATAAGGATATTATATTGAACATTTCACAAAATTCATTTTATTGTAATTTAATTGATATTTGAAAACCTCGTTTGTATTAATATCACAGACACACTTTGATGATTGAAACGAAGTTCAATGTTTACTATTATGACGTAATATTACATATAGTCTTTGTGAACCTTGAACCGTTGTAAAGCTGCACCAACGCATTTGTTTGAACGCTTAAACAGTAAATATGTTGTGATATTTTTGACTTTCATTGCTGTTATTATTCTCTGTGTAATGTCTGTAACTAATTCGTAGTATTATTTCCTATATTCAATGATTATATCACCGAATAACGCCGAAACGAAAAATAAAAAATACTGAGGACAACGAAGTTTTGAAAGAGTATCATATATTGCTTCATTTACCGCTATAAACAGTATCTGTGCATTTGCCTCTGTCAAGACTTTCATAATTATTCGCTTCATTCATTGCTTCTTCTGATACTCTATTCTCTGCATTTACGTTGTAGTACGTTGCCGTTTCAGCGGTAGTGTTTCCCTCGTTATAATTGTTTGCTTTTGTCGCAATATACCTGTGACAGAAAATACATATGATGTATTAAACGACTACTCTCACGAATTAATAAATAACCAAGATTCAAAACATCTTAGTATTTGAGGAGCTTGAAAACAGTATCATCAAACAATTACAGTGGCAATACACGAAAAGAAGAAGTATCTTTTTAATAATCCTAGAAAATTCCAGCTATGTTCGCTATTGTTGCTGTGCAGGTTCACTGTGGTGTAACCGAGACGGTTAACATTTTTTCGGAATTTCCAAGATGGCGGACGAGAGTGGATGTGAAAAGTAGGTGTCTTACTTTTTTCCTCGTAACTAGTTAAAAACGAATTTCAGAAATGAAATTCTTACACAGACCGATAGAAAAATGATTTTGCCATTCTAGGCTTTATCCGTTTCATTAAACAGTGTCTACTTTTCTAAATATCGTTGATAAAAGTGAACCAAATGCCGGTGCTCTGAAATGAAGCGAGAGGTCATGTGTGTTTTTACTCGGCAAAAGTTCATTCTTTGATGGATAAGTCCACGAAAACCACTCCTCAGTAGATTATGTTGTTATCTTAAAGAACAAAATACTTTATGTTGATATATGTACAGGAAATGGACAAAAAAGCCACTTACACGAAATATGCTCTGTACGGTCCATATACATATGTTGAATCACACGTTTCTTTCCCTGTACGGTTCGTATATGCATAAAAACTGTACGGTGCGTAGCAAAATTTGAAAAAAATTACTGTACGGTCCATAGATGAAACCGTACAGATCGGTTCTTGTAATATATAGTTTGAAGCTTACATGAACAAAAAGTGCTTACATGAGCGTATTGCGTAAGTTCATTCCGGAAATAATATCGGTAATGAAAATGATCATAATAATTAATATTTTTCAGGGATCACTCTTTCGATACAGAGGAGCGAAGACGTGGTAAACGGACAAGGAAGTCTGGAAAGGTATCTTAGAACTTTGAACCAGCCAGGAATCCATTTTCAGTGCGAGAAAACCACAAAGCATGTGAAGCAAAAATATTGCCGCATGTCCGTCATGGACTTAAACTTGACAATGTAGAAAGTTGAATACACACATGCAGAATAATCATTGAACGAGACAATTTACGTATGATACGTCGACTCTTCTACTTGTTTGAACAGACTTTTCACTAAGTAGTTCGTATACTAATAGCATTGTCAGTGTGGTGTATTGTCAGTGTGGTGTAAGAATATGAAGTTATCATTGACTGCAAAAAAACACCTGAAAATATGTGATTGTGGGTACTATGCCATGAGACAAACACAATAATATAATACGTATTATTTTATTTAACTAGAATGCTTTTTGCATGCATCATTTGAATGTATTTTTCCCATTTCATATCCCGACTGGTTATTTTTAACTCAGAAATATGTCCGTAAGAAATTGGTACATGTTATGAAACTATATGATAATTATATGTTGCTGCTTATGTACACATTGTAGAAAAATCCTTTTTATATGTTTGAACCTTTTCATCATTTTCTTTTATATATGAATAAAAAATCAAGCCCATCTAGGTACATAAAATTAGAAAATTAAACAAAAAAGAAGGCATAAATATTATAAAAAAATAAAAATATGCCAATCTTTGGCTATTAATTACAACGTAAAATATTCAATCATTGAAGAATACATCTCCAATTCTGTAAATACCTTCATGTATAAAATAAACAAATCTAGAAAAGCAAACAGTATGTATAAAAGTAAACAATAATCACAAGGAAAGAGAAATATGGCTATATGTATTAGTACATGTTAAACAATATTCATAACATAACAATAAGCAAATGAAAATAAATAATTTTAGAATAGAACGATGTTGTTCATTTATGAAATAACGTCCGTTCCAGCGGTGTTCATTGTTTAAAATTCCGGCATTCGTGGCTAATAACTGCGTATCAGTACTCCAAATCATTTTTATTAGACGATAACAACGCTGAAAGGGATGTTATTTCGGTTTTAACATGACCAGATATTACAAACGGTGAATAAATGCAAAGGGTTATTTTCTACGCGAACGCTCATTCTAACGCAGTTATCGACGTTTCTAACGCAGTACCGATGTAAGGTGTTACACCGGTCATTTTTGTCCCATTTGATTCTATCGTAATTAGAGCACTTTTGCACATTTCCTCTGGCTTTCACAACAATCAGCTGTCCATATTTCTCATCTTCATCATTATCACAGTCAATCTACACCAGAAATGTTACATTGTCAACAATAAACTTTTTTGCTATCACTCAGAGACACTGTACAAATTTCTTAATACACAGCTGTCATGTATGCCGGCGCGTAGTAATATTTGAACTCTTCCATCACAAAATGTATTCCTGAAGAAGACAAACAAAACAACTGTTAGAGTAATCAGAAATGGCCAAAAATTTACAGAACAACAATAAATACAACTTATACATTTCATCAAGCCATCCACAGACAGCTCTAAAATGGAGACTTCAAATCTCCAAAGAACTACTTCCTAAGGTACAACGACCCGGAAGTACTTGTTGACCGGTGTCACACAGTAACGTCGTTTCTGATCGGTGACGTCGTTTAAATTTGCGACTATTAAATAACGTTTCTAACGCAGTACCGATGTGACGTCGTTTCTGATTGGTGACGTCGTATAAATTTGCAACTATTAAATAACGTATATATAGTCGCAAAATTCAAACGGCGTTTTAATTATCGCATTTAGACACATTGTGCGTTAGAAAAGGAATAACTGTTTTGTAATTTTGATATTTGCGACCGTATATACGGTTTTAATGGTCGCAAACAGTTTTAACAGCTCCGGCTTACGCCGTCGCCGTTAAAAATATTTGCGACCATTAAAAACCGTATATACAGTCGCAAATATCAAAATTACAAAACAGTTATTCCTATAATATACAGTCGCAAGAATCCAACGACGTTTTAATTATCGCATTAAAACACATTCAATTTGTGCGTTAGAAAAGGGTTAACTATTTAGTGATTTTGACATTTGCGACCGTAAATACGGTTTTAACAGCTCCGGCTAAGTACAACTGTATATATTTGTATAGATTAAATGATACTTCCGGGACATGCTTTTAAAATGAAGAAAACGAACACGATTACAATATATAACGTTAATAAGAGATTTTGAATTTGAATGATATGAATACTGTCAGAAATAAACTAGCATTCAATGTTCTTCTACATTTTGATGCCATGACTTGATTTCTAATGATCATGAAAGTTCAATGTGAAACTATATGTCAGTTTGTAGATATTGTATAAAGAAATTTTTAGCGTAAATATTTACAACAAATCTACCAACTGATAAAGTAGCCTATGTGATTTAGATTTATTTGCAATTATTTATCATTACAGTGCAATACGCTCATGTAAGCTCTTTATGTTTATGTTAGCTTCAAACTATATATTACAAAAACCCATCGTAGTGTTTCATCTATGTTTCATCTACGGACCGTACAGTAATTTTGTTTAAATTTTGCTACGCACCGAACAGTTTTATGCATATACGAACCGTACAGTGAAAGAAATGTGTGATTCAACATATGTATATGGACCGTACAGAGCATATTTCGTGTAAGTGGCTTTTTTGTCCATTTCCTGTACATATATCAACATAAAGTATTTTGTTCTTTAAGATAACAACATAATCTACTGAGGAGTGGTTTTCGTGGACTTATCCATCAAAGAATGAACTTTTGCCGAGTAAAAACACACATGACCTCTCGCTTCATTTCAGAGCACCGGCATTTGGTTCACTTTTATCAACGATATTTAGAAAAGTAGACACTGTTTAATGAAACGGATAAAGCCTAGAATGGCAAAATCATTTTTCTATCGGTCTGTGTAAGAATTTCATTTCTGAAATTCGTTTTTAACTAGTTACGAGGAAAAAAGTAAGACACCTACTTTTCACATCCACTCTCGTCCGCCATCTTGGAAATTCCGAAAAAATGTTAACCGTCTCGGTTACACCACAGTGAGGTTACAAGTACAAGATAACAGGGACATTACTATCTGTTAGTAGCATGCTGAGACAAGTAGCCACAAGAACTGAATAAACGTTTGATTATAGATCTGATTCTTTATCAACCTACATTCCATTGTTAAGTAATCTTCAAACGTGGAATCATCGAGATCATTAATTTGAACAAAAATACCTGTAGTATCCTTCGTAAAAGAAATTTGGATTAATCAATGATGTCATTTTCGACAATACGTCACCTTTAAACTCAAAACAAACCTGTTTATGTTAATTAAGCTATAGCGTTGACGTATAATGCGAGGAAGGGCTACATCAAGAAAATTGGAAGTTATTTCGCCGTTAGTAGCATCAAGAATGACGTAAGCCGGGAAGTTAAATGTTATGTACGCAAATGCCTCGGATTATATCGATTCACATGTTTAATTTCAATTTAAAGTATTTTGATATTATTACTGACAAACTTTTGATAGTTTCTGTTTAAAATGAAGCATTTTACATTTTTGTTGATGTGTATAACAGTGTTACTGTCACTGCTTACATCAAATAAACATTATTTTTAATGCATTTTTTAAATACAATGTAAGTCCAATTAATTATTCCTGTCTGAGTTTTGTCTTAAGGATGTTGGATGCTCAAAGTAATGTTTTGGTTGATATCTTTTAAACTCTGTTCATAATCCAATCACTACACATCACAAAAATGCAAAATACATGAGTTTATCTGACATTCCTTTCCCACATTCAAGTTCCACATTCACAATATTCACAAATATGCTTGAAAAATGAAATCAGTTATTAAATCATTATAGAATTGATTTCTTGTAAAGAATAGGTCGAATGAAATAGTGACTTGGATAGGGCTGCAATTTAAAGTACATGTACCCCTACCACCTCATTTAGTTCCGTACAACACTTGAGTCGCCCTCTTACGCTTTGTCAGAATAACCAATAATTGTGTGACAAAATCTAAGAACAAAAAGGGGCATAACGTTGTCAAATATGACCTTGACCTACAAAATGTGGCGGCATCACGACCCTTTTGTCATAAGCAATACAATTTGAAAGTTTGATGAAGAAATCTTAAGAAATAGCAAAGTGTAGTCAAAATCTAACTACAAAAAGGGGCATAACAATGTCAAATATGACCTTGACCTACAAAATGTGGCTGCATCACGACCCTTTTGTCATAAGCATTGCAACTTGAAAGTTAAATGAAGAAATCTTAAGAAGTAGCAATGTTGTAGCCAACATTAAGTTTTCGTGACAAAATCCAAGTGTGCAAAAAACGGGGCATAACTTGACCTTGACCTACAAAAGGTGGCGGCAGCACGGCCCTTTTGTCATAAGCAATACATTTGTAAAGTTTGATGAAGAAATCTTAAGAAATGGCAAAGTTATAGCCAACGTTAAGTTTATGTGACGGACGGACGGACGGACAGACAGACGTGCGATTTTAATATGCCACCCTTCGAGGTCATAATAAAAATTGACTTCATTTACGAACTTCGGTGCTTTTACAAGACGTAGGAACGTACATGTATTTACGGTAAAAAAGAGTCAACATTGCAAAATAGTTTTTGCTGTTTAGAGCTATATAAAATATACAACACCACCTGTGGACTGTTAATTTTTTATTTGCAATATCAAACAGTTTGTATCTTTTTTGAATCCAGTATCCTTTAATTTCCGTTAAAGACACGTTTCCTTTTTCATTGTTTGAAATACAAAGTTTCATACCTTGAATTCAAACTTATGAATTCAAGCTGCAGTATTATCCAAATTGTGTTACGGTTTGCTTGAAAGGTTTAACTTTCGAAAACACCATAATACTTGCTATCATAAGCACGCGGTTCAGATTGAAATATTCGTCACCGAGGGTAACTATGTTGGCGGGAACGAGGCTGTGCCGAGTTCCCGCAAAACAGTTATCCGAGGTGACGGATATTTCCATCTGAACCAAGTGTCTCAAATGTCTCTCCTGCATACCGTCTTGTACTTTAAAGTATATTTTAAACACCAAAATGATACATTATCATATAGAGCTTCACAAACGAACGGTATTCAGACGTTGTGTTTGGGAAATGACGTCACAATGTTTATAACGTTACGTCACTAGTAATTCACGAGAGTCATCTGGCATATGAGGGGTGCCAGACTGAGTTTTCCGGCATGGGTAAAATCACCGGAAATGACGATCCGATATGCAAGAAAATGTATTACTAGACGCTGTTACATTAGTCGTTTAATTTCATTTAATAGATAGACTTAAAGTCAGTATCTTACATCTATAATTATGTCTATGTCACTGTTGTAATAGAATCTGTAAACATTTCATGCAAGGGACGACCCATTTCAAAATTAAGACCCTTTTGCATAATAAGTGCTGCATTTGATGCAATTGTATAGTCACCATCACTGTGGTAAATAATGGCAATAAAATGCGTTTAAACTAATCCTAGCCTAACAGAATTGCAGTTTGATAGTTCTACGCGGCTAGTAAATTATAAGCAAAAACTTTGAATTCATTAAGAACTTAACCAGCTGTACAATCAATTAAATGATATTAGTTCCAAACGAAGTCCAAAGATGTAATAATTATTATTATGAATATTTACCTTCTCTTAACCAAGCAGAAAATGATAACAACGATTACTAGCAGCACCAACACACCTCCTCCAGCTCCGGCGCCTATCATTATAACGTTTGTATCTTCTTTCTGTACACTTGAATCGGTTGTACCGTCGTCAGATATTTCCGTTGTTGTTATATATGTTACACTGGTATTTGTTTTCGATTCACTTGTGGTTGTTGCTGTTTAATGTAAAAGTAGTAGTCTCAATTTTACAGCTCAGAGTAACACTTCTATATGTTTTTGATTGAATATTCATATAAAATCTGTCTCCATTATCAAGTGGTTAATGGAGACAACAACTGTCATTGATGTCTAAACCAATGGGTTCAAGTCCTGCTATTTAACTATTTTCTAATGTGAGAAAATGTCATTAGGAGTATGAACGTCTATATACTAGAAATGCTCGCCTATACATAACTGAAATATTGTTGATACATGGCATGCAAGTTTGTTCTTTTGCCTTCTGGTTTGAATGATTTTTATACTATCATACTGAATTGTACATTTGTTTACAAAATAGTATCAAATCCTTGTTAACGCAATTGCGTTATGTGTTAAAAAATCACGAATATTGCACGGTTTATCCTTAAATATTTCGAAGAAAGGTATTTTGTTTGTTGAGTTTGTTGATATATCCCAAGAACAGTAATGTCTAACTTAAACCGAATAGAGAAGTAAATGGAAAACATGTAACGGTTATAGCAAACAAATCATACGTATCTCTATACTACTTTTTTATGTTTGAAAAAAAGGAGAATTACTGACAGACATTCTAATATACTTTAATTGGACATATTAAAATATGTTTTATGTAACATACGACACATTTATGACACCGGACTACGTAAAATTGTCTGTTTGTTAAGGATTGAAAATCAACTTAGAATTGGCACAAGAACAGAAAGTTATAGTACATTCTGAATCAAGTGTTTTTATAATGAAACATGTCGTTAGCCTCGAGAATAGTGCTTCACCTTGTTGATAATATACACATTTAAAAACCTAACAATTTTATAAAGACAAAACTGCCTGTAGATTTTGCGATTGGTGTCTTCGAAACTACTGAGTCACACTCCCCCCACCCTATATCCGTCAACACATCCATTTGTACATGAACCATAATCTCTGTTGCACACCCGAGATGACCCATCGTCTAAACAACCTCCAGGGCAAGACTTATTGCAAAACTGTCCCCAGAATGTATTTTTACAACCGATATTACAGTATCCATCGTTTTGGTTACACGTTTGTTTACAAAAATGTACCTGTCTCTTTTGTACACGACGGATTACACGGTTCATTTCATGTGGTCGTGTAATAGTCACCTATACACTCGTTACAAATGTGAGGACTGTTTATATCACATCTAAAACATCGACTTGCTCATTTGTCAGAACATCTCTCGCCAGTCCATTCTGTATTACAATTACCCGGGCACATTCCATTGCTACAGTTGTTTTCATTTGGTATACATATTTCACCATTAAACCTGTATCCATCATTACATCCAGTACAAACTAATTCTGAATCACCTTGGATCTGACATTGAATGCAGTTCTGAATAACACAGTAGCCTACACAAGCTGCTGCATCTTGACATTGGACACATTTTACGTACACCCTTCCATTTGCTGCATTATAAGTGTGTAAGTAAAATCCGTCATTGCAAACATTGCATATACTGTTATTACGACATGACCCAAAATCTGAAGAGCATGACCAACAACGTGTTTCATTAATATTTTGATACCTTAAAATATCCAGCTTACATCCCATTGTACAAACGTGTTAACCACACAGACCGTCCTTGCACACACTGCAATTCGGCTGACATTGTGAGCCATAAAGTCCAGTTTTGTATGCGATACAATTTCCGTCCTCAGTGCTACAGTTTTCATCTAAGCAGTTTTTATTACAGGTATTCTGACATCTAATATTTAAGTCCCAAAAAGCCTGTTTGCACGAGGTAAGATCAAGGTTGTCACAACTATTGCAGTTTTCTGGACATGCTATAAATTAAAGTTCTACAAACTGTCAGTTATAAAAAGATAACCAACAAATAACAATTTTTTGAATTCTCAAAAACATAAGCGTTTTAACCAGTGTTGTGTTAACATTGTATTCAAAGATATATAATATTCACAAATACTCTTCTGCGTTTAATTCTGAATTCTGTGGAACTATGACATACTGATGCCTTAATACTTGTAATTGTAGAGTTTACATTAGCAACAAATGTAATATGATTACTACAAACATGTTTATCTTAATGATAAAATATTCTATCTAAGAGACAGTTTGACATACGCGATTTGAATTTCAGTTTATTATATACAAAAACTGTGTTTATGTAAAAATAGTTCCGACATGAACAATCATTGTAAGCAGTTTTTATACCTCCATGGATGCCTCCTTGTTCAACAAACGTTTTAAAGCCCTATTACCAACTATGACTAGTGAGAAATTAGGCAGGTTACAAAACAATTCATTTTCCGCAGGTAAAGTCATAGTCTGCACTTATTTTAAAAACTGATCTGAGCTTATCCGCTTGTTTATTGTGAGTGTACCATAAGTAAAATGTTTATTCATGGCAAATACGGTAAAAAGATAAGTGAAACAAACCTGTACGTTATAGTTTGGGAAATACACAGTAAACATCATACTACTGAGGTTCTTTGTCAAATGAATAGCTATTGCAAAAACGTTTTCGATTAAGTTAAATCGCAACTTTCTGCATGTTTTTCGTAAATTATATAAAAAAATAATTTTATATTAAATACCAGTTCTCTATACGTCGAAAGTTCGTTATACAATATGTTAATAAGGAACTCAGTTCGCTATGATGGATACAGCGAACATCGTATATTTTGAACAATTTTCCATGGTCCTGAGGAGTTCATTTAAACCGAGTTTTACTGTATTTTATACTTAAGTGACAACTAAACAATGTAAATATTAGGCAAAACCTGATGTTTGAAATCCTTACAGTGTGAAAATATATCATAAGCTGTGCTATAAATATCAATTGATGCGTAATTTGTTTATCTTGATATTCAATTTTTTGACATTTATTCCCATATGAGTTTATCTCTATTTTGTAAATTCATGTTCAATTTAAAGTCGTTAGTTTCTATTTAGGGAGTGTTTATCACCTTCAGTGTAAACATCAGTAATTATACAAAAACTATACCTGAATCCGGTTTGCAACACATGAAAGCGCCTGTGACATTTATAGCTAGTATTACTACACGACTTACAATTCGTAAAACATGTGTCATCAGTATCTTGATACTCGTAGTATCCAGCTTTACATCTGTACATATTTATAGGGGTGTAATTACTCAACGAATGTTTTGGTATGCGAACCTTGCTTAAATGTTATACATTTTGTACAGTAAGTATATGGAAAAACATTTACTGTAGTCATACCTAAACTGGTCAGTTTAAGTCACCAAGGAACTGATAGGCAAAACTACTTATAACCATAGATGATAAAAAGATATGCAATATTTGCAGTTTTTGACATAAATCTTCCAATTTACTATTTTAAATTAAAGAGATATTCAACTTTGTATAATAAAATGTTTTTGCGCTAACAAAATATACAGCAGGCTTGCACTATATTACTTTTTGTGTTTAATATTCACCAACTTAAAGGTCCATTACTAAGACCAAAACGAATGTTCTTTAAATCTGGAATTGTAACAGGGAAATACAGTTTGAAACTGGCTTCTCAAACTTTACAATAGCCGTGGAATATTTCCCGGTTTGAAATACAGCTTCAGAAAAAAGAGTGAATGTTTTTTGTATTTCTTTAGATTGACCTGGGTGGTCTTTTTGTCCTACTTTCGCTTTATTGCATGTTTTAAATGAGTCAGAGATATATTTTGCACATCATTGGAAGTAAAGTTCATTCCACTGTAATTCAAAATAGCCTCTTTCTTGGAGACTTCTGGAAAATTACACAAAGATATCTGAAAACTGGAAAACCTACTTTCGTTTTTGAAAAGGCAAAATATACTTTACTAATTCTTTTCTTAAACTAAAATTTTCAACACAATATGGTCACATTCGATGCAGTATGTCATATATTTCCTTCCGAGAAGACACCTTTGACAATTCCAGATTTAAAAGAAAATTCGCTTTGGTCTTAGTAATGGACCTTTAAGAACCTTATTAAATAGTTTCAGAATCATGGCTCGTGATAATAATGTACGTACATTTACGTATGTGAATTGAGTTACAGTTTCTTACAATGTATAAATTTAGATTCTTGTTTACTTTGAATTTATTTATTTTACAACGATTGTAGACTCATGGTTTTGCAACTTATATTGCCAACTCATGATGACTGCTTCCTTAGAACTTTGCGTATAAAAAAGGGATTGTGATGGTCCCTTGCGAAATTCGACCTGCTTTCAAAATATAGAAAGTACCTGTTTTTGTTTTGATAGAAAGGGAAAAAGGGAAAAGTCAACAACACTTGTGCATTGATTAATATAATCATCAGCATAACATTCGCTTATCTATTCTTTTTAAATAGGAAACTTAAGGAGTGTTTGTCTTGTGGCAACCATATTGACATGGCTTTGATTATTTCCTTTTATTTAAACTAATTCATTAACTCTCGATTGCGAAAGAAGTGTTTACATTTTATATTAACTGCTCTCAAGAGTCACTGTAGATAGGATCAGTCTCGTAAAGAGTACAGGAAATGTGGACTTATTGTTTCTTGCCTATCACTACATGTCACTGGTGGGAATCGAACCAAAGACCCTCTACAACTGCACCACTGCATCTCCACTTTGATTTAAGAAAAGTCATTTGCTAAATACTTGGGAGAAAGTGTTCTTGCAGGATATGAGCATCCCTTACATTCTTCAAATTAAAATAGTTATGCTCATTTGAAAGCTTTCGGTGCTCTTGGCATTGGACAGATGGATTACTATTGCATGATGTTATGTTATTTATCACTTATTTATATAACTATCTTGGTAATATGTCACTGTCTGCCTACCAATAAGTGTAAAAGTTAAACTTTGTTTGTATTTAAGAAATGTATTTCAGTAAACTCTGATACACACAGATGCAGACAAATAGTCACGTTACAGCAACAACAACAGAAATACCTACATGTGTACAGGGTCACGAAAATACGGTTACCAAGACGATTTTTATAACTTGCTACATGTCTAGTGTCGGAACGGCTATATTCGTGGTTATCATAACAGCAGCTCTGTATCATTTAAGACGAAGGTATAAGTTTGTTGTGTTAACAGCATTACATTACTTACTGTTAAATCTGTGATCTTTGTTGTCAGGTTGTCTATGTTCACAGTTATTTTCATAACAGCTGAATAGTGTAAGGTTTTTTCCCTTCTTTATTTGCAGGGTGGTCTTTATTCAGAGGTGGTTTTTATCACCGGTTTGAGTGTATATAGACGTATAAAAGTCAATGCATACTTGGGACACTTACTACATTAATATATTAATCAGCATAATGCAGTAACATTAACAACGTGTTTTTAAATGTTTTTATTTCGTACGATTTTTTTTTCTCGCACAACCATAAATATGATATATGATGAAATATTATATATGAAGTCTTTATTTCAGGTATATTGCGAAGACACCAAAATCTTATAACGAGGGCAATGCTACTGATGAGACGTCTACGTATTATAACGAAAATGCTGCAGAGACAAGAGAGCCACCAATACAATTAGCTATTGATGCTAATAACTATGAAAGTCTTGCCAGTAACAGAAACACAGAGAAAGTTTACAGTGGTAAGCAAAGCAGTTCTAGACCATAGTATTTTGACAATGTTTGAGAGTATTGTCAAAATGTCACTGAATATTAATTAATGCATGGTTTTTATGCCGCGTTCATCTGGAAATGTACACATCGTTTGAATAATTGGAGGTTACACTTAATCAAGTTATTCGATAGCTCCTGTTGAATTCCGTTTCTAGGATGAATAAGCTACGAAAAGGAATCGCTTAACTAAAAAATCGTGCCTCAACTTAAAAAAATGATTGTACTTCATTCCAATGTAGCATGACGTTATAAATATATCTGACAACGTCATCAACGATTCATGCCTATAACTACCATTTAATATAGTACACGTATCTAGGTTATCCACAAGGGATGGTACACGTTAGATATTAATATTTTACAATATGCTTAATTACCCGTTGATAATTGATAATTAGTAAATCGCTTAACGACTAGGGCGACGTACAGTGCAAGTAGGGTGCATTTCCAGATGAACGCGGCATAAAAGCCATGCAATTATTGATATCCAGTGACATTTTGACATTACTCTCAAACACTGTCAAAATATTATTGTCTAAACTGCTTTCCTTACCACTGTAGACTTTCTCTGTGTTTCTGTTACTGGCAAGACTTTCATAGATATTAGCATCGATAACTAATTGTATTGGTTGCTCTCTTGTCTCTGAATCATTTTCGTTATAATACGTAGACATCTCATCAGTAGCATTGCCCTCGTTATAAGGTTTTGGTGTCTTTGCAATATACCTGAAATAAAGACTTCATATATAATATTTCATCATATATCATATTTATTGTTGTGTGAGAAAAAAAACTCGTACGAAATAAAAGCATTTAAAAACACGTTGTTAATGTTACTGCATGATGCTGATTAATATATTAATGTAGTAAGTGTTCCAAATATATACACTCAAACCTGTGTTAACCACCTCAGATTGAAGACCACCCTGCGAATAAAGAGAAGCAGTGAAAAGCAGTTACACTATGCAGCTGTTGTGGAAATAACTGTGAATAGAGACAGTGTGACAACAAACTGTATAACACTGCATACACTTTAATAAAGTAAATAATATAATGCTGTTAACAGAGCAAACTTATACCTTCGTCTTAGGTGATACAGAGTTGCTGTTATGACAACCACGAATATAGCCGTTCCAACACCTGACATGTAGCCAGTTACAAAAATCGTCTTTGTATCTGCATTATTGTCAGCCTGCACACATGTAGGTATTTCTGTTGTTGTTATACCGTGAATATTTATCGACTTCTTTGTGCCTATTGTGCTGGTACCCGCTTGAAGTATTTCCGAAGAAAACATTAAATTGTGACGAATAATATAAACAAGAGGGCCGATATGGCCATATCACTCACCTGCGACCTACTTATGACAATATGCGACCAAACATCAACCCTAAACTATATATCATAAAAACAAATATTCTGTATAAACTTAACAATACAAACCTTTTGACAAATTTACATAATGATTGGGTTGTAAATGTCACCTGTATTGCATACACATGGTATTTAACCTGATGACCTAGTTTTTACCTCAGATTACCCATATTCAAACTCAACATGAATTTCATCAAGACAATCATACTGACAAAGTTGCATGAAGATACATGTACAATATAAAATGCAACCGATGTTGCATACACAAGGTTTTTGTATTATTTGACACCGTGACCTAGTTTTTGACCCCAGATTATCCATATTTAAACTAGATCTAAATAGCATCAAGATAATCATTCTGACCATGGACATTAAGTGAAAAGAGTGCTGAGATGGCCGTATATCGCTCATCTGGCTACCATTGGCTATAATACAAGGTCATAAAAAGCAGAAAGGGTCAATTTTGACCCGGGGGATATTATTTGAACATTCTTGGAAGATGCCAACTAGGCATATCTAAGATCTATGCCTTGTGGTTTCAGAGAAGAAAAGTTATAAAGTTTTTCCTACGTAAGCCTATATAAAACAAGTGACCCCCGGGCGGGGTCAATTTTGACCCGGGGATAAATTTTGAACAATCTGGGTAGAGGTCCAGTGGGTTATGCCACCTGCTCAATATCTATGATCAATGCCTTGTGGTTTCAGAGAAGAAAAGTTGTGAAGTTTTTCCTACATAAGCCTATATAAAACAAGTGACCCCCAGGGTAAATTTTAAAGTGTTTCCTATATAAAAACAAAAATAATATCAAACAGGGAATGCCACGTACCAAAAACGCAGCCTCCCCAAAACGAACCCCACATCACCCAGAAGTGCACACCACCAACACACACACACGCGCGCACACGCACACACACACGACACACACACACACAATCATGTACACACACATATACACTACCAACACACACTAGCATACAAAGCAAACACACGAGGACAAAACGAACAATTAAAGGAACACAGTGTAAGCCCGGGCGGGGTCAATTTTGACTCAGGGGTTATTATTTGAACAATCTTAGTAGAGGTTCTCTAGGCAATGCCACATGCTAAATATCTAAGATCTAAGCCTTGTGGTTTCAGAGAAAAAAAGTTGTTCAGTTTTTCCTACATAAGCCAATATAAAACAAGTGACCCCCGGGCGGGATCAATTTTGACCCGGGGGTAAATTTTGAACAGTCTTGGTATAGGTACACTAGGTAATGCCACATGCTAAATATCTAAGCTCTAGGCTTTGTGAATTTTTTTACTTAACTACTTCTGTAACAATTCAAAGATTACAAATGAGTTTTATTATGGTGCATTATTAAGCACTACAAAGTCGTTTTAAATGATAACTAGCTAAGTCTGCAAAATTATAGTTTGAAAAGAAAAAGTTGCAAAACAAACTAAATACAAAATTCTTAAAATGTGAGAAAGAAATTCCCGTGTATGATGTCTGTTAGATTGTGGAAAAACATATTCCTATTTATAGCATCAATGAACATCATTCTTTAAGGCAAAACATTTTTAGACTGATTACATATGTACTGTTATGAAATAGCTTGTGTCAATGCTATCTTAAGACAAGTTGGTTTCCTATGTTTTTATATCATTTTGAATATTAACATGGTTTCTGTGGGTCTAAATCCAAACAATCTTGGTAGAGTTCCATTAGGTAATGCTACATGCTGAATATTTAAGCTCTATAGGGCCTTGTAGTTTCAGAAAAGACGTTTTCCTATAACAGCTTATGTAAAAACAAGTGACCCTTCATGGCGGGATCAATTTGAACCCGGGGGTCATTCTTTGAACAACTTTGGTAGAGGTCCACTATGCAATGCCACAAATATCTAAGCTCTAGGCCTTCCTGTTCTTGAGAAGAAGATTTTTTAAGTTTTTCCTATTTGTTGCAATAGCAACCAGAGTTCTGGATGGAAAACAATAATTTGAAGAAATATGAGAGGGTTTCATACAAGATACATTGCTGCCATGTTTCATCAAAATTGGCCGAGCTGTTTCAGAGAAGATGTCGATTGAAGGAAAATGTTAACGGACCAACGACGTACGCCTTACGACGTACCACGGCCGCCGAATGGAATACGATCCTAATAGCTCACTCTGGCACTTTGTGCCAGGTGAGCTAAAAAATGCAATCTCTATTACATACACAATAATTTTCTATGATTTGAGCATGTGACCTAGTTTTTTACCCCAGATGCCCATATTCAAACTTGACCTTAATCTCATCATTGCAATCGTACTAACCAAGTTTCACCAAGATACAATGACAAAAACAGCCTCTAGTGCATACACAAGGTGTTTCTATGATTTGACCCCGTGAATTAGTTTTTGATCCCTGATGACCCATATTAAAGGTCGACCTACTTTTTACCAAGTCAGTCATACTGACTAAGTTTCACGAAAATCCAGTGAAAAATGCAGCCTCTTTTACAAACACAAGGTTATGTGTGGACAGACGACAGACGACGGACACCAGGTGATCACAATAGCTCACCTTTGAACACTTCGTGCCCTGGTGAGCTAAAAATACTAAATGCACTTAAAGGGACACTCCCTACATATAGCAGATTACATTCTCCACACATAAATAATGTGTTTCATGATCTAAAAATGATAAATAAATACAATTAAAAAAACAAACTTTCATGTATACCGATTGCCTCATTTTAGTACAAATAATCATCATAGAGTCCTTCTATAATAAATCGCTATCCACCCATTAATTGTACAAAAACAACTTTACATAGATTATCGAATGCTTTACGGTACTGCAACATTTTTTAAATCGCTTAAACTTATAGGTTAAGTAATCATACTTGTAAATATTCTATTATTTATTGTTTTGAAATTACATGTATGTGGTGTTATATAGTATGACACCAGTTATAGGGAGTGTCTCTTTAAAACAAATATTAGAGTCAGATGTTTACTGACATATTTTTAATTAAAACGGACTGTAACGTTGATATTTATTGCCAAGCAGTAATGTTGTAGTGAGACACGTGGTGTTAGAGGCTTGCTCAAATAATTTGCTAGATATTCTACATCTGTCGTTTCCGGAAACGTTACCAGTTTACTTCTAAACTGAAAAGAATGGTGTAATTGTCATAAGCTGTCAAGTTAACAGTGTTTATTTGACAAAAGTACCTGCAGATTGTGCGGTTGACTTCTTCAAAACTACTGTGTCACACTTCACTCCATTATACCCATCAACGCATCCATTCGCACATGTACCATAATCTCGGTCGCACACCCGAGATGGCTCATCGTCTGAACAACCTTCAGAACAAGACTGATTGCAAAACTGTCCCCAGAATTTATTTTTACAACCATTATTACAGTATCCGTCGTTTTGGTTACATGTTTGTTTACCTGTCTCTTTTATACACGACGGATTACACGGTACATTACAAGTGGTTGTGTAATAGTTACCGTTGCACTCGTAACAAATGTTAGGATTGTTTTTATCACATTTAAGACATCGACTTGCACATTGGACTGAACATTTCTCGCTAGTCCATCCTGTTGAACAACTACCTGGGCAGATTCCATTGCTATCACAATCAGTAGAACAACCCTGGCCACAGTTGTTTTCATTTGGTATACATATTTGACCATTAAACCTGTATCCATCATTACATCGTGCACAAAATAATTCTGAATCACTTTGAATCTGACACTGAGTGCAGTTCTGAATAGTACAACATATACAAGCTGTTGCATCTGGACATTGGACACACTTTACGTACATCCTTCCATTGTCTGTCTGATATTTGTGAAAGTAAAATCCGTCAGTGCAAACAGTGCACACACTGTTATAACTACATGACATACAATGTGATGAGCACGGCAAACATAGTGTTTGAATAGTATCTTGATACTCATGATATCCAGCTTTACATCCTTTTGCACAAGCATGTAATGCACACAGTCCGTCCTCGCACAGAGTGCAATTCTCTTGACATCGTGAGCCATAAAGTCCAGTTTTGCATACGGTACAATATCCGTCCTCGGTGCTGCAGTGTTTATTTAGACAGTTTTCATTACAAGTACTCCGACATCCATTCTTCAAGTCCCAAAATCCAGTTTTGCACGAAATACAAAGATCAGAGTTGTCACAACTATTGCAGTTTTCTGGACATGCTACATAATCAAATTATAAAATGTCACGACAGGTGATAATTGGAATGACAAATAAAATGATTAATCTTAAACTATAGGTAAGAAAACAGTTTTAACTCACGTCTCAAATATGTTAACATATTAGTTAGAAAAATGCTGATCTGTTACATAGGAATTCGTTATGTTTTAATAACTACAATGTACATGTATTCGCAGATAATTTTCAGATCATTCATTAAATGTAATAATCTTTACAGAAGATTACTAAGACACTTGAAACGAAAACTTTCAAGGGTTATGAGGGTAATCATGCAAACATTAGGAAAGCAGAGAGTGAGTTTAATAAATGTGTGTTAACTCTCAAGTCAATGTTATGAAAATTGAATTAAAACAGTATTTTCTTATTGCAACAGTCTGAAATCTAATAATTAATTAGTATGTCCTTTACATCACATCATACTGTTTGGAGATTCATTTTTTTAACAAAAAAAAAAGAAAAATGTCGGTCCTAAAAACACGTTTTCAGATATAATTTTCCTATCTCATTCTGATCAATTTATATATCAATTTTGGTGATTGTTAAAATTTCAGCATCAAATATATTTAAGAAAAAGATGTAGGTGATATACAAATGTAGTATGTAATAGATTGTAGAATAACAAAATAGCTAACCTGCGTTAACACTTAGTACGAAGAACGTCATAACCAGTATATGTTTTGTAATTTTGTACACGTCTTTGAGCATCCTGGAAGACCGTTTCTGTTTTCTGTGTCTGCAAATAATTTTTATTCAGCTACAAGAAAAAGAAAACATTCACGGTCATTATTCATCAGAGCTCACATGGTCGTGACTAATGTATATACTAGCGACAAGTTGGATTTGTTGAATTTTCAGTCTTAGAATAAAATTTCCCAAAGAATGGCCAATCACAGCACACAAAGGAGCATGCAATCTTACATCAATGACAAAGATTACCATACAAAGTTTTACGACAAATGAATACTAACTTATATAAAATCAACGTGAACTCAAGGTGCGACAATTAAGGCTCATCACAGGTGCAAAAAAAATATGCGTTGACGCCAGGTAAACTACCTACTAAGGTACCTTGCCGCAACGAAGAAGGTGATCGAAATACGTTTTGTACCGAAATGTAATCATCATTCTACTGCGCTTAGGGTGTATAATCCTATATACAAACAAACATATCAACGATTAATTTCATTATGTAACTGTGATATCCGTTTGGCTTACAACATATTACTTGAAGTTGTATAAATATAACAATTGATAGCTTGTTAGTTTTTAATGAAGAAGTATGAACCAAGTTTACTTGAATCTTGGAAGATCTAGGTTTGAAACGATAACAACAATGTTCGAAAGTGACTCGGTTCGTACTTTTAAAAGAAGAGCTATCTTATAATTATGTACACGCAATGGATAATAATATAAATTGTTTTGAATCTGATTTTCGTTTAATTTAGACAAGCTCGTAATTATCTGTGAGAAATGCGTAAATTTCTATTTCTTTGAACAGTGCTCTCTTTTTCAAGGAACAAATAAAAACAACATAAGCATTTACTTCCTAATGTTCAAATGTGATCCTGTTTTTTCTTTTTCTTAATTTTTTTTTCAACTAAACAACAAAGACAAACAGTATCACAGTCAACAAAAGAAAAAAGAAAACGATATATTATTAGCTCACCTGGCTACGCCAGGGTGAGCTTTTCTGATCGATGATTGTCCGTCGTCCGTCGTCCGTCAACATTTTGATTCAAATGACATCTCCTCTGAAACCTCTAGGCCAATGTTGATAAAACTATGCAGGAATGTTCCTTGCATGAAGCTCTACCAAAATTGTTCAAAGAATTCCATTCCATGCAGAACTCTGGTTGCTATGGCAAAAAATAGGAAAAACTTTAAAAATCTTCTTCTCTGAAACCACAAGGCCTAGAGCTTAGATATTTGGCATGTAGCATTGTCTAGTGGACCTCTACCAAGATTGTTCAAATTATGACCCCCGGGTCAAAATTGACACCGCGCGGGTGGGCCCTTACTTTTTGCATAGGAATATATAGGGAAAACTTTAAAAATCTTCTTCTCTGAAACCACAAGGCCTAGAGCTAAGATATTTGGCATGTAGCATTGTCTAGTGGACCTCTACCAACATTGTTCAAATTATGACCCCCGGATCAAAATTGACCCCGCACCGGGAGTCACTTAGTTTTGCATAGGAATATATAGGAAAAACTTTAAAAATCTTCTTCTCTGAAACCACAAGGCCTAGAGCTTAGATATTTGGCATGTAGCATTGTCTAGTGGACCTCTACCAACATTGTTCAAATTATGAGCCCCGGGTCAAAATTGACCCCGCCCCGGGGGTCACTTAGTTTTGCATAGGAATATATAGGAAAAACTTTTAAAAATCTTCTTCTCTGAAACCACAAGGCCTAGAGCTTAGATATTTGGCATGTAGCATTGGCTAGTGGACCTCTACCAAGATTGTTCAAATTATGAGCCCCGGATCAAAATTGACCCCGCACCGGGGGTCACTTAGTTTTACATAGGCTTATATAGTAAAAAACTTTAAAAATCTTCTTCTCTGAAACCACAAGGCCTAGAGCTTAGATATTTGGCATGTAGCATTGGCTAGTGGACCTCTTTAAAGTTTGTTCAAATTATGCCCCTGGGGTCAAAATTGACCTTGCCTAGGGGGGATCATTTGTTTTACAAAGGCGTATATAGGAAAACTTATTTGGTATATAACATTATCTAGTGATCTTCCACCAGGCAAGTGGACTTGTACCAAGGTGAGCGATATAGGGCCATCTTGGCCCTCTTGTAATTGTATTAATATCACAGTTTATGTTTTCCCAATTGTATCCACCAATCATTTTCAATAAATCTTTTAAGGTAATGCGTCAGAAACTTGCAGGACATTCTGTGTTTCACGTAGTATTTAATTAAGAGATTTACATGTAACTCATTTATAATATGTTAAGAGTAGCATATGGCTTAGCTCTTCTTTCACTACAGACGTAGCCTTAAGTTTATTTATTGAAAAATCCATGTATGAGAGCAGTATCTTTATGAAAATCAAATTTGTACCCTAGAACTCTAAATTTTAGTGTGGTTAAGAGTCTGGAATAACCACAATGCTTCAACGTGTTTCGGATGAATGTCCAAATATATTTCAAGAAATTACAGCCAATAAGACATGTTATAATTTTCTTGTGTTTTCAAAGCAGTTACAATTAACGGAGTTTAATTTTGCCATATATTACATGTCCATAAGAGTCAACGTCCACCATATTTATACTATCATCTAATTGTTCTTCAGTTAACGAACAGTTACATTTTGTAGTTAGGGTTTTATTAGCTCACCTGAGCTGGCTCAGGGTGAGCTATAAGGATCGATGAATGTCCGTCGTCCGTCCACACTTAGTTCGTTAACACTCTAGTGGTCACATTTTTGCCTCAATTGTCACGAAACTTGGTCAGGATGTTTGTCCCAGTAATTACTCGGACGAGTTCGAATATGGGTCATCTCGGATGAAAAACTAGGTCACATGACCCAAAAATAGAAAAATCTTGTTAACACTCTAGAGGCTACTGTTTCAGTCCAAATATCCTGGCAATTAGTCAGAAAGGTTGTTTCGATGATTTCTAGCTCAAGTTTTAATATGGGTCACCTGGGGTCAAAAACTAGGTCACACAGCCCAAATATGGAAAAACCTTGTTAACACTCTAGAGGTAACATTTTCAGCCCAAATATCCTGGAAATTTGTCAGAAAGGTTGTTTCGATGATTTCTAGCTCAAGTTTGAATATGGGTCATCTGGGGTCAAAAACTAGGTCACACAGCCCAAATATGGAAAAACCTTGTTATGACTCTAGAGGCAACATTTTCAGCCCAAATATCCTGGAAATTTGTCGGAAAAGTTGTTTTGATGGTTTCTAGCTCAAGTTCGAATATGGGTCATCTTGGGTCAAAAACTAGGTCACAGAGCCCAAATATGGAAAAGCCTTGTTAATACTATAGAGGTAACATTTTTAGCCCAAATATTCTGGAAATTTCTCAGAAAAGTTGTTTCTATGATTTCTAGCTCAAGTTCGAATATGGGTCATCTTGGGTCAAAAACTAGGTCACAGAGCCCAAATATGGAAAAACCTTGTTAACACTCTATAGGTAACATTTTCAGCCCAAATATTCTGGAAATTTGTCAGAAAAGTTGTTTCTATGATTTCTAGCTCAAGTTCGAATATGGGTCATCTTGGGTCAAAAAATAGGTCACAGAGCCCAAATATGGAAAAACCTTGTTAACACTCTAGAGGTAACATTTTCAGCCCAAATATCCTGGAAATTTGTCAGAAAGGTTGTTTCGATGATTTCTAGCAACTTTGTTAAAAGCAGTTGTACTCGGGTGAGCGATAAAGGGCCATTATGGCCCTCTTGTTGGACTTATTACAACCGGTGTTGCAAATATTTTATAGAACAGACATTTCATATTACAAATATGCAATTAATGTCTTGAATGTCCATTGAACTATAAAGTAAGTATCATTCACCTTTTGTAGACTTTAACAACACAGAAGTCAAAAGTAATTGTTAACGTCAAGAATGTCTCGTAAACGTCATAGGACAACAGTTTCTTATGTTCTTCCTAGCTTCGTTTTGTTGCAGCGGGTCGAAAAGTATTTTTATTTCACATCAATAATTCATATTGATTTCACAGTTCATTGTTTGATTTATAAAAAGAATTCGCGATCCGTTTCTTTTCACCTGACGTGAAATTTGTCAAATTTACAGTTATGTTTTATGACGTGCCGAATAACGGGATCAGCGGGCGGCGTCATCAAAGTTATCCGCTCTTCGTCAACTCTCATCCAAACTTTGCAAAACTTGTTGTGAATGTTTATAGGCAAAACTTATTGTGAATGTTAGCCAGCATACTAACTTGGACAAGTTCTATAGCCAGCGAAGTCGTAGTTACACCCGACTTCACAAGGACCAGTGCTAGACTTCAATCATCCTAAATATATAATCACCCATTGTTCTAACATAATGAGTGAGAATTTTAGTGATTATATTCATGTGGTTTGATAATAAGTTTCTTAACGTGAATAGTTTTGATCAGCAACATAAACCGTGTTTGAATTAACTTTGTCAAATGAAATTAACCAAGTTGTTCTAAAATAATTTAATGAGAGATTATTACAACTTTGTAATATCCATATCATTATATACCTGATAATGTTTGCAGTACTTTTCGTTAGTATTTGTGCAGTAAAATACAACATCCCATATCCGTATCAGATGTAATTAGCCGCATCGTACACGCTGTACACATATGCATATTCATATGATATCCCTCACTAAAAGTTTTATAAGCAGTTTTATTATTTTCTTCACGCAGCTTTTTAGGTCACATTTAAAAATTAATGCATGGGATGTCTTTTCGGGCAACACCGTTCATATGCGAATATAAGTAAGTAATTAAACTTGTAGTTAGTATCAATTAAGTAAAGACTGGTCAATAAGACTAAGTAGTCGAAACAACAAATTCGACTTCAATACGGGATGGTAGTGATAATAACCTTGAAACAGTTAACTACATCACAAAATACTACAAAATTCCGCGCCCTGTTAGTTTATACTAATTCATTTTAGCTCGATTGTGAAGAAAGCTTGTAGCTTATCGAGTCACTCTCGAGTCCGCTTCCTGGAAAAACCAGTACTGGTGTCATATGAGGAAGTACGGTCGTGACCCAAGTGGGGTTCGAACCCGCGACTTCCGAGATGAGTGGCCGACACCTTAACCTCAACACCACCGCGCCCTGTTGAAAGGTATATTACAGGTGTTTGTTTGACAATGATAGTATACTGACAAATCGTGATTTTAAAATTGTAACGTTTAGTGTATATAGTATATGAAGTTCCCACTGAGCTTTCATAGCTATTTAAACACGACTGAAGAATAAGAACCTACCTAAATAGTTATTTCCAAATTTATAATCTGTAGTAGTATATTAACATGTTTAACGAAATTAATTACTAACTTCTGTTGTTCAGATTAAGGGTACCATACATTAATTAAAGAGAAAAGTGTTCAAGGCTTACCACTGTTGATTCTAATAAACACTTGCATTTAATCCTGGTTATTTAAACTTCAGTCCATAACGGACATACTTGTTTCTGATGGAGTTTATCTTAGCCTGTACCCGACCGCCTATCAATTTATACGTCAGGCCTTTAACCACGTTCCGAAGACGACTAAGCGCCTTGTTTGCAGCCGGATATGCAATGGAAAAGCATTATATCTTTAATCAATATTTAGTTGTTACCGACAACAAACTGTACATACCCTATGTTGAATGTATCATTACATTTAACAGAACATAGAAAATAGAGAAAATGTGTTTGCATTTGATTTCGGTCAGTTAAATCGCGATCGACGGACGTTCTCAGCCGCTAATGTTAACACCTAGCTATCCAATTCACACTGATTAAAATTCGGGTGAAAAGAGGTTTTCCTATGCATACCCGGCTACAAACAAGTAGTATAGCCGCAAACACGTGTAGCTGCCTTCTTCGGCTTAAATATCGACACGAAACAAGTCCGCCCAATATAAATTAGGTAATATTTTAACAGTTGTTTCACTTGTTCATTGTGAATCCAAGCAGAACCAGTTTTCTATTCAGTATACATGTATTCTATAAATCGTTTTTCAAACGAATGAGAAAGTTGTACTTGTTTGCAAATGTGGTTAAACTGCTAATTTTTGTATTTTATATTTTAAAGTTTGAGTACAAAGTAGTAATGGCTAGTTTAAATTGTTATCTTCTTTGGTAAAAACAAAAATAATATCAAACAGGGAATGCCACGTACCAAAAACGCAGCCTCCCCAAAACGAGCCCCACAGCACCCAGAAGTGCACACCACCAACACACACACACACACACACACACACACACACACACACACACACACACACACACACACACACACACACACACACACACACACACACACACACACACAATCATGTACATACACAAACATACACTACCAACACACACAAGCATACAAAGCAAACACACGAGGACAAAACGAACAATTAACGGAACACAGTGGGGCAACTTCATGTTTGGACGTGAATTTCGGAGGAGATGCAGGTAAAGTTTACATTTTCATTAACTGTCTAAGAAGGAAGAGTAACTCTCTCACACTATCGTTTTGGTTATTGTGTTTTTGTTCAGTTATGGTTTATCTGTGCACATTTTTACAAACAGTTTTCTTTTGCTAATTTTGAATGTATCAAATTACATTGTCCTTTCTTCTTGTATTAGTGATCCGCCAGCAGAATGTTTAAAAGTACTGTTCTTCATTTTAATGTTAAATATCCAGCAAATGAGGATCATTTACGTAATAATCAAAACTATATAATCAAATCGCTATAGGTTCACTCATTTACTATTCCTCATGGAAAAGAGTTTATACATTTAGAAAAACAACTTTAGCCGTTATTAAACATATTAGATTTAAATGAAATTAATGAATCACGTAACCCTATTCAATGACATACATCCGAAAGTTAAGGGAATGATGACACAAGTTTGAAAATATATAAAGCTTTGCATTTATTCACCTTTTAGTCAGATACTCCTATTGTTTTCCCCATTGACTTACATGATAAATCTAGTGAAAAGGTGACCCAGTATCATACCCACCTATAGAGTGTTGACCAATGAAATTGTTTTTTTTTTCGAACAGATTAGACTCTCAGACACCAGAAAATGCTGTTTTTATATGGGCTTAACCAACCCAGTTTTTTACAATTTGTCAAGGGAGACAACCCACTCAGGTGAGATTTAGGGGTCTAAACCGCATGTGTACAGCTTATATTCATATGGCGATTTCAGTGTTATTTATTATAACCAGTCCTAAAATATTCATTCGCATGCAAAAGACATTGCATTTAATTTTTCAAATGAATATTTTTCATTTGTAAACACAACCTTTTCTACTAATCAGGTAATGCCTCATTTGATCTTACGGTTTTCCCTGTACCTTTTTCAGCCAATCCCTGAGCCGGACTGCAATAGGATCATCTGACCTTTTGTAATAAACGGTCATGTAAGAATCGAAATAACATCCTTTTCAGCGTGTTATCGTCTAATAAACAATAATTTGTCGTACTGATGCGCAGTTATAAACCACTCAGGCCTTTATGTATTTCATAATTGTGAAGACACTTCATTCATAATATGCTATAACTTTCTGTTCTTGTGTCAATTCTAATGTGACTTTCAATCATTGACAAACATGCAATTTTAAGTAACCCGGTGTCATAAGTATGTCGCATTACAGAAAACATATTTTGATATATCAAATGAAAGTACATTAGAATATTTGTTAGTTATACTGCTTTTCTTCAAATATTAAAAGGTAGTATAGGGCTTATGTATGATTTGTTTGCTTTTATCGTTACATGTTTTCCATTTACTTGTCTATTCGGTTAAGATACGGCATAATGATTACTGTTCTGAAGATATGTTAACAAACTCAACAAACATAATACCTTTCTCCGAAATATTAAAGGATTTTCCGTGCTCTCTTCGTGATTGTTTAACACATAACGCAATTGCGCTAAGAAGGATTTGGCACTATTTTGTGAACAAATGTAAAAATCGATAATAATATTAAACTTATTCAAACAACAAGGGAGAAGAACACACTTTCATGCTATGTATCAACAATATTTCAGTTATTTATAGGCGAGCATTTCTAGTACTTCGACGTCCACACTCCTAATGAAATGTTCTCACATTCGAAAATAGGTAAATAACAGGACTTTGAATTTGTTTTAATCAGTGACTAGTCTTGTGCCTTTAAGCACTTGATCATGGAGACGGATTTTATATGAACATAAAGAAGTGTTTCTCTAGGCTGTAAAAGTGAGACAACTATAATTTTACATTAAACAGCAACAACCACAAGGGAATCGGAAACAAATACCAGTGTAACAGACACAACAACAACGAAAATATCTGGCGATGCAAGTGTACAAAAAGACGATAAAAACGTTATCATAATAAGCGTTGGAGCTGGAGGAAGTGTTTTCGTGCTGCTAGTAATCGTTGTTACAATAGTCTGCTTGGTTAAGAAAAGGTAAACTATTCGTAATACTAATTAGTACATCTTTAGATATTGTTTTGAACTAAAATTTCATTGATTGTACAGCTGGTTAATTTCTTTAAGTTTTTACTTATAATTTACTAGTCCCGTAGAATTATCAAACTGCAATTCTGTTAGGCTAGGATTAGTTTACACACATTTTATTGCCATTATTTACCACAGTAACGGTGACTATACTTCAATTGCATCAAATTCAACACTTATTACACAAAAGGGTCTTAATTTTGAAATGGGTCGTCCCTGTTATATGATGGGTTTATATATGAACTACACCTTTGTGTGCTCTAACTATTTATTGACTACTGCTAACGTGTATATTGAACAAGTGGTAATACAGTAGTGGTGAATACGCGTTGCTTCTCTGTATTTAAATCTCAACGGTAGATAACTCTAGTTACAACTGATAACTTAAGCCGTAATGCTACATTTCCCTTCTTTTGTAAAAGCATGTTATTCAGATTTTAAAAAAAGTAATTTACATGTAAAAAAGTGTCCCTGAAATTCTACAATAAGAAATTTCAGCTTGCAAATTGTCTGTAAATGAATTATCATTATACCATCATTGATAATGATTCACGATTGATCAAATCTCTATCTATAAGTTCTATAGAGTATAATAAATTACTACACATATCTGAAAGTTCACATTCTATTTACAAAAAGTCTTCCCTGACACGTGGTTTAACTATCCTTCCAGAGCGAGTTACATAATGTGACTTATCATTATCAGCTTTAGCTGAAGAATTACTCCTTGGTATTTGATTGATTGCTGACCGCTCTGACCCGGAACTCGACGGTTATCATTATCCAGCATCTCAGAACTAGGATTTAACGCACCATTTGAAATTATAGGTGGTTCAACAGTTTTCATTAAATCTTTTCTGTTTCTGCGGTACTTTTAACCGTTTTCGGTCTCAACTACATAGGATCGATCACTGTGATTATCGATCACAGTCGCTGAACTCCATATCTGGTCTAGACGCTGAATTCTAGCTGAGTCACCAACATTGAGAAGTGGCATAATTTTTGCACTTTTATCGTGATAATGCTTTTACCTGGCCTTACTCTCTGATATTATTTCTTTGACCAAATCTGGAGAGGGTATTTGAGATATCAAGTTTTCACGGACTGTAGGTCGGATTGAACGGAGTCGTCTTCCTATTAAAAGTTGAGATGGGCTATAACATACGTCAGCCAGAGGTGTTGTTCTATATTCTAGAAAACCTATTCTAGGATCTGACCTGTCTTGTTTTGCCTTAATAAGTATCCGTTCGGAAACTTTGACCATAGCCTCAGCCAAACCATTTGTTTGATTGTGATATGGACTGCATTTCACTTGCACAAAATCCCATGATTTTGCAAACTCATCAAATTCCAGACTAGAAAAACATGGACCCCCATCTGTAACAATTTCCTCACACATGTCCAATTGAGACATAATCTCTTTCATGCGGGCGACAACAGTGGAACTTTTCATGTTTGAAAGTTCACGAAATATTGGGTACCTTGAGTAATAGTCCGACGTGACCAGATAATTCTTTTCGTCTAGTGAAAACAAATCACATCCTGTAATTTGAAATGGATAGTCGTGGATTTCTGAGCTAATCAAAGGTTCTTTAGAATTAGGTGACCTGTGTTCCAGACATATGTCACACTGACTGACCATTTCCTTTATGCCAGCCGTCCAAAACATAACTGACCTTGCTCTGCTCAGACATTTATCAATCCCAAAGTGGCTTTGATGAAATGTGTTCAACATTTGGGACCTCAGTGACCTGGAAATTACGATTTTTCTCCCTTCATGACTAACCCATGTACTACAGATAATTCATCTCTGTAATTCCAAAATGATTGGATTGTGTGATGGCCATCTTGCTTTCGCTTAGGCCAACCAAAATTAATTGTTTCTTGAAGTTTGCACAATTGGTCATTATTTTCTAAATGAAACCTGACTCCTATAAGTTTATTATCCGAGAAAGGTTATGACGTAATGACCATGCACACATGCCTTCAGTAAGATCTGGACTGGTTTCCGGTCTGGCATTTCTGCTAAGCCCGTCCGCTAGTGGTATTGTCTTGCCTGATACGTGCCTAAATTCGAACCTATAAGGGCTTAATTGCAGAACCATACGTTGCAAACGAAGTGGTATAGAATACATAGGTTTCTCAAGCACACCTAATAAGGGCAAATGGTCATTCTCAACTATAACGTCACGGCCATAACAGTGTTGACGAAATTTTTTGAAACCATAAACTACTGACAGTAATTCCTTTCCAATTTGACCCATATTTTTCTAAGACTGAGTCAAACCATGTGAAGCGTACGCTATAGGACGTTTATGTTGCATTAAGACTGATCCCATAGCATAACTTGACGAGTCCACTTGCAATGTCAAGGGCTCGTTAGGATCATAATAAGCCAAGACTGTTTCATTACAAATGGCTTTTTTTTTCAAAGGACTAACATTGTGCTTGACCCCATGAAAAGATAATATCTTTATGAAATAACTCTCTCATTGGCCCTGTTATATCAGAAAGATTGTTAATGAAGCGGCCAAGGTAATTTACCATTCCTAGTACTACCTGGAATTCAGCTTTCGAGGTAGGACGCCTAAAATTCTTAATTGCTTCAACTTTGGCGGGATCGGCTTTTAAGCCCTTTGATGTAAGAACATGACAGAAATATTATATTTCAGTTAAACCAACTTCAAGTTTCTTAGAATTGGAGCGAATTCCTTTCTGTAAAGCTCGGTCAAGGACAGCTTTCAAATTCTTATCATGGATTTCCCTTTTAGGCTCCCAAACAAAAATATTATCCATAATAGTTGCTACGCCCTTGCAGAGGTTCCACTAGGGATCGAACCAGATAATCACCTGATATATTTAACCCATAAGGACAACGTAGGTATGTGTAAACACCTAGTGAGGTGTTGAAGGCAGTTAAATATGACGACGCTTTAGACAATTGGATTGACCAATAGGCGCTTGGTTAAATCAAGCTTTGTGAAAATTTGTGCATTTCAAAATTTAAGCAATACATCATCAAGTGTTTCGAGTGGGTATGGCGTCTCGAGTGGGTATGGCGTACGTTTAATTGCACTATTGAGCGAACGTGGATCTAGTCATAGACGAATTTCACCGTTCCCCTTTCCTGTTACAACGCAGTTGTTACACCACTCAGTGGGCTGTGACACCTTGGTAATAACCCCTTATTGTTTCATGCGAAACAGTTCTTGTTTCACTTTATTTTGCAAAGCTACTGGTATCCTATGGTGAGGATGGACTACAGGAGTTGCATTAAGGTCAACACGTATGTTACATTCCCCTGGGAGTAGCCCAATCCCTTCAACGATTTTGGCATAATCCCTAAAAATGGACGATTTCGTAAGAATTGTTGCAGAAACCTTATTTTGTACACAGTGGGCCAATTCTATGAGCCTGAAATCTAAAAATGACTCACATCCTAACAACGGTTGTGATTTTGTGTCTAGCATATGAAACAAAACATTTTTTCTTGACCAGACCTAGCCTGAATACATGGCAAAGTTATTTGACCCCTACTTTTGAGGACATTGCCATGGTAAGCAGTCAACTGTGATTTGGGTTTTTCCAATGGTGCTTTAACTCATAGACTCTGAAATACGGATAATGGTATAATGTTTACCTGTGATCCAGTGTCACATTTCATCTGCAATGGACTCTTACGATTGCCTATTAACATGTCAGTATATACCTGTCCATTTTTTAAATTCTGTTTTTTCTTCACTATCTATGAAAAATTCAGTATCTGAAACTTGCACTTCGTTAACTTTTTTGGTCTTACAACACGAACTCCAATGGTTCCATTTATTGCATGAGTTACATTGTGTGTCATGTTCCGGACAACGCTGCTTTTCTCGGTGCGTGCCTCCACAACGACCATAGCGGGCTCCGGTTTGCGAACGCGAATATCGTGCCGACGACGACCGTTTAGTTTGGTCCCTCTTAACTGTACCCGACATAGACGGAGTGTTCATTGGTCTTTGTGCCTGCTTATTACGCGCAATAGCGTGCACTGGAGTTGCACTTTCCTTATTGAATATTTTTAATTGTTCTGTTGCATACTCAAATTCTTGACATATTAAAATAGCCTTTTCCATTTTCAGTTTGGGTCCAAATTGCACCAGTTTCTCTCTCATCTTTGGAGATGAGACTCAAAAAACGATTCTGTCCCTGATCATATCTGACGCTTTGTCTCCAAAAATCACATTCCTCTTTGCTCTTCAAATTGGTTATGAACTGTTCTATTGTTTTGTCACCTTGCACAATATTTTTGATATATTCCACTTTTATACTGAAAGGATAAAGAAACGCAGGGTAACAATATATGCAACAACTTTTTTAATGCTTGGCCTAAAATTATGAAAACCGGTCAGAATACTATTTTGGTCACTTGTCACTCAAACCGGTGACTAAAGTCACTCAACCGTGTATTGCACCATGCCACATAGAGAAAGTGATAAAAAGCAAAAAAAACACGTGTAGAATAATTATGATAAGTTTGTCAAAACATCTTGTCATACCACTTGATACTGTTGAGGTATACACATCGCTATCCGATATTAAAATTGAATTTGAAGCTCTTGCAATCATGGTACGGCTGACAGAAGTTCAGAGGGGTCAGGCTATTGCATTGCTAAAGCAAGGTCAGAGGCAACAACAGGTTACTATCCAGCATTTTAGTGTAAATGTTTCCACCATATAACGTCTTGTCCGTCGTTTCAGAGAAACGTGAAGTTGTTCGACCGACCTCGATCGGGACGAGTCTGTCGATTTCACTTTGCGATATTTGGGGGTATCGTCAAATGTGCTTCAATTACTAATGAACCATTAGTCAAAATCTAATGGAATTTTGGTAATTTGTTAGTTAAAGATCGTTTTTTATAGTCATATAAAATATTGTATATATTATCAAACACATCACTTTAAATCCCCTTAAATCTTTACCCTGCGTTTCTTTATCCTTTTATTTCATTTAACTCTAACATTTTCACTCTAACTATTTATTGACTACAGCTAACAAAGTATATTGAACAAGTGGTAACACAGTAGTGGTGAGAAAGCGTGGCTTCTCTGTATTTAAATCTCAACGGTAGATACTCTAGTTACAACTGATAAGCCATAATGCTACAGTCCCTTGCATGAAATGTTCACAGATTATATTTACAACAGTGGCATAGACATAACTTTAGATGTAAGATAATGACTATAAGTCTATCTAAATGAAATTAAATGACTAATGTAACAGGGTCTAGTAATACATTTAGTGTTTTCGAATGTTAAACCTTTAAAGCAAACCGTAACACAATGTGGATAATACTACAGTGTGAATTCATAAGTTTGAATTCAAGGTCTAAAACTTTGTATTTATATAGACAAACAATAAAAAAGGAATCGTATCTTTAACGGCAATTAAATGATACTGGATTCAAAATAGGAACAAACTGTTTGGTATTGCAAATCAAAAATTAACAGTCCACAGGTGGTGTTGTATATTTTATATAACAGCAAAAACTATTTTGCAATGTTGAATCTTTTTTACCGTACAAAAACAGATTTGGACTTACGTTCCTAGTTATTGTAAAAGCACCGAAGTTAGTAAATGAAGTCCATTTTTATTGTACGGAGTGTTTACATGAAAAAAATGAATTGTACCCTCATTGAGGTACGTAACTGACCTATTGGTTAAAACCACATCAGGCTATTTTTGTAATATAATTTTCAGGTAGCAATAAAAGATTTCATTTCGGTATTTGATGACGCAAACACCAAAACCAAAAATAAATGTTGTTACAAATAATTACATCTTTAATATTTACGTCAACTGTATAAGAATTGTAACAATTGCAGACGAAGCCTGGACAAATCAAGTGACATTGATGAAGTTGTGCCAAATCACGTGAACCAATCGGACAAATTGAATGCTGTCGAAAACTCGGAAGGTAAAAGTTGATAACGTCTTTGCAGAAAAGAAAAAAGTAGAATTTTAACATATTTCTCTTTTAGTTAATGTTCTATTGCTAATTTTTGAAAAACAGATTTTCCAAACTTTTATTATCGCTTTCGATTCGCCATTCATTATGGACCCATAGGTAAACACAGATACAGAGAATCAGTTATTTTTCATTACTCGTACTTATTTTCATCTAGGTGCACTGTGGCATATCTAGCATTAGGTGCGCTGACTGTAGATTTGCGCCAAGTCGCTTGACCGATAGCGAACACATTTTTCCTAGTGCAATAATGACTTCTGATCATTTCCAGCATATTTGTATGCACAGCCTATGAAACATAAAAAGGAACGAGAAATAGATGAAAAGCAAGGCTACATACACGCGCAACCGAATAAACTGAAAACAGCTAAGAAATGCAGTAAAAAGAAAATTGGCGAACCACATACATTTTATGACAATGTCGCAGTTGATCTGGAAGATGAACAGGCAAAAACAAAGGAGACTAATGTCGACGTCTTAGAATTAGAAAATTTAGATGAAGGAAATATCAGTTTTATAGAAACAGGTAATTGTCTCACACAAAATGTTCGAAAGGAAGAGAATTCATGGTAAATATTCACATAGTATTACCTGGCTGTTACTCTAAAAAGATAAAACGATAAAAAGAATTCCATCTATCAAACAGTTTGTGCCTTTAAACATTTAGTTTGCCATGTGGATAAAAGCGCCGTGACGGACAAATCACACATGTTTTATAAGCCACAGAAGGGATTTCTGAATTGCTTGCAAATGCTTTAACACCAAAGTGAAAAACTTAATTTCGTCAGTATCTTGTGAACAGCCGTCAATGTGAGCTGAACATATACTGATATGTTTTAACCTTGGAGCGTTAACTACTTGAGAAGAATTATTGTGTCTGAAAGACACTCTCTTGTAATCTGGTTAGAAACGCCGACCTTGTAATAGAAAATTGCATAGTCTTCCGAGTGTTACTCTATTGTGAATTTGAACTGCGTACGATGATCAGTCAATAACCTTAAAATGAAGTTGCAGATGCAATACTTTGTAATTCAATTATTTCATCTTATAAAACATGTTACTAATAAATGTTAATTATGTTACCTAATATATTTCAGAAGTAAAAGTACCTACTGCAGATACATACTACAATACAGCTAGTTTAGTCAGAAACCGAATACAAGTGCCAAATCTAAATGAGTACATAAAAATGAAAACAGATTATGAAAAGGAATTTGAGGTAAAACTGATTACTTTTTATAAACAGCAATACATGAAGTTAAACATATCTGCCAGCCAACCACTATTGCATTAAAAAAATGTTGAAAATGGGTATTAAATGGACACAAACTTATTATATCATTGTATAAACGAGTTGATGGCATTCTACAATCATTTCTTTGAAAGTATAAATCCAACGTTTTTCTACTGCTTTTTTTCAGAAACTGCCAAAAGGTTTGACTAGAACTTGCAACGAAGCCCTTAAGCCGACGAATCTTGCAAAGAACAGATATAATGGAATTTATGCGTGTATGTTTAAGCTACAGTAGTAGCTTGAAAAAATGTATTGACACAGATTCATTAACTGCTGGTGTATTGTGTTATCATTTATACATGTACTATAATATTTCTTGTTGACGATAAAATCAATAATTGGCTACACATTGCTAAGTCGAAGTTTCCATTTTACATGTTTTTTTTTTGCATTCAGTTTTCAAGTTTTATAGTTGCGCCACATCTCTTTGTGTTTTTTCTTTTTGAAAAATAGTATGTTTACATGCGATGTTGAACCCGTTTCGTACATGAAAGCATATCGTCTAAATTACATTTAAACTTGTTTGCTTCAGGGAAACAAGAACTCACAATAATACATAGCATCCCTTGGTATGTATACTGCTTTATATTTGTGAGCATTATGTTGTACTAGTTTCTACACTCATCGCATTCGATATGTATCAATATCCTTTATTTCTTTCTTGAAATGTCGATCAACTCCATGTCATGTAAAAGTATTTAAATTTAAACATTGTAGACAGGTCGTGTGTTCTGTTTCTATGTTAGTCTAGTTCCTACTTTGTTACAGTGACTAATTGGTTTATCTATGTAAATTATTGGTCTATATTTCATATTGAATTTATCTTAAATGTTTCCGTAGTTTGAAATGGATACCATTGTAATCAAAATCGAACCTGTATGCACAATCACTCTGATGAAATATCGTAATACAGCCATGAAAAATAAAACAAGAAATAGCACTGTTAAACGTTTTTAAGATTTGAAGTTTCTTGACTATTTTAGTGTTTCTTTATTTTTTATTGAATGTGAATGGAGATTTTAGCCGATCGAGATATTGAAAGCTTCGGTATGTAATAAATGTTAATAGTATAACGAAGATAAATTAATATTCCTATACATATTTTCCTTTATGCAAGGACCAACAAATGCTGCTATGAACAAATTTGAAGAATTCAGGGAAATGATCTGGCAAGAAAAAATAGAAAAACTTATCATGTTGACTAATTTGGAGGAATCTGTGGTTTGTATGTTTTAAACTACCTTCAGTTGACCAAACTACAAATAAATGACACCTAGATGACGCATTACAAAGCTGCTACAACACTATTATACTGTCGATACACAGGTTTAAACAAGTTGCCGGTAAATGACACTTTTTTCGACGATACTTACTAATGCTTTCACCTTTGAATTCCGGTTTACTGATTATAACAATGTGCTTTAAAAAACTTGTTTAAACCGTGAATAACGATTACATGTAACGACATCAACAACGGTATGCTGTGCCATTAGAAGGAAGTTTTAATAAGTTAGGTACTCGTTGAAATAAGTCACAGCTGTGCCATGATTTTAACAAAGCTAATGAAAAATCACCTCGAAACAGCATTAAAATTCCTCAAGATTAATTCAGTTGAATATCTACACTCAACCACTTTTCTAAGTAAACACCTCAAACTAATCCTGTAGTTTATTCAGTTTTCAAGATATTTTGATGAATATTTCAAAGTCATAAGATCAAAGATTGATATTTAATATTCCATCAAAGTTAGAAAGATAGGTACCAAACTCATAGGACCGCAGCGCTGTGAACACAGTAACCCCAATATTCAAAAGTCACAGTCACAAAAACGTTACAATTACCAGACTGTCATCAATCTGCGTGTAACACAGACGACCATTTATGATTCACAAAAATAAAATTAGCAGACACGTTGCAATGTTTGATCATTCAAATCCTTTAAGAAGATGCTCTTAGGCAGATGTAAAGTATAAAAGGACTTTTGAGACTTTTGCCTGACTGTTATCCTTCACTTCATTTCGATTGGATGAAGATTTGATGGAAAATGAGCATCCTAATGTTTATTCAACTGATTTGTGGCTTGGACGTAATCGTCTTCAAGAATTGTATTTGGTACTTCTCATGAATCTCTAATGGTCAGTTTGTACTGTGAAAACGTCACTTTGGAGAAAATACAGCACTATATAGAGCCAATTGATCCAATTAACGAGGTTTGTTGGATAAATGCATGGGAAAGGAAATTCTTATAAAGTTAAACAGATCAACTCTGTTGATAAATTTAGTGTTTAGAGGGTATTTTTATCAAAGCGGGATGCTTGAAATTGGTACCAGAAACCGTTTTTTAAAAATATTTTACTGTTCTACATTATTTAGAAGAAATATAGGATTACCATAATTTACAAGTTACTAATTTCACATTTAGGGGTGATGTAAACTCTCTGAGACACTGAAATCACCATCCATGCTCATCAACCTTATACAGAGTATCGAGAAAATGAATCCAATAATTTGTTGACAAATTTTCATGACCATATCTTTCGAAATGATTTTGATATGACACATAATTGAGGTGTATATTTAGAAAAGTGGTTGAGTGAATGTACAAAATGTTCATTACTATAGAATTACAAATTTGTTACACTTGCTCAAGTTCATCTGTAAGTAAAACTTTCTCGGTGTTTTAAAACCGAGATAAAATTTTAAAAAATAACTAAAATAAAAATTCATAGATAATCAGTAATATTTTATCGAGTACCTATATGTCACTTTACTCCTGTAGAAAATGATATGCGATCAGTATTGGCCCTAGCAAGGAGCAAACGAGAAGAATGGTGATTACAAGGTTGCCAGTACAGCGGAAAAGGTCTTTTCTGAATTTGTTGTGAGGGAATTCAACAATAAGTGGGTATGTAGAATCACCGATATTTCAATCTGTAGTGTAAAGACAAGTTATTTTAACTATCGTTTATTTTTTTTAAAAACTGCATTAGTAGTAAATTGTCTTTCATAGTTGATACAGTATTTAGTAACATTTGATTATTAATCTACTAATAATTTTTAAGATATCCATGATGTAATTGTAAATATTTAACTAAGCATATCATATTATAGAAAAGAACATTTATATAATCATGACATAAATCTTCAGAAGATACAGACGATCCTGTACATTTTATTCAACAAAATTATTATATCATCATCAGGTAGTTGGCCAGTACCTTCCACAAGCTTATAAAGTGCTACATATAACGTTTGGCCAGTTTCAAGTTGCATGCAAAAGTAGTAACTCAAGAGATGACTTTGTCATCCGGGAACTGAAAATCTCCATAACTGGATCGGTAAATGTTTTAACTCTAAACATGTATGTTTAATAAGTACTTCCACAATATATACATGTAGTGTAAAATCTTTGTAAATATTAATAAAGTTTCAAAATTTTATGGATGCCTATGTACATGTATATGTTTAAAATATCAAGTCTTTCCATAATTTAACATCTATAAAAAGGAGAGAGTGTTTGCTAATTAGTTTAATTATAACATCAACATTTTCTTTTACAGTACTTTCTATAGTCGTCGAGTCAAGATGTAACTGTCTGGCATTACCAGTTCAGAGGTTGGAGCAGCTCGACCAGTGCACCTACAAGTGTTCAATCTTTCCTAAATTTAATTGTAGACATGAAAAAGGCAAGAAAACTTGCAACTCTGACCAACCAATTGCAGTGCACTGCCTGCTTTGAAGTAACAAACAGTATCATTACTTCACTTATAGATGGTATTTGGTTTTCACATCAATCTGTATTTAATACTAATGTTTGCTTAAAATGTGTGTCAGCTATTCAGTACAGAATGAGGATGATGCACGTGTCCATATGAACGGCAAAGTTACAATCAATAAAATAAAATACAATGGTTCTAAAGTGACAAGAGTGAAAATATCACAAAATAATGCTAAATAATGAAAGTTTATATATAAATGTAAGTATATGTCAGCCAGTTTATCAGATTAGATGTGGTTTCAACTTAGTTTTACGATTAAAATCGGGACTGTATCGAGTTAAAACGAAAGGTTTACACTGTGCCCCACTGTGTTCCTTTAATTGTTCGTTTTGTCCTCGTGTGTTTGCTTTGTATGCTAGTGTGTGTTGGTAGTGTATGTGTGTATGTGTGTGTGTGTGTGTTGGTGGTGTGCACTTCTGGGTGCTGTGGGGCTCGTTTTGGGGAGGCTGCGTTTTTGGTACGTGGCTTTCCCTGTTTGATATTATTTTTGTTTTTACATGTTTTATGTTACAGAAATGGATCAGACAGAAGCAGTATATTTTGTGTTGTGTCCATACTACTAGAGAAGTTTACTTTTGAGGGAGAAGTGAGCATGCTAAACACAATATGTCATGTTCGCTCTAGACGGCAGTCGGCAATTCAGGACATAGTAAGTACCCTTTGATTGTCTGTACAAATAGCATTTTCTGTATCAGTTGAAAGTAAGGAAACTAGGTGAAAAACATCGAATCTAAAGTTAGAGAGAGGCACTAGTACAGATGTCGACAACGAACTTTTTTATTTTAAAGAGTAGCTCAAGAGGCAATATTATAGCGTCTAAAGCATGCAAAATTTACATTTAGACTTTCGTTTTCTAATATTCACATTACGTCTACGTTTATTGATAACAGTTGAGTGCTAAACAACGTATTGCGTTCCCGTCTAATAAGAGACTTGTCTGAAATAACCTAGTCTGAATATGTATTTTAAACGTAATTGTATATGATTTTGATGCCTTCTTTTGTTTCAGGAACATTTCCAATTCTGTTACGCCTGTGTTAAAGCAATGGAAAAGATTCCTGACAAGACATATTACTACAATGTTGTTGAAATATAGATCACAGGACCCTAACAGAGTGTACATGGATATAAAAACAAGTAGACTCACAAATAATGAAAGTTTACTTAATTATGTATTGTTGTACTGAAAATATAAATGTCTCATAATATGTGATGATTTCTGACTGAGCAGCAAAAGAAAATATTTATTACATTTTGCTTTATGTATGCAATTTGATAAAAAAAATTGTTTCGTTTGCCTTAGTTGGAGTAGTTTTTCTTTTTACATTTTATCACATAATTTGAATGATCTCTCAAGAAACAATAATCATTTGGTTATATTACTGAACAATATTGTTGTATATACTTATATAGATACAAGTATCCATATAGATTGTACCATAATTCTAATTTGAGTTTTCTTATTACAGTTAATTTACAGTTAATTAACCATGGCGTAGTTGTCTGAAACGGTAACCGGCCGTTAAGTCAGTTATCGATTATAATTTTCTAGCATGGCTTTCTACTTAAGCTTTCTGTATTTTAATAGATGTTATCATTAATTCCGCATGGCATTTTATACGCCCGTAGGGACGCATTATGGGAACACATGCGGCTGACATGCGGCGGGTGGGTGGCATTCACACGTTGTCCGCTCTCTAATTGGAAAGTTTTCATCTAGTCTTCACCAAACTTGCTAAACACGATTGTTGGTATAATGTCTGGGCCAATTCGATGACTAGCCATATCGCGCTAGGCACTTTTGGATTATGGCCCTTTAAATTATCCAAATTTGCCTATTAGCCTTGTCTGCTCTCTTAAGATGAACAGTTTTCACTCGTTCTTCATTAAACTTGCTGAACACGTTTGTACACATCATCTCTGGGCCAAATTCGATAACCAGCCAAATCGCCAGGTCACTTTTAGATTATGCCCCTTGAATTAAAAAAAAAATGCCAAATTAAAGTTCTCGGCTCTCTCCGTGCAACAGTTTTCATCCGATCTTAACCAAACTTGCTGAACAAGTTTGTCTGCAAATCGCTTGGTCAAGTCCAATAGCAGCTAAATCGCCTAAGGTCCTTGAATTATCAAAAAATGATGAAATTAGTATTGTCCACTCTATAGTTCAAAGAGGTTTTACAAAATCTATCAACTGCCAGATACTGAATTATGTGTAATAGGGATTGTTCGGCACTAAAACAGACCGAGGCTTTCTGATGGTGTAATGGGTTCTCTTAGAGATATCCACATATGATATGGTAGAACAAGGCAAATCGCACAAAATTTATAAATTTACTCATTGTCTTCTATGATCATAGTGGTTACAAATATAACAGTTACAATTACCACAACGGTTGCACCTGTCACGAAGCACACTGAAAATAAGGCTAAATTAATACCTCGTCGAATAGAGTAAAAGTAAACTTCAATACATACTACACATAATATGGTAAGCATCTTTCATTCGCATTTAGAATATAACAGCAAATGCGTCTAGTGGCCTCTACACCTATTTGTCATGAAAAACATTTAACATATACTCTGTACTATACCACTACACAACACTTACCATCTATGGGATAAGTGATCCACAATTCACCACCACCGTCACCACCACCACCACCACAACAACAACACACTGCACTCCACTGTTACTGCATTCTGTAAAATTAATCATTAGCAGTGAAATAACAGATAGTTCTGAAATGTGAAACAAGTACAAGTGTTATTCTGGAACTCAATTGTGTATAATTATTTAACTCACAATTATCAAATTACTGGAATAAAAGTACAGTTGACTCTCGTTATCTCGAATTTCCGTCGGCGACTTTCGCACTTCGACTTAACGAGTTGGAATTTAATTGACGGGACCAAAAAATCCCTTCGACACATCCGGAGTCTCGGTATGTCAAATTTTGTCTTAAAAGGAGTTAAAGTACATAAATAAAGAAGGAAATTTGACGGGACTTAAGAATTTCTTCGACTTAAACGGAAATTCGAGGTAGGCGAGTTTGAGATACTGAGAGTAAACTGTAATTCAAAAGCATAAAAACAACTCCGTGTACTTATGGCAAAGAAAACAACAACATCCAGACAATACTAACCTATGTAAAATAACAAAAGAACAATCTTATATCGATACAAAAAGTAACCTGTACACAAAGGAGTAAAATAGCTGACTGCCAGGTTTAGATTTTCACACACAGAAGTCACATGACATGAAAATCATTAACTGCGACATAACTAGGTAACTCTTACAGTTTAAAGAGTTGACACAACTCACCAGTTGAGAACAAGCTCCCGAGTGTTGTCTCCCTTAATACTATCAAATACGGCTCAAGTTAGCACAAGATTGTCTTTATTACACCAACTATAACTGACCTTGTTACATATGCCTCCTTGTTATTTGTAACACTTCGGTACCCTTGTTAAACTACTTGCATAATAAATATACGGCTATCTGCCTACGTTTCACTTATTATTGAATGATTACACCCCATTTTATGTACTTGTAAACAAGTTATACTGTACGAAGTCATTTTGAAAGCAGACGAGTTAGAGTGTCCTTTATGGAATTATAAAAATATAATATCTGAGCTCTCTGAAAGTAACAAGGCTATTTATATTTGACAAACATTCTTTTTATTTTTTTCAAATCTATGGCGTGTGACAGGTAGTGTATATTCCACTTAAGTTACAAAATAAATTATACAAAATGTATACCTTATAATTAGTGTATATGTTTTTGGAGGGTTATTAATGTCAAAAATAACGTTCATATGGGATCGTCCATACTTTGGTTTTCAGCACAATGCGTCAAATAATCATGTAATGTATACAGTTTATCAATTCAAATAAATCTTACATGTACAAATGATTATTTACCACTACGAAGACGTAGGAGATTTGTCTCCATAGGGATTCATTCGTAAGATTGATCATATGTTTATTGGAATGGCGTGCTTAGCTAAACTACTACATTATAGAAAAGTTATTATATCTGTTAACTCTCGAAAGAATCTACATCTTTTCGCGTATATACAAAATGTAACTATAAGTTTAATCAGGTTTCTAGTTATATACGGATCCTAATTGGATTCACAAACTTTTTTCTGTTTATACTTAAATATACCCCACTTCTTATTTTCGTTGAACAAACGACGTTATATACGTTATAATTGCTAATCCCCAGAACAATAAAAGCCAATAAGATAACATATGTCGGATGTCGGACTTTTTAAAATCTAATTCTATACAAACAGTAAAACTAAATGCAGTCTCTTGATCTCCAAAGAACTACTGACAATGAATTTCACGCTTATGTTTCTTATAACCGGACTTTTGTCAGTGATCTTTTGTTATCATTTTTCTCCACCATAGAGGTATTTTTCTCGCTTAATCAATAGGCTTGATCATTTCTCGCCGGTTCTTAGCTCTACGTTATTTCAAACATTCAAGTCAACACTACATATTGTTGCCTTATCATTCACGAACTTCAGCTCTGCATTCTACGGAAGTTCATCGCTTGAAACCTAAAAATAAAGAAAAGGATTTCTTCAATAACTAAACGTAAACAGTGTCGTAACAAAATAGTTTTGAAAAGTAAGGTGCATTATATCTGTACATATTAATCACAAATAATACCTTATCTGATGCATGTATCCCTTGAAACGATGTAACATCCAAACACAAACAGTGAGCCCCGCTGGCACCAGAGTACTACACTGCCCTGTAATTTTAACAAAAAAATACCCCAAAATATACCTAAACAAACACCCTATCATGAAAAAAAAAACAATGGTAAAAAGTCATTTTCTGACAAACCCCCGTATACACTGTTCTATATTATTCACATGGTGTTGAACGTTTTCGACAGGGGTCCCGGTCCCCGCTCTTTTTGTACTATTCAAGCAAGCAATTGAAGATCAACAGCGGTCGCGTTTAATAGTCAATATATTTATCTACCAAACTGGTAAGTAGCACTTTTTAAAAAGCTACCGTTTCTATAAAATTCTTCAAGAATATTGAGCTATTTCGCTCTCTCCGTTTTTTTATATTTTCTATCACTGCTGACTTCCGGTTCAACTCAAATGACCTTTCAAACACGTCATACGGTTATGCACAGAAGTGATACTTTGCGCTGCTTACGTAACGTTTTACAAATTGTTTTTACAGTAAATGAATTTCCTGTACCTACTTGTCCACAAGTAAACAGGTTACGGCCGCTTACAGCGGCATTTAGCATTGTTTACATACGAAATACACTAATTTGACACAGTGCGCGAAATATAACGCGAATATTTTCAGCCAATGAAAACGAATTGTTACAAAATTGAAAGGTGAACCGGAAGTCGGCAGTGACAGAAAAACACCAGGAAAACGGCGTGAGCGAATTAGCGCAATATTCTTGAAGAATTTTATAGAAACGGCAGCTTTTTAAAAAGTGTTACTTACTACTTTGGTAGATAAATACATTGACTATTAAACGCGACCGCTGTTGATCTTCAATTGCTTGCTTGAATAGTACAAAAAGAGCGGGGACCGGGACCCCTGTCGAAAACGTTCAACACCATGTGAATAATATAGAACAGTGTATACGGGGGTTTGTCAGAAAATGACTTTTTACCATTGTTTTTTTTTCATGATAGGGTGTTTGTTTAGGTATATTTTGGGGTACTTTTTTGTTAAAATTACAGGGCAGTGTAGTACTCTGGTGCCAGTGGTGAGCCCCTGTGATATACAGTAGGTCACGTCTTAAGTGTATTACAGTTAAAATAGATATCAACTGCACAATACGACATGATCTGATTTCTAAAAAGTGCGTTTCCAACTTATTTGATACGGCTAACAGTCAGAGTAAATAATTATATCAAGTTACATCCATTGCTGAGACAAATGATGCATTTCCTTTACAAAGTATTTAGTGTAACAAGCTGATAGTCCTCAAATCAATGTTATTTTCAAAGATGTCATAAATATTGCTGTATTTACCATTCTAAATCTTTCATTAGGATTGGGTTGCAATATTTCTTTATTTAGAAATTTGTATAGATGTTATATTTTCGGAACTAATGTTAGGTAACTAAAAAGATACTGAACATATATACTAGTTAAATGTGAATTTATTACTCCGTAAACTGAATAAAACTAAGGGTCTTGTTTTTCAATTACTGGTATTTTATCGTCAATAATTCAAGTAATAGTAAGTTTTATAGAGTTTTTAAAATTATTTTGTATCAAATCGTATTTGTCTAGTATTGAAACATATCTTTTATTTTATTTACGACTGAAATTCAGAACAAGAAATCGTTTGCCAATTAAAACAGGAAACTGTGTGGGCTTATTACAATTGTTTCAAAATGTAAGAACGTACTTTTTGGTAACATTTTCGACATACAAATGTATTCTTAGCTATAGATACATATAGCTATAGTTACATGTATTTGTTTGAAAATATGTTTGCCATGCATTATGCTTGAATACCTTGTACTAATATGACAAACTGTACAATGTTTTGTTTGTTATGTATAGGCCTCTATTCATGTATTTGTATACTGTGAATACCCCATATCTGCATGTTCTACATTTTGTGAGAATTATAAAGTTATGTTCTGTTTTGACAGAATGTTTGTAGAATAATATAATGTTATTAATGAAGTGATTTCATACTGATCTTGTTATTTGTCCGAGGGTTGTCGTATTGGCCCAAAGCCGAAGGTCGAGGGCCAATACGGCTGACCGAGGACAAATAACAAGGCCAATATGAAATCACTTGATTAATGATAATTTTATTATTCAACTTTACAATATTGGCTAAATAAACAAGAATATAAAGAGAATCTCACATGTTCATCAGTTGTGGATAAAGAAATTCCACCAAAGAGTTTAGATACGTCACAAAAATGAGGCTCTGCCGAGTTTTTTTGGACGTATCTCAACCCGAGGGTGGGATTTCCTTATCCACAACTCAATGGACACGGTAGATGTATTTTCTCACCGTTTGAATCACATTTTCACACAAGTAAGAAGAAATAAATATACAGGAGGGCGATAAAAAAATGAAAATCAACTTTTTCTCCAATTTTACGGCAAAACTGTTATGGATGGATAGAAAATGATCTAACTAAGAAAATGAATACCCATAACTCTATGTTTATTTCAAAAATATAAATTTTACAGTCATTTTTCGATATCAGCATGAGTCTAAAAACAAAATGGCGTCATTTAAAAATCTAACGGAAGTGACCTCTCCGTGTTGGCCCTCTCTTTTTAACCAATCAGAATGCTTGAATTCTATATTGGCTCTGTTTTCTCGTATTGGCCCTGCTTTTCTCATGTTGGCTCAGTTATGTTTTGTATTAGCTCTACCTGTTTCATATCATGTGTTCATTTTATCTTATACAGAGTGTAATATTGTAAAGTTGAATAGTAAATGCTGATATCGCAAGCTTTTAATATCTTTGAATATGAAACAGTGAAAAATTGTACCTAGTACGTAAAAAGCTTAAATATAACAAAAGTCACATTCAATTAATTTATCTCCTTTGTAGATTTTTACTGATTAATATCCTTCGGACAGACGAGATATTTTGATACACTTTCGACATACACGTCTTTGTAAACATTGCCCATGGTGTTATGCTTCTTTCGGTTTCATCTTATGTGCTGTATACTCCAGATAAGAGACTGAACAGTATTATTGAAGCAGGTGTAGGCTTTAAAGGTATATAATTAGAATTTGGCCATGTAACAGATTTGTTTGAAACTTCGACATCTGATCATTTACACTCATTTATGTTCACTTAGCGCTTAATTCAAGTAAGATGATCACTGGAGGTATTTTAAAAATTTGATTTCCCTATCTTGGTTGCTCAACCAAGATAGAGTTATTTTATTATAAGTAAAAATTTGATACACATACTTTGCCTAAGGAAAGATATAAATATAAGACCTATTGTATTATATTTGTGAAATATTTGCATTGAAAATTATGTATTTAGTTGGAATTCATTAGAAATTCAAGTTTGAAAAGATATAATTACCTCCCTCTACCTATCTTGGGTGCGCACCCAGGATAGATTTGAAATAAATGAATTCAGAAGCTATACATAGGTTTAAAACTTGAATTTTGGTTCAGAATGTTAAAATATTTGTATATCTATCCAATTCAAATGTAAAAGTAGAAATTATATTGAAATAAAAAAGAAATACTCAACGTTTTAAATACTTTCATATTAAAGGGGAGTAATAACAAAATCTTATAAAAGTTAATAAATTGTAAATTTCTAAAAGGGATCTAACTCTATGTAATAGGTCTTTTTGTTCATTAAATAAATCTCTAACAGAATATACAAAAAGTAAAAATTGTCATAAAATGTTGCTTAAAAGTAATTGACCACCTTTAAATTTTGTTACCTAAATTATTCCTGAAACAAATTCAAACAAGTACAAGTTACGGTCAGTTTGCATGCTCGAGCAGATATATGAAATAAGTTATTAGGTTTGTAGGATGATAATCGAATAGTGGTATTGGTTCTTATTAAACATAATTCAACTTCTGATTGTATAATTATCTTACAATTAACTATATTAGTTTATTTACTAAACACGAGTCATTGATCGTTAAAGAGAAAATCAGTTTCCTTACCGCTGTAAGTGCTATCTGTTATAGAATTACTTCCTAGCTTTTCGGATTATGCTCCGAGGGCATCATCCAGTGCAGTGGCGAATTTATGTATTCTACCAGTGCGTTTATATATATATATCTGGTTTTACCCAGCCGTGAAATGCGACCATATAGTCCTCCTCTAGTATATATTGGAGACACTGGTATAAAATGCTACCAAAAAGAATTCGCATGGACTCAGGTCCGGTAAGTAACGAGTAAGTTTACAACGTGCACGTTTTCAAACGCCAAGAAAGCTTTAACAACCTCGAACCTGTGAGAGTAGGCGTTTTTATGAATAAGAGGAGTACCTGACAATCCTTTGCTTGGAATCTTCTTTTTGTAAAACTTTTTAATTGCTTTAGCACAGAGTTCTTATAGAAACATCCAGTTACTGTATGACCAGATGGACAATGCACTTGAACAACTGCTCCGCTAGAACTTTAAACAATGGCGGCATAAGTCGACATCGTACGTGCGACCACCTGTATTAAGCGGATTTTGTACTGAACGACCATTTCGAATCCCACCCGAACGTTTTAACTTTATAAATTAATTCGATTAAGCGACATAGTTATTTTTATTTTGCGGCCAGTGACCGCCGAAATTCAGTCCCTGTCTTTGAAAATGTATCTATTAAGAGACCATGTTTCAGTTTTACCGACGGTACTTCCCAGTGAAAATCAGTTTTGCACGGCATTAGTACCATATAGAGTATTTTTCATTATCTCGAACTTACTATGTCAATCTATGTGTGCGAGGCTTCCCGATTGATGTACACCCCATTTACTGAACCGATTTTCGCCTGCCCCCAAATTTGCAATTTTTGTTTAAAATGAAGAACAAAAAACAGTTACAAACCGGTAGTTTTTTTTCATGCAGACAGAGTAGCTTGTAGGAAATTTTGATGATAATTATGACAAAGATTATAACATTTATATCAAACTAGCATGGAATCGCCTGTGTCTCTTAATGGATGCTTTATTCAGTTTAGTGCAGTACATATGTTTCATGTGCATGTAGTTTTTTTTAATGACGGTTCTCTTGGCAACACATGAGCGTGTTTGATGTTTTCGTTTTCATTCCATGTCACCTCAAACATATACACCCATGTTGCGTCACCTGTTAGCAAGCTAGAAACAATCCGACTATTACAGTTTTTGTATTCTATCTAGGGATGTCAACGAATACCCAAATTGGTATTCGGATATTCGGTCAGCCTTCCGAACGAATATCCGGATATTCGGTCGTTTTATGTACTAAATCTATACGTTGTTGATCAATTTGTCACATATTTTCGCGATTTTAAAATTTATAGCTTACAGTTACCCTAGGCATGCGAATATTCTATCCCGAGAACATACTTTTATATCTTTTAAGTCAGTCAATTAATGGCTATAAGATTCAATCATTCATGTCATAAAATTAGGATAAAATAAATTTCATATACGTTGTTATTACGGGAGCTAACTCTGTAAGGACTGTTGTACTTTCAGTTCCGTTTTCTCCGTGACCGAGTCGTTACATGGACATTTATTTTCTTTTTCTGCTGCTTCAGTCCTTATAGATCTGCAGGAGGCTTAATAGGACTGAGAAAGAAAAGCTTCAATTAATAACAACCTGACAAAACTTTCATTTTAATTAAAAATGTAAAATTATTAAATAAACTTGTTTAATGTTTGTAAAACGGGGCGCTGTACAAAAAGATACTTCATAATTGCAATGGCCTCTCAATATGTATCGGCCTTAACAAGGCTTTTAAAACACCTGCATCATAATTTTCCTTAATCTAAATGTTTGTTCAACATTTCACACCTAGATATTGAAACTCTTTTGTTTGCATAATCTCTTTTGTCTATCGCTAAAGATTGACTATAGAAAGCGTCATCAACAGAACAACCGGGTATTAACTAGGTCAATCACACTCAGATCTCATTGGTCGCCGTGACGGGCCTACTCTTTGGCAACCAATCAAATTCAACCTTTGGCTATACTGGCTGGAAATTGCAGTCAGGTAAATTTCTCCTATTTTTTGGCTTCAAAATTTTGTCTTTTAGGCATGACGGGAGACATGCCGGGGTCTCATCCCAATACTAAGCTAGCATACATGCTCTTTGGGACGGACCTTGATAAAATTCTCATCAAATCAAATCAAAACAACCGGGTATTGTAAACTGACACTTTATCGGCCGTAATTGAAAATTAATTATTGTCATGAAAACAACACGTAACTGTTTAAGTTTTTAATTGAAATTAGTTTTTTGGACAAATTTAACGAATACTCGGATACTTTCATCGTATCCGAATATTCGGAAGCTGAACGAATATTCGGATATCCGGCTATTCGTTGCCATCCCTAATTCTATCAAAAGTTCCCGGGCAGATTTTGATCGTTGTTTCTTTTGCTCCTCAGTGAAAATATGCCGTACCCACCTCGCACAAATCTTTCTAAGGTACAAATGCTCTTTCAATCGTTTACACTCAGCCTTCTGATATGCAGGTACTACTGGCTTTAATTTTCATCATCAAACGGGCATCCTGTACACCACGGCCTTTACAGGAACGATGTTTGCTTTAGTAATACAGGTTTTAGGTCTACCAAGGCGGGGGTTATGCATGACATACATTTCCTTAGCTCTAAGCTTTTATTCCACCTAAATACTGTACACATAGAATGATATATCACAATATTCATCGAATATATGTTTGCATTTAAACGGCATTTTATATAGCCACAAATTTCAGACTTTTTCGTTCATGTTACGAGATGAATTGTAAAATGGTCAGTATATATGACTGCATATATTTCAAAATTACATATCTCGGTCATCTGAAAAGCAATTTGCACGAAATAAAGTGGTATCGGTCGCGATTGAAAACAGAATTAAGGTGCTGCAATGACGCGTTTTAAAAATACTTTGGATTAATCTACGGAATCTCATTAGTGACAAAACTTTTTACAGGACCCTCGTTCATAACAATTTTAAAAAATAATGAAACCGAACTAGCACACTATAATGAAACCTAGCAACCCTTTTGAAATAAAGCATGCAAGTCATATTGACGTGAAGACGACTACAAATAAGAATAGATAGCGTTACTGAAGACAAACGACAAATAGGCAATACGTCGGTAACACACTGAACGGTTTTCTAAATATAAATGTACTTGCCCCGATAGACCGTCATCAATGTGTACTTAAAGCTCTTTTCCTCAGAAATTTCGTGTGATATTTTTACCAAATTTGCTTTGTAGCAGCATATTTGCATTGATGGAATATCATCACACATGCAGTAGAGTATTTTTGCAGTGTCCCCTTTCAACAAAAAGGAAATGGTTACGGAACAGGTTACACAGGGGCTGCTGTTACTTATAAAATAAAATTCCAAAGGCTTCTCCTCTACACCAATGGATGGAATGACACAAAATTGTTCTGTATCATTGCATTGTCTCGGTTCGTTAAACAGAAAATAGTTTCGGTCCAATTTACATAGAGGCAACTGTTGCTAAAATCAGAAGAAAATACATTTAAATGACCTCTTCTCATAAAGCAATGGATGGAATGTCACCGAAAATGCCCTGTAGCATCTCTGCAATGTTCCTTTAAAACAATCAAGAAACGGTTCCAGAACATTACACATATAGGTTGCAATTACTAAAATAGATAAAACCTACATTAAAACGGTATCACAGGGTCCGCTGTCACTAAAAATATAAAAACACGTTTGATTGTCTTCTCATGAACCACAGGATGAAATGTCTCCAAACTAGACATGTAGAATACTTGCATTGTCCCCTATCAAGAGAGAACAAACAAAACCAAATAGTTAAGATCCAGTGCACACAGGGACTAATGTTACTTAAGATAGAAACAAAAAAAAATTTAAACATTTTCTTCTCAAGAACACAATACTACAGAGTACTTTAGTTACAACTACAATATAGGTAAAATTTGATAAATCTTATTGTCAGAAACTGTAAGGTTTAGAGCATAAATATTTGGTGCGTATTATTGTTGTTCGATCCTCTATGAAGTTTGTTCAAATCATGACCCTGGCATAATTGACCCCGCCCCTGCGGTCACGTCTTTTGTATTAACGTGTTTAAGTACTATTCAAAAGTGTATTTTTGTTTCATACCAATTTTAGGTACAAAACTGGTCAATGCACCTTTGACCTAAGTTTAGAGCTACATTAATTGTACTTTTACTTTGTATTCTGCGACGCTGTTGTTGACCTTGTATAATCGCCAATGGTATCGAGGTGAGCGATATAGGGCCATCATTGCCCTCTTGTAAAAATGTTGTTGTTTTTTTCAATCTGTCCGGCATATACGAAAACTTCAAGTTAATAATAGACTATAGAATTAAACATATATTCAAAAGGAGGCTTAAAACGTTACGAAAAGACATTTAGTTTAGTTTATACTAATTCATTTTAGCTCGATTGTGAAGAAAGCTTGTAGCTTATCGAGTCACTCTCGAGTCCGCTTCCTGGAAAAAAACAGTACTGGTGCCATATGAGGAAGTACGGTCGTGACCCCAGTGGGTCTCGAACCCGCAACCTTCGGGATGAGCGGCCGACACCTTAACCTCTACGCCACCGCTCCCCTTACTTTGAAACAGGTGGTTTTTAAATAACAAAATGTTTTCCTCGTGAGAAATGCACACTGTCAATATTTTATTATATGCACCGTGATAAGCTGTCAAAAATGTTCCTATTCACGATTTACTTGACATATGAAAAGAAAGTTTTACAAAACGATGAAAGACATAATGCAAGCATGTTAAGCATAAAAGATATATTAATTGAAAACAGTTGAAAAGGTACAATAAGCGTGTTTATTGTAAGACATGTAAAGAATGTATATAAAAATGAATTTCACAATTTATCAAACAGAAATAATTTTAATTCAGAAAATTGTGATTTTAATTTTTGTGACTACATTACACAAAATGATGCCGGAAACGCAATTTTTGTTTTCGATAGTAGATCATGTTGAAATTTTTGTTTTCTGCTGAAAAGTATTGGAAATGGTCATAATAATTCAATTCTTTGATAATGAAGATGTTATATGCTTCTTCAAACAAAAAAAGTCCTGCAGTATCCAAAGTTACTCTACAAACGAATATTAGAAATTGTTCATTGTATTTTTAATAGCACTAAATAAATATAGGTTTATTGTACCAGACACTGTTTAGCAATACACGAATGTACAAGCATTTTACTGCGACAGGAATACAAATTTCTTCATCTGGACCCTTGAACCTTGTTATATGTACATGTAACATGCATTTTCCGAGACAGTAAGTCCTTAAGTATTACTCTACTAAACGGATACTCGCATATGTTCATTGTATTTACAATAGCACTAACGCAGGTCTATAATATCATTAGTTCGTTAACAGAGACACACAAATGTACACGTATCTACTGCAACAGGATCAGAAAGTTTTCCATCAGTGGCACAACTGTAATCAACGATACAGACTGCTGCATCTCTCACTTGCTGTCATTTATATTGTAATAACTGTGACCTTGCTGCTCGGCTTGCGATTCCAGCTCTGAAACGATGCAATGATTGAATGAATGGAGTTTTATGGTGCATTTACTTCCAATGTCTTATAGCCTGCATTAAAATCGTGTACTGAAACGATGCAACAAAGGAACCATGTGAAGCGGAACCTTCAAAACAAGCTTTTGGTTATTTTTGGACGAAGTGAAAATCACTCCTTTTAATCCAATGAATACATTTTCTGTTCATGCCACAGATTTGTCAGTAAAATTATTTCCCTAGAATTATTTATAATTTTGTTACAATGATGTAAAAAGAGATTGAAAATGTCTTAAAAATTATTAATATCTCATTAGTCTACATTAAGTGTCCCATAATCACCTTAATTTACCCATAATTACATGTATAAAGAATTGAAAATTTCTCTCTTTTGAATTATTGGAGTTGACACTACACTTGGAGCCACTTCTAACCCGACACTTTTCAAATTCGATTTTCTCGAATACGGTTCAAGATATTTATTTCAAATTAAATATTATGTTGTTTGGCAACATCAGCTGTATAAAAATAATAAAACCTTTCAACTGTGACGATCGGTTACTTTTGCACGTTTCACCATTTTGCACGAGGAAATGTAGGTGAGCGAAAAATATCGATTTTCATTTTCATCCTATTATGTTATAACGCAATTCAAACCGTAAAAACAGAATTTTTGTTTAAGAAATCAGTCACTTCGAATGAATAACCAAGAGCGTGGTCGCGCAATTGACATAATGCTTGCCGGCTAATCACCCAGACAGTCACGTACATGTATGTAAATGTATCATATTTATTTAGCAAACATTTTATTTGCAAACATATGCAGTATCAAACTGTTCACTTTAAATCGTAACAAAGGTGGAACTTTAACTGTAAAATAAAATTACATTGTATTTCGGTTCTTTACTCCGATGTACGGATTTTATCATGAATCGGCGACTTTTCTCATTGTTGGAATTTCACGTTATGCCATTTTGTGAATTCGGATTTTACAGCGATGTTTTTTATTTGTTAGGTTTTATATGTATTTGTAAATCAATTAAAATTAAATTTCGCAGAAGTATGTATTATGTATTATTGAATTAATTTTATTCTAAATTTGAACGAAATCTGCATTCAATAATTCAGTTATAGAATCTACCGAATTATAAAAGTGTCGGGTTAGAAGTGGCTCCAAGTGTATGTCAATTTTAACGATCATTCTTGTTGATAGCCATTTGAAGGACATTTTAGTCTTCAAAATGAACGGCTTAACTCGATAATCGTGCCTCAACCATGATAGATTCTAGTAGATTCTATTCATACTTGTATATATTTTATGTTGGAAACAACATCATGACGTCATGCATAACCTGATGATGTCATCAGTGATTCGTGCTAAGGTACTCCGTATAGGTGTTTATTATTATTATTATTATTATTATTATTATTATTATTATTATTATAATTACCAATGGAATCCCGATATTTAGTAAATCGTCTATACATTCGAAGCAACACTCCGTGCAAACATGATATATATCTAGATGTACACGGTCAACACATGTAACTGATAATATTCAGTGACATATCAAGCTGATATTTACTCTTTATCGAACACTGATGAAAAATTAATGAAAGCATTAGCATTATTACAGAGTAAACCACTAAATAAAACAAAAAACTGTTAACTAGAACTGCGCTACCTACCACTGTAAACTTTATCTGTGTCTCTATTATCAGCAAGACTTTCATAGTTATTAGCATCAATTACTAGTTGTATTGGTGGCTCTCTTGTCTCTGTAGCATTTTCGTTATAATACGTAGAAGTCTCGTCAGTAGCGTTGCCCTCTTTATAAGGTTTTGATTTCTTAACAATATACCTGCAATAAATAATGTATGTGACATTTTATTGCTGTGCCCGAAAAACATATAGATCTACCTCATTCAAAATAAAGATATATTCGTTTTTAGAAACAGAAAATGCTTTGTTTAAGTTACTGAATTATATTAAATATACTCTTATAGTAAGTAAGCCGTGTATACATTGTTTTGAATCACTTTTCTATAGAAAACACTTCATTCCGTGTATTTTTGTAAAAGTTTATAATACCATTATGATGATAGAGGAAATGTATACCTTCGTCTTAAAAGGAACAGAACTATTGTTATAACAATCACGAATACAGCCGTTCCGACACCTGACATGTAGGCAGTTATAAAACTCGTCTTGGTATCCGTGTTTTCCATATTAGGACACTGTGCACATGTACATGTAGGTGTTTCTGTTGTAGCTGTTGTCCGCATACTTGTGTCTTTTGTGCCAGTACCCACTGGTGGCATTGTGTGAATAAAAATGAAATTTGGATTAACAATATGAAGCATACCGTCGTTTACCTACAAGATCACTTCAAAATTGTTTCAAAGCCCAAAAATACTTAAAGCGACTATATTTTCGCGTAGGAAAACACAGAACGTTTAAATTTTGATCAATTTGTATAACGGAACTGTTGATCTCTATTTGTCAGACGCTTTATTTTGAAGCTGTTAAATAGAAACAGATATGCTACATGTAGGTGTCGAACGAGATAATGGTGAGTGCAGAAAATACTTTTTGATCTGTCATTTTCTGACCAATTGAATTGACTTTTGTAAGTGAATGTTATAAAATCAATGCGAAAAGCATTGAAATCGTTAACACGCGCCTGCAAAAAGCTAGAAATAATTCGCCAAAATCTTCAAATTTTTTATCTTTTTGATTGTGTTTGGAATATATAAACCTACATAAATTTGGAAAAGTCTTTTTAAAAGTCTAAACAAATAAAACAAAACAACTGATGGTGCACATGATTACAAAAAAATAGGACACTAAATTTAATAAAATGTTTTATTAACTTATCTCATTATCAATTTCGAACAAAGGTTGCAGACCGGAGTGCCTTTGATTTTGGCGAATACTTTTTTTTAGTTTTGTCAAGCGCTACCTTTAAGCGTGCGTAACCATTAAATTCGAGTAATGTAAGGGATAAACGCAGCAACGAAAAGTATTGACGTAATATTTGAACATTTTCCTACCACATAAGCAAACCCTTGTCATTGCGGAAATGTGGGACTGCGTATGGATAGATGAATAAATAGGTTTGCAGTAGAACGTTTACCGATGTGTTTGTGTTGCTGCAGTTATTGGGTAAGATTTCAACAGGCTACATTTTACGCGCACTGTTACTAGTACGCCACATAGCACAGTTTTACGTCATTTATAAAGTCATGACGGTTTGTGCGTAAAACGTTGTTTATTGCAGACTTTACAATAATTGATTTTCTTCTTTGTTCAACTGACAAACGAAACGAGTCATGTTAGAAACATAGATTATCTCATAAACAGCATATATTGCATCTTAAGAAACGGAGATCATGGTAGAATAGTCACAGAATCATTCATAAATCTAAGATAGAACATGGAAATCCAGTTCAATGGGCAGTGCAATGTAATCTGTATTCCATTGCCTGATGTGTAAAGTATTTGTTAAACTATTGCGGATTTCTACTTATATCACATTTTCATTATTATGAATATGTCTTTCTACTTCATTAACCATATAAATACTTAATTGATATGTATTCAAAATACCTGTAAACTTCATGGTCGAAGGTTTCGAAAATATTGTCTCACACTTGTCTCCTATATATCCATCCACGCATCCGTCAGTACATGCTCCATTAACTCTGTCACATACCCGGGATAACCCATCGTCAGCACAACGTTCCGGACAAGACTGATTACAGTTCTGACCCCAGAATTTATTTTCACAACCATTGTTACAGTAGCCATCACTTTGTCTACAAGTTTGCTTACTTTCCTCTTTTATACATGATTTATCACACCTTACATCACATGTGACAGTGTAAAAATCACCTTTACACTCTTCACAAATGTTGGCATTGTTTTTATCACATTTAAGACACTGAGTTGCACATGGATTAGAACATCTCTCGCCAGTCCATCCTGCAGTACAATTACCTAGGCATATTCCATTCTCGTCACAGTCCGTAGAACAGCCATTTGAACAACTGTTTTCATTCTGTATAGTACATATATCACCGTTATACTTGTATCCGTCTTGACATTGCGTACACAATAAACTAGAATCGCTCTGAATCTGGCATTGATTGCAGTTTTGAATATTACAGAAGTTTGAACAGGTATTTCCATCTTGACACTGAATACAGTCTACTTTGATTTTTCCAAATGATATATATTTGAATAAAAAGTATCCATCTTTGCAGACATTGCACACACTAGTATAGCTACATGATTTACAATTCGAAGAACATGAGAAACACAAATTGTCAACAACATCTTGATACTCGTAATATCCAGCTTTACATCCGTTAGTACAAGAACGTGAGCCACATATTCCGCCCTCACATAGACTACAATCCCGTTGACATTTACTACCATAAAATCCAGGTTTGCACGCAATACAGAAACCACTATCATTATAACAGTCTTTATTTAAACAGTCGGCTGGGCACGCGACCTGACATCTATTAGCCAAGTTCCAGTAACCAGTTTTACAGGAAGTACAACTATCTTGTATATCACAACTATTGCAATTGTCTGGACATGCTAAAATAGTCAAACTACAGCATCTTAAAAGGGTGCGAAGTCAATAATTCTTGAAACGTTTATTTTCTTACTTTAAAATTACTACGGCAACGGAATAGAAAACATGTACTAACGAATAAAGGGTACCGGTAAAAAATAAGTTGAGTTGATGTTAAAGCCAGTTTACTGTTTTAAAGCTTTTATCAATATAACAGATTTGACCTAATGGAAACAATCATCAATTCATTAGCTGTTTCACATTACATCCGACATATTGTATACAACTGTAAGACGTTAAATTTGTATTCAACATTTCTATATAGATGATAATTGTTGGTTTCAGTGTAATATAACTTTATACTTTCATCGAGTGGGCACCATCGTGATATTTTCACGAGTGGCGCAGCCACGAGTGAAAATAACTGCGTTTGGTGTTTACAGGTGAAATTCGTATTCGTTACGCTCGGTATACTTTTTGACGTTGATCCGGGCTATAGACTTTGATATTTTCACTGCTTTGAAACAGTAAACTATCAATTTTATTTCACTGATATATTTCAATATTTTACTCCAAACTGAAAAGCATAAAATACAATTGTAATTTCTTCTGTTTGGTTGTTGTGGTGGTGTTGTGTTTTTTTTTCTAGCTTTGTACTTAATAATTTCAATTATTGGGATAAATTCAAAAAAAGATGGTCTCTGTACGACTCTTTACTCAAGGACTGTCATTCTTAAGATTAATATCATTAGCGTTTTATCATGTTCGGAGTAGTCATCCAATCCAGCTTATAAATAAAATTTCTGCATACTATAATTTTTCATAACTAGTTTTCCAGATACCAACAAAATCAAACTTTATCCATGTTTTAGAAGTTTTTGTCAATTCCATTTCATATGTAGCATAGTAAAATAAACAAGAGCCATGTTACACATGGTTAATCCCCCCGCCAGGAAAAAGTTACCTGAAGGTTGTACTTTCGTACATTTTATTTGGTGAGAGGAAATCCTTAAAAAGCCGTAATAGTTATGGTCATGCTGAATACAGTTTTCAAGTAAGTGGAAAAAGAATAAGGCAATGAAGAGAAGGTTTGCAAAATTATATTAATGTTCATTTATCAGTATAGGTATGATATTTTTCTATTTGACTAAAAGTAGACAAGGTAGAGTTATTGTTCTTGCACACTGCACTTCCTACCAATGTGCTATGTCAGTGTATTAAGTTTGAAGAAAATCCCTCAAGTACTTTTGGAGTTATGCTCCGGACAAAGTTTTTCAAGTAAATCTGATAAAGGGGAATAACTCTAAAAGTAGGCAAGGTAGTTATTGTTCTTACACACTGCACTTCCTACCAATGTGCTATGTCAGTGTATTAAGTTTGAAGAAAATCCCTCAAGTACTTTTGGAGTTATGCTCTGGACAAAACTTTTAAAGTAAATCTGATAAAGGGGAATAACTCTAAAAGTAGGCAAGGTAGAGTTATTGTTCTTGCACACTGCACTTCCCACCAATGTGCTATGTCAGTGTATTAAGTTTGAAGAAAATCCCTCAAGTACTTTTGGAGTTATGCTCCGGACAAGTAAATCTGATAAAGGGGAATAACTCTAAAAGTAGGCAAGGTAGAGTTATTGTTCTTGCACACTGCACTGCTACCAATGTGCTATGTCAGTGTATTAAGTTTGAAGAAAATCCCTCAAGTACTTTTGGAGTTATGCTCCGGACAAGTAAATCTGATAAAGGGGAATAACTCTAAAAGTAGGCAAGGTAGAGTTATTGTTCTTGCACACTGCACTTCCTACCAATGTGCTATGTCAGTGTATTAAGTTTGAAGTAAATCCCTCAAGTACTTTTGGAGTAATGCTCTGGACAAAACTTTTAAAGTAAATCTGATAAAGGGGAATAACTCTAAAAGTAGGCAAGGTAGAGTTATTGTTCTTGCACACTGCACTTCCTACCAATGTGCTATGTCAGTACATTAAGTTTGAAGTAAATCCCTCAAGTACTTTTGGAGTTATGCTTCGGACAAGTAAATCTGATAAAGGGGAATAACTCTAAAAGTAGGCAAGGTAGAGTTATTGTTCTTATACACTGCACTTTCTACCAATGTGCTATATCAGTGTATTAAGTTTGAAGTAAATCCCTCAAGTACTTTTGGAGTTATGCTCTGGACAAAACTTTTAGAGTAAATCTGATAAAGGGGAATAACTCTAAAAGTAGGCAAGGTAGAGTTATTGTTCTTATACACTGCACTTTCTACCAATGTGCTATATCAGTGTATTAAGTTTGAAGTAAATCCCTCAAGTACTTTTGGAGTTATGCTCTGGACAAAACTTTTAGAGTAAATCTGATAAAGGGGAATAACTCTAAAAGTAGGCAAGGTAGAGTTATTGTTCTTGCACACTGCACTTCCTACCAATGTGCTATGTCAGTGTATTAAGTTTGAAGAAAATCCCTCAAGTACTTTTGGAGTTATGCTCCGGACAAAGTTTTTCAAGTAAATCTGATAAAAGGGGAATAACTCTAAAAGTAGGCAAGGCAGAGTTATTGTTCTTACACACTGCACTTCCTCCCAATGTGCTATGTCAGTGTATGAAGTTTGAAGAAAATTGCTCAAGTACTTTTGGAGTTATGCTCCGGACAATATTGGGACGGACGCACGGACGGACGGACGGACGGACGAAGAGCATTTCTAATATCCCCTTCGCCTTCGGCGGGGGGGGGGGGGATAAATAAATAAAAAGAACCCGTATAAGCAGACTAGAATTATAATTTTCTTCCCCAATAGTGTTGAAAAAAACTGATGAATGTATTGTCTGAGCGGTAAATCGCAATTGTTACGTTTATGTTCTTGTCTTTGTATGTTCGTGTAGTTCTATGGCATTACAACTATACTATTACAGTATGATTAGAACGGCTACCTTTTACCAAGAGATATTTTTTACCATATAATGAAAATAAAAATAACGTCTACATAAATTCAAGCTAAAAATAAGTCGACTATTTCAACCCATCTTTAGCTAGAATTTACATAAATGCATGGCTCTTAGTAAAAAGCAAAATTCCATTTTATTAAATGATTGTGTTAAACATGAAGACTTTCATCTCCCTTAAGTCAACATAACCTTTTCGTTTTCATCAAAATTTCAAACTGTGTAGGTCAAGGTCATAATTGACAGAGTTATGCCCCTTTTTGTATTTGGATTTTGTCACGAAATTATTGTTTATTCCGACAAAGTTTAAGAGGGCGACACAAGTGTTTACTGAACACACATCTAGTATTTACTAGTAACATAGACTTGTTGTGGTATAATGTTATATAAAGAAACACAATTAACAAAAAACACTTTCCACGTAGAACTGAAGAAGAAGTATCATTTAACTTGCCGCATTCAGCCAAACATAAAATGTCATTAATTTAGGTGCGGATATGCTCAGGGCAACAGGGTGTATGGCGGGGATATTGAGATCAAATGCGTGCCAGTATGGAAGAATTATATAGAAAGCTTACATTAAAGCTACTCGCTCTCAGTTGCCGTTGAAATAAAAATAAAAATTCAAAAATGACAAACTAAGACATAAATATAAATTTAAAGGCTAGAATCAACAATGCAAGTACAAATCTAGGTAGGAATTTGCAAAAATCGATTTGAAAATGCTGGTTTTACGGCACCGCTACACTATATGGTTATATTGAAATTTCAAAAGCGTTTGCAACGCTTTATTATTTGAAAACTACAGAAATACTTTACAGGAATTCATACTGAAACGTTTTTATATGACTTTTTTTGCTAACATATGTTATTTTCATACAGTTTGAAGAACTTTATTTTTTCACCGAAATCTGAGAGCGAGCAGCTTTAACTTTGATTCAGTGTTTTATATTAATAATTACTTTCACTTACAAAAGCGATTCAGTCAATACTGACTTAAAAGATACCTAGTTGTTTCCCGGAGAGACATAAATTGATCAATTTCTTGAAAAACGCAAAGACCATGTTCAATTCCAGGCGAGCGATTCAACCGGGTTACACAAGATATTACATAATAATATTAATATTTTGTTGCAGAAATAAAAGCAACGGTCAGCTACTGTTTGATTTCTTGAAATCAAAGCGTTTATAGTCATGGACCATTCTCTTAATTGTCTATATTAGGTATTATTACATTAATTGTTTACGAGGGGATGTCTATGTATTCGATTTGTTAGGTCTTTAGAAGCGAGAAATACCTGGACAGTGGTACATTTGTTTGCTTATAATTCTAACCTATCACGGTTTGTCCCCTGACGAAACATTATCTTTTTTTTTCGTCTATTATTTATATAATGTATTTCTGTGAGATATTTTAACACTGATCAAGTACCTTCAGATATTTTATGTGATTTAACTAAAATCGTGTTTTTAAATCTATATGAAGTACAGTAAAATTTTGTTATTTCAGTCATAAATTACACTTTGCTGATGGCTATTTGTATGCAAGCAAAAAAATAAAAGACAGCAAAGCAATGCCATTATCTAACGAAAATCATATTATCCCTGCGTAAGTAAATGTGAGATGTTAATTGTCCAAAGAATTTCAGAACCCACAACGTTGATGTGCTATAAGGTAAAGAAGAAACTATCAAATTGACTTCGCCCGGCCATTGATTCTGTGAAAAACACCTGCAGAGTTTGCAGTTTCCCTTCGGTGGAGCGGCAGTGGCGTAGTGGTAGCGTGTTCGCTTCGGGGTCGGAAGGTCCCGTGTTCGATCTCTACCACAATCTGCTTTGCAAACTAACCGTTCCTTACACTCACTTCACTCATGAACCAATAGTGTAAGAGAGTGTCACAAGTACGAGTTTTACGGCGGTTGTTTCGTTAGACAGACAGAAATATTTCAACATTGCCCCTCTCTCTCTGTCTCTGTCTCTGTCTCTGTCTCTCTCTTTAGCACGCTTAATCTAAGTTGTAAGAACTTGTTTCGAAATCGAGTATAGATAAATTAGTATAAATGAATAGCTTCTCTTCAGCTGTATGTGCACTTTCAAAGAGACTGTATCTTTATTTTCCCAATGCCAGTAACTACGTTTGTTGTAAACGGATTTTTTGCATTGTATCTAATAAAAAAATAATTCGCCTCTTCTTAGTGACGAACCTAACCCGCAAAATAAAAGAAGGGAAAACAGATTAATGAACTGGAGCAGCTGTTTTCAATAAAACCTCGCTTTTACATGTACCATACGTCTAGTGTTGGGCGTTTCCCTGGCATCAAAATAAGGTTATGAATTAAAAGATTTTGAGCCGGCTTTCTTCGGGACTTGAGTGTTCTTTAATGTACATGTATGATACAATAAATTGACTGTAATGCAAAATGACTTACCAAGGGAACAATAATAGGTAAATAGTTAGGGTTACTTCTGAAAACACACTGACATTTTTGCATAAAATGTCGTATCTGCGCCCGCTCCATGTAAAATGGACGCATGCGCAGCTGAATTACCCGACCTTTCTAATCCGAACGTATCGGGTAGTTACAAAGTTGTTGTTTTTCTCAACTTGTGTCATTTTCAACAAATAAAGGTTTAGTTTGACAAAGTGATTGAAACATGACGATTTATTTGTATTTCTTCGTGATTTTCCATGACAAACTGACATAATTTTGTCTAGTACAAACTGAATATAATCTCTAATCTAGTCCGCCTATGGCAAGCGATTTGCACAATTATTCCCAAAACCTATGTTCCCTTACGAGAATCTAGGTTCTCAACTTAAAACTCATTTGGGATCACAAGTTTTTTTTTAAACCTAGGCTCTCAATGACCGTGTGCACAAATATTATGAGAACATAAGTTCTCACTCGAAAACTTGTGTTCTTAGTTCAGAACATAGGTCTTTGTGCACTTTGCAACAGGCGGTATTAGCTTTCAAGTACGACTGAGAACATAGGTTTCTATTGGACAACTATCAGCGAAATCACAACTTTTCATTGGTTGTCATCATCGGCTGGATTTCCGGTAGCAGCCAGTACACCGACTAAATCATATTAAACATAGATCTAGTTTAATCGGCGCGGGTAGATAGATCTCACGGCAACTGAGAGCAGTTAGTTTTAAAGGGTGAAAAAATATATGTATCTAAACTAGCGCGCTCAGTTAAAAACTTAATCGAAAATCAATCAGCCAATTTAAACCTATGATCCCGCTCGCGATCATTATATGAAACACATGTAAATAATAGATCTAATTAGATATTCTTAGATACATTTTATTGTAAAAGTAGATGTTCAATGAAGCGTTTTTAAACAAAATGTAAAAAACATCATTTTTATATACATGTAAAATAATAAATTTTGCGACTGACATTGTAAACAATTAACACTTGTTTAATCGTTTCGCTTCGTATCACTTTTTTGACATGTTATTTGCATATGAAGGGTTATACATAAAATACCACGAATAGACAGACGGAGAGTCATTTTTATCAGGTGACATAGTCAAAGAATGATTTTATAAAAATACATCCTAACGAGAATAATGGATATGGAACAGAAGTTATACTTAATATACTGTTTATGTTTGGACTGTGCCTTAATTACACACATACATTATTGATACATAAGTATATCATTTAATACAAACCAATTTAAACAAAATCTATCAATATTACAGGGACAAAGGATTAGCACAGTCTATACATTAATTTATTAAACATACATACTATACGATGTACAAGCAGATAATCGATGATCAATTAGCCAATAAAAACCAATGCGCTCAGTTTACGTCACACATATATAGCCAATTAAAACCTATGCGCTCACGCGCTCGTTCGATCTGAGGGCAAGAACATAGGTTTTCGCCATTTAATATCGATAAGAGTAATCTTATGATTATATTTTTCATGTGTACAGTGATCGATGAAACGGAAATGCCTCAGTCATAGTGTCACGTTTTACACGCGCCGTTGTGCCCCGTTTCTGACACCCACGATTTGGAAATTTCAGCCGGGTGCCACGATGTGACGGATGCTAGCCACGTGCTAGCCACGCTGTCGCCTCGTTGTTGCCACGTTGTTCCGTGCTGTGCTTCGTTATGCCTCGCTCCCACAACGCTGCAACCACGTTCAGCTAAATCTCGTTCCTGTCATCATGTGGTAGAGGGTCTGGTTGTGGCCAACCGATACGGCCAATGACGATTGTCACAGTCAATCCATATCTGCGCATCTGAACAAGAGACAGGGCAGCCGGCGTTAACCCATTGGAAGTTATTGTCAGCGTCTACCAGAGCCATAAGGACGATGGCGTAGTACCACTTGTATTTAAAGTACATGGATTCGCCCTTCTTTGGTTTTCTTATGACCACGTGCTTCCCGTCCAGTGCGCCGACAGCATGTTGAAACTGCCACCTTGTGTTGAAGAGTTCCGCTGCACCTCGCCATTCGTCTAGGACAATAGACGACGAGTACTCTACTACGATGGCCTGTAGACTTCTTTGACCATGTAGGAAATAGTGTTGTGGGCTACTCTGAATGAGTTCATTAGCGAATGGTAGCTGTCACCAGTGGCAAGGTGACGGAGAATGACCGCAACTTTCAGACCAGGTGGCAGCGCCTTCTGGAACCAATTGTCCTTTTTCTTTATTCTTCGGGTCAGCCTGTCAACCCGCCCCTGGAATAGGAGGGTGTCAACTTTGTTGAAGTGCTTGAAGGCGGCCAATTCCTCCGTCCTTCGCTCTTCCGTGTGTTTGTATTACTGGCCGAAATCCTCGCGTCGCCCGAGCCAGTCCCTGCAGAACACGATGCGTGGGGCCTGCTCTATCCTTCATCTTATATTCTCTTCCCTCTGGAAACACAGTTTGCAGCATGCCTTGGTCCAGGTCTAGAGCAGCATTCGTCAGTTGTAGATTCATGGTAGAGGTTCAGCTCCCTGGCTTAAGCAAAAACACAACTGATTTGAGGTCGTAGATGGAGGGAATTACATTGTGTATATGTTGGATCTCTGGCAGATACCATCTGACATCATTTACGCTGCAGAGCGTATCATATACAGAAAAGATTGTCTACAGGTACTTTCCAAGGGAAATTGCAAACATAGTCAATGTAAAAAGGGAGTTACTGTACACTTAATTAAGAATTCAGACTCTTGTATATTTAGTTGTACATGTGTCTGCAAATAATTAAGCACATATTATTGGTATATAATGTTATTTTTGGATGCCATTAGTAATTTTAAGACTAACAAATCTTTACAAAAAGAAAAAAAATGCTAATAATTAGATTGATAATCATAGTTTATAGCTGACAAATAATGGAAAGTCACTATAAACAGTCTGCTTTTATGGTTAAAATTGTTTTGGGGAGCCAAAATTAATGGTCACTTAACATACATGTATTACACAGAAAGTCATTACATTCAGTCATAGTATATAGGAACATACATAGAGAAGAAATCAATATGGTCACATAAGACAGAAAGTCACTACAAAAGGGTGTCATTAAGACAGTTTCGACTGTATTGCGTACCACAACATAATCAAAACGTACCACAACATAGTAGAAACGTAGCACAACGCAGCTTATAACGTAATGCAACGTGTTACAACGTATCATTGCGTGACAAAGCGTAGCATAGTGCACCACGAAGAACGTGGTATCAACGAGGCCATAACGTAGCATAGTGTAGCATAACGTGTCAACTAATGCAACAGAAAGTATAAACCGGCGGGACGCGTTATGTATACGTTCTGTTACCTTATTACGACCATTTTGCTACGTTGTTGCCACATTGTAGAACGTTGTGGGAAAACGCCAGCGTATTTTGAACATGTCCAAAATTAAAATTTCCAGTTCACGTTCTGTCACGTTCGTTCACATTTTAGCCACGTTGTTCTACGTTTGCTCTCGTTATAGCTACGCTTCCCAACGTAGCTAAACGTGGCGGTCAAAACGTGACACCATGACTGGGGCATAACATAACTGTTTAGCAATTTACGTCTAATATAAACGCCAAATATCGTCAGTAACTGCTCGTTACGTCACACCACTGGTGACAGTTTCTCTCTATGTGTCTCCATATGTTGTTTTTGTTCTGTTTATCTTGCACCTTTAGAGAAAAGGACAATTAAATCTGTTACGTTTTGCCTATGTGTCTTTCAGATTTTTGCCTGTGTTATCTCGTTTTCTGTTATCTCCAGTTTGCATGTAGACTGTCTGGTCTAGTTTGCTTGTTTTAGTTTAATCTTTTTCTTTTGCCAATTAAACTTTTGCCTGTCAAATGATTTTGTTTTATGTGTTATTCTATGTTTCACCCTATCATATGTGATAGCTGCTGATCAATTCATTTCAAAACTAATTTGTGATGATAAAGTGAATCTAACATGTTCATGAGTTGTGGATAAGGAAATCCCACCCGAGGGTTGAGATACGTCCAAAAACGAGGCTCTGCCGAGGTTTTTGGACGTATCTCAACCCAAGGGTGGGATTTCCTTATCCACAACTCAATGGACATGGTAGATTTATTTTCTCACCGTTTAAATCGCATTTTCACACAAGTAAGAAGGAATAAGTGCAAATACAGAATGGGGATTGAAAAAATGAAAATCAACTTTTTCTCGAATTTTACTTCTAAACTGCTATAGATGGATAGACGTTTATCTCACATGGGTAAATGCGCGGAAATATGTATCTCATAGGTGAGAAAAACTTATCTCACATCGCTTATCTCACATCGCTGCCGGACTATTTTTACGTTAATTGTAAGCAGACATAAAAATCGAAAAATGACTGTAAAATTGTTATTTTTTTAAATAAACATAGGGTTATTGGTATTCATTTTCTTAGTTCCATCTATAGCAGTTTTGACGTAAAATTCGAGAAAAAGTTGATTTTCATTTTTTCATCCCCATCCTGTATTTGCACTTATTCCTTCTTACTTGTGTGAAAATGCGATTTAAACGGTGAGAAAATAAATCTACCATGTAGATAGTTTTAGGCGTCTAAGTCAAGATTAGCAGATATCACATTTTATCATTTGTATTTAAGTGTTTTTGCATGTATTCCTTTAGGTTAAGTAAATAACTTTAATTTCCATTTATCTATAATGTATTTTGTACTTTGCAGCAACAGTACATTTTGTACATACTGTTTCACTCTGTTTAATTGTGTTAATAGTCGGTTTAAAAGCTCCTGGAGAGCTTATGTTCATTTGTTTGTACTTCTTGCCAACTCAAACTAAAATTTATTGCATTGAATTGCATTGTATTGCCAATCTTGTATTTTACGCCAACCTTTCTATCTTTTTCCAACTTCTAAAAAGTTTCAGTAGTATTAAAAGTAAGTAGGTGACCCCTTTATTTGAAGAAAATGCTTTGAGTTGGTTTTAATTCCATAGCGCTTTAAACAAAAGTTCTCTCGCGCCGTTTTTCACAATTGACGCTAAAATTTGTCAAATTTTTGCTTTGAAAATTCTCGCCCTTGTACCGGAGTTCCGCATTTAGTTTTCACGTTTTGGCGAAAATATTTGATCTTTTTATTATTCAGATGGATGAATAATCTGACATTACATTTATGAAAATTAGATCGTTTCATTATCTCCATATACAGAGATAAATCGAAAAAAATGACGAAAATTACACCTATCCGCTAGGTGGCGCTTTTAACTCTTTCCGTGGAAATTTCACTTCATCGTATTTCGTAAATAAAACAAAATAATGACGTAATTTGAGTTTTTATAACAAATTGCACAACTTTTAATTTTAAATGTAATCAAAGTTGATTGCAAACATACGGTCTGTATTACGCTATGTGCATATACGAAAACACATCCATTAATAATTTAGAAAATAAAATGTAAATAATTATAAGTGGAAAAACAAAAAAGAATGATGTCACTATAAAACAGGCGTCGGCTTTTATATTGCTGTTATCATGTTTGAACCACCCCCTTTGCTGTAAGTTCAAGTTTAAACACGCTGCTTTACTTAAGACATACATGTATTCATTATGACTAGAACTATCACTGAAGGTGATGAATACCTACCAAACACCCTACTGACACAGTAAATACAATTTACGTAACATTTGATGCTTTAATTATTGGACCTGCACAACTTAAGACATGGTGCTTATCACTTATGTGAAGTATTATTAATTTCTGACCAGGGGTTTAGGAGATTACGCGCCCGCAAGATTATACTATGTCGAGTCCCTGTGACCTTAACCTAGTGACCCGAAACATAGACATTGCACAACTAGGCATGTTACTTGTCACTTCTTTGAAGTTTCATTAAATTTTGACCAGGGGTTTTGGAGATATAGCGTCCACACGATTTTACTATATCGAGCCCCTGTGACCTTGACCTTTGACTTAGTGACCCCAAACATGGACCATGTTCAACTAGGCATTGTACTTATCACTTCTGTGAAGTATCATTAAATTCTGACCAGGGGTTTTGGATATTTAGCGTCCACAAGATTTTACTATCTCGAACATCATTTTTGTGAAGATTCATAAAATTCTGACCTGGCCCCGTGCTTATAAAAGTTTCTTAAGCACAATCTCATGCTCAGCACGAAATCATGCTCAAGTAATATGAAGTCAAGTCAAGTCAAGTAATATTTATTTACAATGTCAGGTTTAATATAAAGATACATAAGCTCAAAAACAGAGCTTCTGGTTATTGTTATGGAACCTGACTTTGTTAAAAGATATAACTTGATTTTAGTTCATATTACTTGAGCATGATTTCGTGCTGAGCATGAGACTGTGCTCAAGAGACTTTTATACGCACGGGGCCAGAGGATTTGGAGATTTAGTGTTCACAAGATACCGTCTACAGACAGACAGGCAGACGGACGGATGGACAGACAGACAGACAGACAGACAGACAGACAGACAGACAGACAAGCTGATTCCAATATACACCCACCTTACACTTTGTGTTCGGGGGTATTATTATTTCATATGTTTAGTCTAATTTATACTATGATTGCTAAAACATTTCAGATTATTGAATCTTGAAATGGAATTTATACATGTACTTAACTTAAAATGCACGATTCTGCATCTAAAATTATACAGAACGTTAGTATCTGCATAGGTCAACTTTTCACGCACAGAGATATATACTTAGTCGCAAGTACCGGTGTTTCGTATAAGTATTTCGTGCCTACAATAGTCTAGATCGTGGTGCACTTTATAAGGATCAGAAACATAACATATCTCTAATGTACGGGATTCAAATTTACTCCACTTATGGTTGAAATACCGTTCCCGTACATGTCATATATTTCACATGTACATGTACAAGTCCGAATATCTGTCCCGTATATTCTAAATATACAAAGAAATGTCGATTTCTGTATATTAAAAAAGAACAGGCTGTATACATGATAATAATGTTTTTTACGAAAATTTTTTAATTAAATATGAAGCTACGTTCAGGCAGCCAAAAACACAACATTTTATGATACGACCTTTGAAAATTGTAATACATTTGGAATATACTAGAAGTATACATACATAGAAGATTGTCATAAGTATACGGAATTTTCGTATACCAGATGTCCCAAAGACAGATACGTGACAAATGTTATGCAAATATGTCCCCTTTACTCCCGTATATTCGAATAATACGGGCCCGTACATTCCAGTTCATTCACCTAATTTTCGCAGTTTGTGGCATGATGAACGTCATTAAAGCTGCTCGCTCTCAGATTCTGGTAAAAAAATAAAGTTCTTCAAACTGTATGAAAATAACATATTTTAGAAGATAGTCATATAAAAAGATTCCAGTGTAACTTCCTGTCACGTATATCTGTAGATTTGAAATAATACGCTTCCAAATAGTAAAGTGTTGCAAACGCTTCTGAAATTCCAATATAAACATAAGGGGTAGCGGTGCCGTAAAGCCAGCATTTTCAATCGATTTTTGCAAATTCCTACCTAATTTTTTACTTTAATAGTTGATTCTAGCCTTCAGTTTTATATTTGATATATTTGTATGTCATTTTTGAAAAAAAAATCACGGCAACTGAGAGCGAGCAGCTTTAATAAAACGATGAATTTAAACATAATGAAACAACTTACCTGCAATAACACTTTGCGTGAAAAGCGTCAAAACCAGTATTAAACATGTAGTTATCTTAGCGTCTAGGAACATTGTAAAAGGCTTTGTTCTGTGAAAACAAATATTGACATTAGCTCTTAACTTACAAAAAGAAAAAATGACATACATTGAATGGTACAGTTAGAAATTAAGACTTTTGCATACATGAACATACCTGTATGATTTAACTACATGTACGTTTAAAAAAGATAGTCGGCGCAAATTAAGTAAATAAAAGCGATTGTTAGCTCGATATTTTATAATGGCAATTAATTTTATTCAGTCCGAAGGCGCCAAATGTCACAAGGTCAGGAAAAAAAGGACTTTGACCGGGCTTCGAACCCATGCAAAGTTGTGCTAATGCTCTCCCGATTGAGCTAACCGGCCACATATCAAATCTGTCTCCAATAGTAATTAAATATCTATTGCGACATGTGTATCAGCAAAACAAACTTAATCCTTCTTTTTCTTGTAAATATGCTACCATAATTTACAGTAGTATAAATACTTTACACTTATAATTACCATTAATTTGGAGGTATCAACATGTTATGTTAAAAGTCATGAATCATATACGTTCTTAAATTATGAACCATTTCAAGAAAAACTGAAAACGCAAAATTAATGTATTTTACGGTTTATTCTCATTCTCACTATATAGGTCCGTGGATAAATGAAGAAATTTGAAATTATCACAAATCAAGTAAAATGACCAAAAAAGACTGAAAAACAAATACTGCCGACCGAAAACAGCTTGTTTTTCTAAAGATAATATCATATAGCTAGTTGTGATTGACTATTTACAAGTTCCTTCATTTGTTTTCAATTTAAATTATAAATTCCATTATCTTTTGGAGAAAAAAAGTTGCTTTCGGTCTGCATAAACTGTTTTTCGGTCCCTTTTCAGTCTTTTTCAGTTTTATTCGGTCTCTTTCGGTTGTTTTCGGTAATTCTATGCACCCTGTATTAGGTCTTTTTCGGTTGTTTTCGATAATTCTATGTACCCTGTATTATCCAATCAGAAGGTGCGTTACAGCGTAAATTTCTCATTTCAAATAATGTTATACATTCTACTCGTCATTTCATTGGTGGTTGAAAGGTTACGAACTTCCGGGCAAAAGCGAGCTTAATACGGCTACGCCGACAGACCAAATATTACTTGTAAATAGATGTATTTACTTTTTTCTTAGGGTTGAACACCTGTTTTAACAGAAATTCAATAATGTACAGACAAGTATTTGATAAGTCTATCTACCTAGAAAGAACGACTAGTGCTAGGCTCTAACGCTCCGTAAAACATTGTTAACTGTCTTGCATACAAAGTCAGGTCGATAGCGGGCTCTATGACTACGAATCTATGACTACTAAAAGGGAAAACTTTAAAAACATCCTAACAATCCTGTCATCCATTTGTGAAATTAGCAATAACACTAGGGACTAACTACGGCCGACGGGCATTTCTCAACGAAGGCCCGTATCAGTTACGCAACGATTTGAAAGTTTTGTACATAAGAAACACATGCTGTGTATGATCGTAATTTGTTTTTCTGTGATTTTTTTATTTGTCGGAGCCAAACGGTAAACGAAATGTACTTCTTTGTTTATTCATCATTTCTTATTAAATAATTAGCTATATGCATGACATATCTCTAAATTCCTAGCCTGCGGATGTGTGTACATGTAACAATGATTTGTGCAATTAAGCATTTAAAACGGAATACAAAATATAAATGATAAAAGTTGTCGAAATAAGGTCTTTGAGTACATTTTGTACAATCATGGAAATACTACATGAGATGTAATGAGATCTTTATTCAGAATGATTTCTGCATATTTCTGAAACGACTAGTCTGAGCCTTCCATTATAAAGTGTGTGTGTGTGGGGGGGGGGGGGGCGGTGTTGTGAAGACTCCGCATAGCGTATTTACAACTAAGAACATAGTGGTATGAAACCGACCATCCGGAAGTAAAACTATCCTTTTGTCTGTAGATTTGCACGGACTTCTGACAGCACACGGTAGACAGTTGCTGGACGTCAAAAACAGAGCAAGCAGTGCTAGCTAGATAAGAGAGCTAGCTACTTACTAAGTTTAACCCAGTCCTTGTAACCTTATTCTACATGTATAATATAGGTAACAAAATACATCAGTAAGAATACACGAGGAAGTTATACACTACAGTATCTATCTATTTATCTTATACTGCCACACACCTCTCACGAGTATTATGGGCAGGGTACACGCCGGGTGTTAATAAAGGACAAGACGAAACACTAACGCAGACATAAAAGACGCCGCCAAAGATGTTTGTCCATTTTAATAGCTGTCCGTAAAGTGATACAATAGTTTTTCATACACTATTATCTACTTGAAATGAGCGAATGTTTTACAGGAGTTGCATAGACGGATTTGTTAATGATCACTTGAAATATAAGACAAACAGCATATTAACTAGTACATGTATCCCTTTGTATAGCACAGAGGCAGTTTTAACTACATTTATTCATAAAATCTAACACCACAATAACAAACATTACTTCAGAAGTTATTTCAAGTTATATAAAGAATCTATAAACAAAAATCAAAACATTTACGCTGAGCTGATCTTTCTATTATAGGACCGCAATAAGACAGTATTGTGAGTCGCACTTTAAACATGTCCGACAGTCTGAGAATGGATTTCTATTAACGAAATTTATATTTCTCTTTATTTATAAGAACGGTAAATGTTATTCTTTATCAAAATAACTTATATGAATTAAATAAATTATACAAATACAACACCTGGGGTTATTTTTATTGAATTGATACAGTTGTACAATGTAAGCACTAACTTACATTTCGACTCTTTGAAAAATATATTCAGTGTGATTTTCATCTTGCCATTTTATTTTTCTTATTTTATTGCATGTATTAAGGAGTTTAGTTTGCGGAGTCCGACATAGTTTTCATTTACTTATCTATTCTTGAAGTTTGTGTGCAAATCAAAGTTCATGTCCTGGAGGCCTCGAATGTAGAAAAATTACGTGTTTAATTTCATTTTTTTACGAAGCTATTCATAGACTCACGTACATGGATCAAATTTATTTTGCATTCCAAATACTCGACACCGTCTACAGGCGGCTTCGAATGATTCTGCTACAGCGTATGAAGAGGCTCCATCAAAACTTAGGTTCATTTTGAGCTCATACTGGTCTAGGAAACAGCAGCAACGCCAGCGACGCGAAGTCTAACAAGAGATACCTACCTAAGTAAAATTGATACGGTATCCGTATTATTTTGTTTACAAATTATCACATGTGTTGGATATTTACTGATCCAAAAAGAAAGTATCACATTTTGTGACTACAACGACTCTACATTACAAATGCAAAATAAGTAGCCAATTAAAAAATTTAGTAACAAAGTTAGTCTCATGATTATGTTCTACATTCGATATTAATATCTATTTATCAAAACACACACATGATGATATTTAAAAGAAATACACACATAATTATTTTGCCGTCGTCTTGCACAAAGAAAAAGATGAAATTTCCGCTTATTTAAATCACGCAAAAAGATGCGATCAACTCGCAGACGATATTATATAATGATTATCATTAGTATAACAACGACCCGTAAGTGCAAATAGAAGGTTTACTTAAATAGTGCTACTTTTCCTAAAAATATATTTTATCGTGAATGGTATATTTTACCAAACTGAATCCGGTTATTTGAAACTTTAACTGGCTGTTACACATGTTAAAGCAATTTTTTAGAAGCTTACCACAGTAGATACTCGCATTTAATCCTTTTGCTATTTTACATTTATACATGCGTAAAGTAAAATATGTAGAAGTGTAGACAACTTAAAATAAAATACCTGTTCATTGTTAGTTCAAGCAGAACGATTTTCTATTCAATATGTATTTATAGCCTTTTCAAACGAATAAGGATGTTCTTCTACAACTTGTTTGTGAATTGCGTTTAAGTTTATTTTTAGTATGTTTTATAAACGTGTAAAAGCATATCAGTGGTTAAATTGCTCTCTCCCTTCAGAATTACAAGTGTGAATGTGAGTTTCAGTATTCCAGGTAAGTTCAGCATCTATCTAACCTTTCAGGAACTGCGTTAATGCTTGTACATCTCTTGATTTATGTATCTTTTTGAAAGTTTTGTTCGATTGTACTGCAATTTTCATTCTATTTAATTTTACGCGTTTGACTTGTCGTCTACTGATATTATTGCGGTTTCATTTCACGTATATGTAATGATCCGTAAAATCAATGAATTATGCGTATTATCGAAACTGTTAATAACTGCATTCAGTTTAATCGCACAAAATATGATCACATTTTGACTAAGCGAACAAGATATGAAACTTAATAACTAGTTTCTGTATGAAGTTGTGTACTTGTATTTCTTTCACATTTTCAGCGGCACCATAACGCTAAATTTTATTAAATATAATGAAACTGTAGTTGTCGTTTGCTGCTCATTATAAAGAACACCAAGCATTTTTTAAACAAAATGCCCAAATTTATGATACACATAAGAATAATATCGGTTCAAGCGTTGTTCATTGTCTAATAAATAATGATCTGTAATCCGGTGTGCTTTTTTAAACCAAGAAGGCATTGACCTGTGCGTTTATCACTGAACATAAAAACTGTTGCTCATTGTAAACGAATAATTATTATTTCGATACTAACATAACCATATATCAAAAGGAAAAATGTGAAATGCTTTTGTAATTGTGCTTATTGGGTCCACCATCCTCGTTCGAGGTATAGTCGGTACGACCCGTAAAATGTGAAATGCATTATATTAATACAAATGTATGTGCAAACCTTTGCTCGACGTCGTGTGGGGCACAATAGAACCTCATTTTTGACGACGTAATGCTCTTTCACTGCGCCGTGCGTCAGAACGTTGCTTATTTAGGAAATCGAATCTACTTTTGAGTGATATACCGGTTATAAGTCGGTTTTCATAAGTTGATAGTGACGTCATGTTATGTTTACATATTTTCGACACTGTAATTATTGAAAACAGAGGAAGCAACCATCTACGAAAATGTTATATTTGAATTAAATCTCAGTTCCAGGTGTATAGTGTTAGGTGTATAGTGATAACTAGTAAATGATATAGAGAAGATTAGGTTACCGTCTTAGTGTGGTTGAATTTATAAGACGAGTTGGAGAAAGGTTTATACGGCGAGGCTCTGCTAATATTATTTTTATCGTACCATTTACCTAAAAACATATTTTCGTTTTTTTAATCAAGATTAAATTCCAGCTTTGAAACTGACTGTCGCAATGACGCGTATGAATACATAACAACATAACCCAGTTACACATTTATTTGGATCATGTTAATACACTACACAAACACGTCCGTGTTAGACTGAAGTGAAACGACATGCAAAAAAAAACCACTTTAAAAGCTAAACATCTAAAACTGTTATTTTAAGCTATTCTAAAAAGAACGAAGTAAACTATACTGGTATGCTTTATTCATGTCTGCATTGTCATATACCTGACGTCAGTCAACACAACAAGTTTCATGAAAAGTGATGACGTGAAATGCTCACTTATGTTGTACTGTTCTACTGGATTTTAATCCAGTTGTGTGTAATTCATGTGATAACCACGATCACTGACTGATTCAGTTATAAATGTGGAAATTTTGACTGCACAATAAAACTGTATAATTAATGTGTGCTATAAATGCGAGTGGGTGGGGTGTGGTTGAACTGAACTGGAGCTGACTTAGGTAAATAAATGTAGATTTACGTGCTTAGTTGATTGATACTAACTTGGTTGGTATGTAGTGAACAGTTGATGAAAGAAGATTCAAACATCATTTGTTTCTCTTTGGAAACAGGACTCTAAGATGGACTGGGGCAAAAAACATGTTGCAAAAAACAAGTTTAACATAGATTCAAATATGAGTCATTTCTACAAGATATACAAGGATACAAACTGTATGCAATGACAACTCTTTTATTCAAGAAAAACGGTCATCCCGTAATTTCTGGACCAGATGATTCCTGATGGAATGATTAACTCAGTGATTGAATGACTCAAATAAACAATATAGTACAATATCATATTAAAAGAAAGGACTTCCAATCTTCCTATACTGACAAACCCCCATCCTTCCAGTGACAAAAAAAATATTTCAATAGACTCACTTGTTGATAATTTCACCTATCATATGATAAGCTGTACTGTATCTGTATTCATTTCTCAGATGAAAATTGTAGAAAGAACTTTGAAGAAGTAAGACACAGAAGCAGATTTAAGCTTATTTAGTGACTCTATGACTGAAAAATGGCTAATGTTGATAAGTTCTTGTTTATGTTTGTGATACATGGAGATTAATGTTTTAAGGTAGTAGACCCGTAATGGGCACCATTTCAAATCATTATATGCTTAATATTTTCTTAATCTGTATCATTTCCTGGATTTAAAAACAAATTTTAAAAGAATTACCTTGAAAATACTAAGTTATAGGAATTTTAATAACCCTACCCCCATTTTGGAATTATGTATAAAATGACGTCACACAAGAGATAAGAAAATACATGTATTTGAGTAACAAGAACTATATTTTCTTTCAGAAATAATACACCATTTACCATATTATCAACAAGTTTTATAAAACTTTTATGAAATAATCAGATAGTATTACAATTTGCATGTACATTTTTGGCCATGTTCAAGTTTGAACATCAAAGTTTTTAGGTAAAAACAACATTTTCTAGAAATGGGACATGACTTTTTGTATATCTAAAATTATTTATAACATTTTGGAAAAAGCATGCCAAAAATTCACAATGTTTTACCGTCTCTATTTAAAATAATTAGAGTTTGAAAATCTCCATCGACGATTTTAGACGTATCTGCAAGTAATAAAATCTTCAAATAAGCTAATACTTATTTGTAAAAAAACATTTTATTTGTTTTTAGTCTAAAAACAATATAAACATATTAGGGAGAAAAGTGCAAAATAATGAAAACAAAGAAGAAAAAGTAAAAAAAAATTTTTGGTTCCAGCTAGATTCGAACCGACGCCCCCAAAAACATCATAAGATCTTCAGTCCAATGCTTAACGACCTAGGCTAGAGCATTAAAATTTCAAGTGGACGTTTTTATTAGGAGTGTACTACGTTAAGAAGAAATAATCAAATGAAAATGATCAATGAGTGACTCTTTGGTTTTACCACAGTTCATGTTGACAGTTTCAATCACATACTTGGATATTTAACCATTTGGTCAGGGTCTATGTAATAAAAGGATCATGCTTGGGATAAAGCCTTTAAATCAACAACAGTAGTTTATCAGAAGATCAAGCACGCATTTTTTTCAATGTTAGCAGTTTTTCAAGAATTAAATTAATTTTCACGAGCTTGCAACATCATGGGTGTTGCAATGCACAAAAATTCAATTTTCTCCCAAGTGCTTGTTCATTCTAGTTAAATTCAGAGAAATTTACTATATATTTTTATTGAAAATAGTGAACAAATCAATTATAACAATTCAAGACAGCATTTTCTTAATTAAGTAATATTCATGATTAGACTTAGATCTTTTTTTAATGTATTCTGAAAATGAAATTTGTTGATGTTGAAAATAAATAATTGTACAAAAGAAAACTCATGTTTGTATTTTTATTGTGTCATCATTTTAATCAATGTTTGTTTACATGTACTTTATGACCGACAAACTAGGTCATGAAAGTAGTCCGTCATCAGCTGCTGCTAAGGCCAGTGAGGAATTTTTTTCGTAAAGATGTCCTAAATGATTTAAGACTTGGCATTCATATTTTTATCTTGTACAAAATGACAATATTAATACTAGCTATAACAGCATGTGTAAAATGGCACATTGATATGAGTTGTAGCGTTTTAAAATCACTTTGATCGCCAAACTAAAGTTTAAAAATGGCGGCTTAAACGAATGTCAAAAAGGCAGGCCGTTGCCGTGTCGTGTAAAGCCTGCCTGTCGTAAAAACCTCATGTTGTTCGACAGGCCGATTTTGTACAAATAAAGCAATGCTGGTAGGATAAAATCTATTCGAATGGCTCTACCTACAGGGATGAATGGTTCCGTTGTATTTACTATCAACTTAATATCCTAATTGACGTATAGTATATCACTGTGCGGAGTTTAGATGCATAGAAATCTAATCATGAAGGCCAGAGGCCTGAGTGAGTAATTACGAAGCATCTAAACGACAATCAGTTATAGAGAAACCGGTATATCACTCAAAATAAAATATATTTCCGTTCTTAGACTAACGCGTTAATTTCAACCCAAATTGTTTTTTCGAAGGGGTACTATTTACTGCACGTACATTAGATCGCTGCTTCGAGATCGTCGCATTCTGTGCATTCCCTGCATTCCGTAGAATGTTGACTGTTCTTTTTTACTCCTCCATTAAAACACTATCTGCATTATCTTGTTGTTGCTGATATTACCGGCGATATCGGCGATATAGTAAATTTTACTACGATTTGTTTCATTTGACTTTTCATAATTATAATGTGAAGCCAATCGTATTTATGCATGCACACTCAGATGTTGTGTGAGAATTATGCAGGAGGGAATTTCAGCAGCCAAAAATAGTTCAGGACGTCTAGTGTGATATACTTTGTAAGGTATATATCACGGCCGAATCGTTCTTTGCGTATACAGGAGAAAAGTGTTAAAATGGAGAATTTACATCGACAACACTTAAAAACGTGTTGTTGTGTACTCATTTGACGGACTTAGTCTGTTAACTTGTTATAGTAGAATATACATGTATTATTAATCTAAAGTTTCTTTGCCAGATGTCCTGCAGATGATTAAATAGAAAAATTTCCAAGATGAGCCTTTGTCTTAATAGATACATGCTGTTCTTGATGCTTAGTCTAGAAGTGCAACGTCTAAGGGCAGGTGAGTTGTTTAAAGGCAGTATTATGTTTGTAGATGAACGTAATGATTAAATTGCAGATCGTTTTCTTATTCTACAGTAACTTTTGTAAATATTCTTATACATTATGTATCTATTATACATGGTTAGTTACATGTACATGTTTTTCCTCGCAAACGAAATATCACTTACAAGTTGGAACCTTCATAATCATAAATAAGACGTATTCGTATTACGCTCATGTATTTAGTAAGTCAGTTTTTAGGTTCTAAATGAAAAATTTTCTTTACTTCTTAGACTTAAAAACAGAGTATTTCATTTCATTTGTTAGCATGTCCAGACAATTGCAATAGCTGTGACGAACAAGATAATTGTACTTCCTGCAAAACTGGTCACTGGAACTTGAGTACTAGATGTCAGCTGTCGTGCAGTTCTGCCTGTTTAAATAAAGACTGTAAAATTTATGATGGATACTGTATTGCGTGCAACCCTGGATTTTATGGCAGTCAATGTCAGCAGAATTGTAGCCAATGTGAGAGTGGATCATGTGGTTCACGTTCTTGCACTTACGGATGCAAAACTGAAAGCTACGAGTATCAAGATACTGTTGACACTTTTTGCTTGCCTTGTGGTTCAAATTGTAGATCATGTAGTAACACCAGTGTGTGCATTGTCTGCAACAGTGGATTCTATTTATTCAGATATAGATCTATATTAATTAAAAAACTCACCGCAACGTGTGTTTCATGTCACGATAGACCAGACTGTCAAAACTTCTGTGATATTCAAAACTGCGATCAATGTCAGAATCGGGGTGATTCAGGTTCGTTGTGTGTAAAATGTAGAGCCGGACACAGGTATAACGGTCATATATGTATACCAAATGAAAGCACTTGTGCGCAGGTCTGTTCTACTGATTGTGACGAGAATGGAATATGCCAAGGTAACTGTAATGCAGGATTGACTGGCGAGCAGTGTTCTGATTCATGTGCAAGTCAGTGTCTTAAATGTGAAAAAAACAACGCTAGCATTTGTGAAGAGTGTAATGGTGATAATTACACAGAAACGTGCGATGTAGGTTGTAATCAATCATGTATAAAAGAGGCAGGTAAGAACACTTGTAGACAAAATGATGGATACTGTTTAAATGGTTGTGAAAATAAATTCTGGGGTCAGAATTGTAACCAGTCCTGCTCTAATGGTTGTGTTAATGATGGTATATCCCAGTTGTGTAACAGAAGCTCTGGAGTATGTACTAACGGGTGTGTTGACGGATATATTGGAAATAAATGTGAGGCAATTGTTTCGAAAATTTCAACCGTTGAGACTACAGGTACATGTTTATGAAGAAACTGTATTGTAATGTACAAACAATGTTGTAATACTATAATCACCCTCAATATTAATTGGATTTGGTATTATTCTTGCATAACAGATCGAGATATCTGCAATTTTTACCAGTGCTGGAAAATCTCGTCTTACACCCCCATGTAATATGACTCTCATGAATGACTTGTGACGTAACGTTGTAAACATTGTGACGTCACTTTCCCAAACATTGCATCATTATGAATTTGTTTTTATGTTAAAATGCATCATTTCGGCAAGTTTGCATTTAATTATCTATTTTAAAGTGCAAGACGGTATGCAAGGAAAAGTTTCCACCATAAGATATTTGGTTCAGATGGAAATATCTGTCACTTCAAGCAACTGTTTCACAGAAACTCGGCAGAGCCTCGTTCCCGCCAAAATAGTTACCCTGAGTAGAGCCTCGTTCCCGCCAAAACAGTTACTCATAGTGACGGATATTTCGATCTGAACCTCATGCTCATGGAAAAAACTAATATTATGACATGTGATACAAAATGTATTACAAATGTTTAAAAGGTTCATTCTAAACAGGTTTTCAGTTATTTACAAGCGAGCAGTTTCATGGAAGGAGCAGTACTAGATATCGATCACGGCGGTTTAGTAGTTTCACGTCAGAGACCTTTACCAGTCGATCATGGAAGCAGGTCTTAATGTGAATTGAATCAAATGCTTATAGAAGTGTCCTAACGAAAGGTAAAATTTAGGGTGCTACTATTTTGTTATTAGATAACATCACCAACCACTGTGACAGTTAAATCAAGAGAAACATTTTATTTTACCAGTGACAACAACGAAAATGTCTGCCAGTGGTAAAACCAATGCAAGTGTGCAGGAAGATGACACAGATGTACGAGTAATCTTCATAGGCGCAGGAGCTGGCGGGGCTGTTTTTGTTGTGTTATTAGTCATTGTAATAATTTTCTGTTTTGTTAAGAAAAGGTAAAATGATCGTTTATTATAACATCTTTTGCTCTCTTTTACAATAACATTTGCTTGTTTGTAAACTGGTTATGATCTAAATAACTTCCTGGTTTTGATGTAGTTTATGCAACCTGCATAAAACAACCTAGTTGTAATTTTATGCATGGTTTAAGAAACTGATCTAAAACATAATTTTACTCATGCTATTTGAATCAGGCATTATCAAAATGTAAAATACAACTAACTGCCTACAAAATCATCTATATGCACTGTCGGTGTCTATGCTTTTAGAATAGTGCATTTTGAGTATTTTAATGAGGGTTAAGCATGACAAAAATTAAACTGTAACCGCCTAAAACTACATGTCTCGCTTTTAGTTACATCACATCAAATCAGGTTATAATTTTAACGGGTAGTAATATGCAATTTAATTTCGATATTGATAACATAAACACTAATACCGAAATAGGGTTGCTGCATATTATTACTATTTTACGTAAAAAATTGTATAATTTTATGGTATCCAAAATGTATTTGCGTCATTTTCATACCTTTTTGTCACATTCTAGAAGACAACCATCATCACGTGACAATGATGAAGATGTGCCAAATGCAGTGAGCAAATTGGAAAATGCTACCGAAAACCCGGATGGTAAATGTTTATAATGTTTTGAAAATTGCTAGTTTAGGTCAGTTAGAGGGTTTTTATATCTGTCGCTTGTAATTCATATTTTGTTTCGAATGTTCTTGTGTGCGAAACAAGTGTTCTCAACTTAAATTAATTGCTCTCGAAAGTGTCATCCATTATGGACCCAATCGCACGTCAGAGACACATAGAGCCAGGAATTTTTCAATACTGGTACATGTATCTATTTACATCTAGGCGTACTGAGGCATCAGGACTTCTCTGTGAAGACGTGCTCCAAGTCACCTGAGTGTATACTGACCATAGTATTTAAGGCTACTAAACGAACGCCGTCACCACTATACCACAGGAGCTATTTTGTGATGTCATTTTGCAGTGATTATTTTTATCATTTTCCAGATTATCTGTATGCACATCCTATGAAACCTAAAAAGGAACGAGAAAAAGAGAAAAAGCTAGACTATATATACGCACAACCGAATAAACCAAAAACGGCTAAGAAACCCAGTAAAAAAGAAATAAGAGAACCATACAGATTGTACGACAACGTTGCAGTTGACCTGGAAGAGAAACAAGCATCAGAAAAAGAGACTTATGACGACGTTTTAGAATTAGAGAATTTAGATGAAGGAAATATCAGCTTTATTGACACAGGTGATTCTTTTACAATAAATTGTAGGGAGGTGTGAAAATACATAGTAATATAACGTGTATTTGTCTTTTGGTCTAAAAAGGTATTGGCGGCATTGATTGTCCCAAATGTCTGTTACTTGAAGACGCTTACATTAATTCATTCATATTATAAAGTCCAGTGTTTAAAAATTCATTGAAAAGAATACAGGTCAGCATGCTTATAACAGCAGAGGAGGATAGTTCTGTATTGCTCGTAAAAGCTGGAACGCTGCACTGATAGTGTTCTATGAACAGAGGCAACAGCGACATGAACATACACTGATAATTCTTAAATTGTAATCATCGAGCTTCTACTGAGAAAATGACATGTCTGAACGTCGGTGTTTCATGATCTGATGTATAGCTTACCGACGACAATGTATGACCTTATTATCGAAACGCGTTTGATTTTCAGTTACCCTTGACCTTAAACATAAAGTTTTAGATGCATCATTTTTTAATTAATTTGTACTAGTTATAGTAGATGTTATATTGATAACATGAAAAGGCATGTAAATGTTTTAATATTTTCCACTATATTTTTCAGAAGTGAAATTACCTACTGCAGATACATACTACAATACAGCCAGTTTAATCAGAAGCCGAATTCAAGTGCCAAATCTAAATAAGTTCATAAAACAGAAAACGGACTATAAAAAAGAATTTGAGGTAAAGCTAGTTATGAATAACAATACATGTACTGATCTTCTAGCGTGCCATTATTGCACTGAATATGCAAGTATATATTTTATTACTTCTGAATGCCTTTTCAGAAACTTCCAAAAGGTCTGACTAGAACTTGTAACGAAGCCCTGAAGCCGAGGAATCTTACAAAGAACAGATATAATGGAATTTATGCATGTATGTCTTATTCACAATTGAATTGAAAGCTGAAATGATTTTGAGTTATTGTCATAGCTTATCTTAAAGCCTAAAAAGTATGATGTTTTCGTACACTCAAAATTGCATGAATTTTATATCGTTTATTAGATGACATTTGTTTTACTACAAGAAATGATAAAATGGCTAAGCAATTCCTAATTTGCTAAAACGAAATGCATATTCCATATTTTTTTCCATTTTTCTCAGCGAATATATTGCACGATCACTTTACATGTATTATTCAATCCGCAGTAAAAATAAAAAGGACAATAAACACAGTAGTCAAGGTTACATGTACGTAACAGGACTTGTAGAAAATAACACTTTACTCATCCGTTTAACATTTTTCACGATTCAGTGATCTTCGAGTAAGTAGCACAACTGGTTATTTAAATAGTGAAACTGCTTGAAACAGTAAACGACCACTTCCGATTTTTATTATTGAAATTTATGTGCAGAATATACTACATATTTTTAAAACAGAAAGATATGTGTATGTGTATATCTTCATTATGATATTCTGACTTTCAGATGATGCTACGCGTGTAATCCTGCAAAGCAAGAACTACGTCAACGCTAATTATATTGATGTAACTATAGCTCAATGTTTCATTTCACTTAGCATTTCATATTATATGACTTGACAATTATTGTACGCCATTTCTAAAAAATACGTGAAAGGATTTAAAAGGATACCCTCTAAATTACAGTTTATCTTTTCGCTTCAGGGAAACAAGAAATCACCAGAATATATCGCATCGCTTGGTATGTATACTTTTCACAATTGTACGCATTCTGCTATATTAGCTGGTATAGTTAGATATAGAATGTCTCACAATTCTATTTCTTCTAAAAGTATTTAAATTATATATTTTGGGACCATTCATGTACTCTATTTAATTTTAGTGTCTAGTTCCTGATTTTATAGGAGTATATTACTGGTTTTATTTGGAAATATAGTAATATGCCTATAAATACTTGGAACGACTAATAACAAACTGGAATAAAAAGTAGAAGTTGAGCAGAGTCTTTACTGTTTGTTTTAGTTTGATTTAATTTTTATTATGCCCCCGAAGGGCGTCATATTAAAATCGCACCGTCTGTCTGTCTGTCTGTCTGTCCGTCCGTCCGTCCGTCTGTGCGTCCCCACTCACAAATTCGTGTCCGGACCGTAACTCTGTCAGGCATTGAAGGATTTAAAAAAAACTTGGCACACATGTCTAGCACATCAAGACGACGTGTCGCGTGCAAGACCCACGTCCCTACCTCAATGGTCAAGGTCACACTTGGAGTATGAAGGTTATGGAATCCTCTATATATGCACACATTCGTGTCCGGACTGTAATTTTGTCATGCATTGAAGGATTTTAAAATAACGTGGCACAAATGTCTAGCACATTAAGACGACGTGTCGCGTGCAAGACCCACGTCCATAGCTCAAAGGTCAAGGTCATACTTAGAGTTTGAAGGTAATGGATTACTCTGTATATGCATATATGCGCACATTCGTGTCCGGACTGTAATTTCGTCATGCATTGAAGGATTATAAAATAACTTGGCACAAATGTCTAGCACATCAAGACGACGTGTCGTGTGCAAGACCCACGTCCATAGCTCAAAGGTCAAGGTCATACTTAGAGTTTGAAGGTAATGGATTCCTCTATATATGCATATATGCACACATTCGTGTCCGGACTGTAACTTTGTCATGCATTGAAGGATTTTAAAATAACTTGGCACAAATGTCTAGCACATCAAGACGACGTGTCGCGTGCAAGACCCTTGTCCATAGCTCAAAGGTCAAGGTCACACTTAGAGTTTGAAGGTAATGGATTCCTCTATATCCTTTGAACACCTGTAACGTAATAAAACGTATACGCGGGTTAAGACAGGTTTGGCCTTCCATAGAAGTGACAGTGACCGTATGGAACACGTTTTGTCTGTATGAATTTAAAGGCTATGCCGACAGCTCCTGAATGTTGAAAACTCAGACGTCCGAGGCAAATGCTGACACTGTAAGACGACCTTGAAAATGACCTTGGACACAATTTTGCCAGCTTTGAAAATTTTCATTTTACCAACGTTCGCGTACAGGCCCCTGTGGGATAGTGTTTTGAGTGCGTGCAAATATTTTTTCACACACTTAAAGCAGACATGTCGTACTCAAACCTAGGTATATTGACATCTTATGAGAACGCTTGAAATTGACCTCTCGTTAGCAAAAAAAAAAAAAAAAAAAAAAAAAGTCCATGCGCAGGTTAGCAGACAGGGTGACCCCTGCGCCTGACCTCTGTAGGTGGGCCAATGGAAATTTTACTTTCATGTTACAGCTCAATCTATTTGCTGACGTATACAACACGCGCAGTAAACCGAAAGTAGCCATAACGTGATGTACAGTGTTTACAAAAACGCATGCATGTCTGTCGAGTGTGTAAAAAAATATGCCGGTGTCCAAAGGTTATATGCATATATGCACACATTCGTGTCCGGACTGTAATTTTGTCATGCATTGAAGGATTTTAAAATAATTTGGCACAAATATCTAGCACATCAAGACGACGTGTCGCGTGCAAGACCAACATCCCTACCACAAAGGTCAAGGTCACACTTACAGTTTATAGGTAATGGAATCCTGTATATATGCATACATTTTTGTCCGGACTATAACTTTATCATGCTTCGAAGGATTTTAAAATAACTTTGCACAAATGTCTAGCACATCAAGCGGATGTGTTGCGTGCAAGACCCAAGTCCCTACCTCAAAGGTCAAGGTCACTTAGTGTTTAAAGTAATGGAATACTGTATGCATGGTTACTCTGTTATGCATGGAAGGATTTTAAAATGACATAGCACATTTATTGAGTACATGGAGAGGACACAGACTGAGGCACCTGTTTCGGGGGCATTCGTCACTTGTGAGGGACAGCTCTTGTTAGTCGAACTATTGAAAGCATTTGCATGAAATACATGTTGATAGTATTAAGAAGATAAGGTATTAATGTTCTTTTATATGTTTTCTATATTCAAGGACCAACAACAGCTGCAATGAACAAATTTGAAGCATTCTGGGAAATGATCTGGCAAGAAAGAATTGGAAAAATAATAATGCTGACTAATTTAGAAGAATCTGGGGTTTGTATGTTATAAACCTTCTTCGTTTCACATAACAAAACAGCACAACAAAGATTTTACAACCCTGAACCTACCATTGTACTGTGGATTCACATAATTTATCAATGATACTTGCTCTGATGCAATCATTTTCATAGTATTTGTCACCTTTGAATTTTAACTTAGTGATAATTACAAAACAATGTGTTTTTCTCATTTGTTTACCCTGAAAAATTATTTAATGGCATCAACATAGTTATGCAGCTTCACGAGAAGGTAGATTTATATCATCCTAGCAAAGTGCTAGGTATTTGTCCTTGTTGTTGAAATTACTGTTCTCTCAGGGTCATAGCTGCGCCGTGCTGCTTAAACAAAGCTTGTTCATTTATATTGTCAATATAACGAACTCTAAAATGTTTCAGGCTGTCTCCAGAGTTGAAATAGTAATGTATAAAACTCTGCTAGACTAGAATTTACTAAGAATTTCTTCGGGATTTAGAAACCTTAAAAATTACAAACAAAAAATGCGCTAATATAACTGCACTAATATTTTATTAAGTTGAGTTTTTTATGTGTTTATTTATTAACAATTAGTCACTACACTCCTGTAGAAAATGAAATGCGAACAGTATTGGCCCAGGCAAGGAGCAAGCGAAAAGTATGGTGATTACAAGGTTGCCAGTACAGCGGAAAAGGTCTTTTCTGAGTTCGTTGTGAGGGAATTCAATATTAAGTGGGTATGTAGAATCAGAATATGAAACAAATTCGTGGTGATGAAACCTAAATTGTAATATATCATGCATACCGTAATTTCCGGACAATAGGCCGCTTCTGTGTAAAGGCCGCACCCCTATTTTTAAGCAGGTTTTTTGAAAAAAAACCCTACTTATTAGAATGGCGATGTATGGCGGGCGGGCGGGCGTCAAACATTGGTTTCCGTTGGATAACTTTAGTTAGGAGTGACCAATTGCAATGAAACTTGGTGTGTAGGTAGCTTGTGTGAAGACGCCGCTTGGAATTGTATTTGAGGTCACTAGGGTCAAGGTCAAGGTCACTGTTACTAAAAATAGAAAAACGGTTTCCGCTCAATAACTCGAGCTAGGAGTGACCGATTACAATGAAACTTGGTCTGAAGGTAGCTTGCGTGAAGACGCCGCTTGGGATTGCATTTGGGGTCACTAGGGTCAAGGTCAAGGTCACAGTTACTAAAAATAGTAAAATGGTTTCCGCTCAATAAATCAAGTAAGGAGTGACCAATTACAATGAAACTTGGTCTGTAGGTAGCTTGCGTGGAGACGCCGCTTGGGATTGCATTTGGGGTCACTAGGGTCAAGGTCAAGGTCACTGTAACTAAAAATAGAAAAATAATTTGGCTCAATAACTCAAGTTAGGAGTGACTAATTGCAATCAAACTCAGTGTGTAGGTAGCTTGTGTAAAGAGCTTGGGATTGCATTAGGGGTCACTTGGTTCAAGGTCAAAGGCACTGTTACTAAAATTAGAAAAATGGTTTCCACTCAATAATTTGAGTTAGGAGTGACCAATTGTAATGAAACTTGGTGTGTAGGTAGCTTGCATGAACAGGAAGCTTTGGGTCACTATGGTCAAGGTCACTATGGTCAAGGTCAAGGTCAGTTAGATTTTTATTTATTTTTAGTTTTTAAATTCTTTTAAGCAAAAAAAAATTTTTTTGGGGTCAAGGTCACTTGACTCAAGGTCAAGGTCACTGTTACTAAAAATAGATTTTTATTTATTTTTTGTTTTTAGTCTTTCAAGAATTGTTTTTTCGGGGTCAAGGTCACTTGGGTCAAGGTCAAGGTCACTGGTACTAAAAATATTTTTTTATTTATTTTTAGTTTTAAGATTGTTTTAAGCCAAAAAAAAATTTTCGTGGTCAAGGTCACTAGGGTCAAGGTCAAGGTCAGTGTAACAAAAAATAGATTTTTATTTATTTTTAGTTTTTAGATTGTTTTAAAGCGACTGCACTCCAGATGGACAAGTTACGATAAAAAAAGAAAATTTTCAATTTCAAGAAAACAATTGTCATTACTGTATCAGGGGCATTGTATTATGATAACGTGACAAGTTTTCTAACAAAAGAAACAATTAAAATGTGTTGTTTTGCTTACTTTTATTGTAGAAAATATCACCCCGTGACTAACGGGGTGGGCTCTTTGGTATATCAATATTTTTAACTCGCATCAAATCAGCTGACTCCGTAGTGTAGTAGGTTAAGCCGCTGTAATTTTTTTGTAAGCGCAAAGATCCGAGTTCAAAACCTGGCTCGAGTAAAAAATTGTTTTCTACCTTTATTTTTAGCTCTTACACAAAGAAAATAATCTTGATGCTGACAAATTGAATATATATTGATTTTACCAAAAAATTAAAATTTACTAAGAATTTGGAGTGCAGTCGCTTTAAGCAAAAAAATTTTTTTTGGGTCAAGTTCACTAGGGTCAATGTCAAGGTCACTGTTACTATAAATAGATTTTTATTTATTTTTAGTTTTTAGATTGTTTTAAGCAAAAACAAATTTTTTCGGGGTCAAGGTCACTAGGGTCAAAGTCAAGGTGAAGGTCACTGTTACTAAAAATAGATTTTTATTTATTTTTAGTTTTAAGATTGTTTTAAGCAAAACATTTTTTTTTCGGGGGCCAAGGTCACTAGGGTCAAGGTCAAGGTCAGTGTTACTAAAAATAGATTTTTTTTTAGTTTTTACATTGTTTTAAGCAAAAATATTTTTTGGGGGGATCAAGGTCATTAGGGTCAAGGTCAAGGTCACTGTCACTAAAAATAGATTTTTATTTATTTTTAGTTTTTAAATTGTTTTAAGGAAAAACAAATTTGGGGGTCAAGGTCAATTGGATCAATAACAAGGTCACTGTTACTAAAAATAGATTTTTATATAATTTTAGTTTTTTGATTGTTGTAATCAAAAAAAAATTTAGGGGTCAAGGTCACTAGGGTCAAGGTCACTGTTACTAAAAATTGATTTTTATTTATTTTTAGTTTTTAGATTGTTTTAAGCAAAAACAAATGGGGGGTCAAAGTCACTAGGGTCAAGGTCACTGTTACTAAAAATGTAAAAAAAAATAGTTTTTAAATTGTAGCGAAAAAAAATTTGGGCCCAAGGTCACAAGGGTCAAGGGTAAGGGCACTGTTACTAAGATAGGGAGCAGTCAAGATGACTGTTTTTTTTTAATTCTACAATTTCTACAGGCGCTGTTTTAACCTGCTTTGGCGGCATTGCCGCGTCTTCTTGTCTTATAATTTTAGAAACAAAAAAGAACGTATAAGATTGGCCGCGGCCAATACGCAGAGTATATTATTTATTATGAAATACGGTAATTAATTGACCCATAAAGGAAAAATGGGTTGGGAAGTGTTGGTGAACTGTTTTCAAACAGCACAGAAGTACCTAAAATTACAATGCACCGATCCAGTGCCGTTTTAAAAGCAGATTCGTGAGTAGATTTTTCAATTTTTTCAAAATAACAATTAATAATATAAAAATGTCGTATAGGCAGCATAAAACTACTAATTTGAAAAACAAAGAGGTCGTAAAGGCCGCTACGCCGTATAGGCTGCATCTTCGAAAATTTATCCTTTTTTACGTATAGGCCGCGGCCTATTGTCCGGAAATTACTTTAAAAGTTATTCTAGATAACTTTATTTTATAGTGTACAAGTCAATTCTATTAATATTTATGGTAGTGAAACTCATTTTGTCTTCAGTCAAAACTAAAGTAATTGATAATAATTCAAGGGATCCGAGACAAGAAATGTGACACAGTATCACTGCACTGCCTGGCCTGATAAAACTGTTCCCGACACTGTAGCTTCTCTCGTTGAATTCAGAGACAAAGTGGAACAAACACAAACAACATGCCCTGGGCCAATGATGGTTCACTGCAGGTATGTATGCAAAACCACGTTACACGAAAGATCAACATAAAAACAGTTCAAGAGAGCTCATAGTTAGAAATTACTTTCAGCCTAATAATGCACCTAGCAAAATGTAAATTTTATTTATGATTTTGAGACAAATAATTTTAAAATTTAGATAGAACAAAAAAGAAACAACTTACGAATATAAGTTGCAGTTCCTTCAATGTAACCTCTCGTAATTCATTATAATTATTATGTTATTTTCCATAAAGTGCTGGTATTGGAAGAACGGGCACCTACATTGCTCTAGACATGCTAACCAAAGAGGGCAAAGAAGAAGACTCAATTGATATATTTGGTTGTGTCGCTGCGCTTCGTGGTCAAAGGGCTCACATGGTGCAGAATCTGGTATGTTGAAGGAATGTAGTTTTTCTTCCATCTTAAGAGACCTACGCTTTACTCACGATTATTACATTTCTCATGCATTGCTATTACACTATAAAGTTGTTGTACACTTGGAGGCACTTATAACTGTGCAGTTTTCAATCCCCTATAACTTTCTAGTTTATTTGTATTTTTGAACGAAATTTTCTGTATTTTCTATCAAGTAAATGTACAGTAATGCAATCCGCTATTTAAAGTTCACGGTTCAGTGAATATTGTTCATTGAGCTTTGAAAATTACAATTTAGCAAATTGCACGAGAAAATGGTGCAACGACGAGAAATAAAATTGCACGTGGTCATGTTATTTACTTTTACGACCCATATAACCAAACAACACAAAATGGACGGATGTCTATTCTACAAAGGGGAGTGGCCGTCGGGCTTATCAACGCTGGAGTCCCGCAGTCACAGCTAAGTTTCAATTTGAATGTGTTAACTTATATATTAATAATTAATCGAGTGTCACCCTAAATTAATATCATCACAAATTTGCAGGGAGAACATACACGTTATTAGCCAATTGTAAAACAGTGCGATTAGAGTAGGATCATATTTTGTGAATTTGCACTCTAACGCAACAATGACTTCAGTACTGTTGTTTTCTAAATTTTGATTATTATGCAATGAAATATAATAAAAAAAGTATAACTCACTTCTTAACTATTTTTGCTGCAAATTTCAACAAAATATACTCAATAGATACTGAGCTATGGGTATTTGTGTAACTGCACAGTTATAAGTGCCTCCAAGTGTAGATTTGGCAAAGTAAACAAGTCATCTATTTGTTCTCAGGAGCAGTATGTATTCCTACACCACTGTGTTCTGTATGCTCTGACATGTGATCCTCAGCCTCGTACTGCCACTACTATACAACAGCTTATGACAGATGATAAAATATCATCACAATATAAGGTACGAAAATCTGACAAACCCAACATAACTTTTATTTTACATCGCAGTAACTGTTGGAATACGAGTCGGAAACTTGAATTTTTATCTAATTTGTAACTTAAATATTGCTAGATTTTAACCCTATTAAAGTTATAAGGTTTTGAAAACAGCACGGGTATTAATGAATGTGAATCATTTATATTGTATATCTAGGCCTTAATGGAAATGCAGATGCCACCAAGCAAAGACCAAAGGTCATTGGAAATAAATAAAAGCAGAAAGGAAAACAGAAAAGGAGCTGATATACCTGGTATAACTATAATTACTACGAATAACACGTCTTCGTTAGAAAGTAATTAGTTTAATATGCATTCAAGGAATAAATTCGTCGCAATAAATGCTAGAACAATATACAGGAAGTCTGTTTTATTATTTATGTTGTATAAAGAGCAGTTCAAAGATATGACATCATATTATTGTATATTACCTGAGTCGGTCACTATTGTATTACTATAATATGTGCACAATGTCGTTGCACTGCGCAATAGATCGTCTTGTATTTATACAATGTAGCAATTATTTCATTCATAACACGTGTTAATTCTGATGCAATATGTCATTGTAATGCAGAGAATTTACAAGTGCATCCTTGTGGTATTTATTGCGCAAATAAAGAAGTATCCTGTTGCAAATGTTTACAAACACAGCTACCGCGGCGGGTTATTACAACGATAAACTGCAGACGCTTTTGCAAACATTTTTCATTTAATTAATGCATGCTTGCTCAATGAATATATCTAGACTTGAACAAAACAAAATATTGTTGATAAACTCTGAAAGATTTAATTTAAATTTTAAAACATATTCAGTCTTTGTTTGAGTTCACAAATAGAATAGTGGAATGCAATTTAATTTCAGCTGACGATCATCGTGTTCGGTTGACCTTGACAAAGCACGACTATATCAATGCAGTCTATCTGAATGTTAGTAACTAAAATATCAAAGCATAAAAATGTCTTTAAAATCACAATATGTTATGATTTTTTGTTATTTTTCAAGGATTCTTTGGTAATTTCCATGGCAGTATCTGAAGTTTATTATGTGAACATAATCAAGTGAATGTCTTTTTCTGTAAGGATAACCATTTATTCTCCTTTAATCGAATTCGAATCGGAAAAACCAACGAAGTATGAAATCTTTCCAATTGTTTTTTCATTCAAGCATTTCATTAACATAACTTGGTTAAACATCACATTTTAGGGATATTTAATAGATGACAAGTTTATCATCGCACAAACGCCGTTACCGAGTACAATGGGAGATTTCGTGTCGATGTTGTACCAGGAAAAGTGTCCGTGCTTAGTTTGTCTAGACGAGGAACATATGAATGAGAAAGTAAGGCCATAAAACTATTGTTACAAACATCTTTTTGCATAACTTGTTTGTAACTTCAAAACTTGTTCCGGTTTTTTTAAGGGTAAATCGAGCTGTGATATTAATCTAATTTCAAGATTTTGTAAATATTTAATAAGCATATCATATTATATAAATTCAATCATATTATAAATCGTCAGAAAATACAGACGATCCTACACGTTTAATTCAATGAAATTATTATCTCATCATTAGGCAGTTGGCCAGTACCTTCCACCAGCTAACAAAGTTCTAACGTTTGGAAAGTTTCAAGTTGAATGCAAAAGCAGTAACTCAAGAGATGACTTTGTCATCCGGGAACTGAAAATCTCTAAAACTGGATCGGTAAATGTTTTAACTCTTACTTTTTATGTTTGATAAGTACTTCTACAGTATATAGTATACATTCTTTGTACAAATGACAAGTCTTTCCAAAGTTTAACATCTATAAAAAGAAAGAGTGTTTGTCAATTAGTTTAATTATAACATCAAAATTTTCTTTTACAATACTTTATATAGTCGTCAAGTCAAGACGTAACAGTCTGGCATTACCAGTTCAGAGGTTGGAGCAGCTCAACCAGTGTCCCTACAAGTGTTCAATCATTCCTGAATTTAATTGTAGACATCGAAAAGGCAAGAACAACTTGCAACTCTGACCAACCAATTGCAGTGCATTGCTTGTAAGTAACAAAAATATGATTACTTCACTTATAGATGGTATTTGGTTTTCACACCAATCTGGATATAATAAATATGTTTGTTCAAATTGTGTGAAATGATAATGGGGATGAAAATTGAAGCACGTGCACATATGAAAGGTTACGTCACAATCGATAAGATAAAAGATAATTATTCTTAAGTAACAAGAAATAAAAAAAGAATATATAGAAAGTAATGTTAAATTCTGAATTTGATATACAGTAAACTCCGTCTATAACGACTCCGGATATAGCGAAATTCCGGATATAAGGAACAAAATGTTTTGACCCAATGTTTTATCTTTCTTTGTTTAATATGATAAAGATATACGGATATTACAAACTCCGGATATAAAGAACAGATTTAAATGGTCCCAATGGGGTCATTATATATGGAGTTTACTTATATGTGGTTTCAACTTAGCTTTACGATTAAAATCGGGACCGTATCGAATGAAAACAAAATGTTTACATTTTTTATGTTACAGAAATGGATCAGACAGAAGCAGTATATTTTGTGTGGTGTCCATACTACTAGAGAAGTTTGCTATTGAGGGAGAAGTGAGCATGCTAAACACAGTATGTCATGTTCGCTCTAGACGGCGGTCGGCATTTCAGGACATAGTAAGTGCCATTTGTTTGTTTGTACAAATAGCTTTTTACTTAGTACAGGTGTTTACATAAAGCTGATTATTTTTTTAAAAAATAGCTCAAGGGTTAATATTATAGTTTCTAAAAAATGCAAAATATACAGTGGAACTTTTGTTTTCCAATATATACTTAGATGAGTGCACATTATATCTACGTTAATCAATAATAGTTAAGTATTAAACACCAAATTATGTTTCCGTCTATTGAGAGACTTGTCTGAAATAAAGAGGTCTAAATATGTATTTTAAACGTAATTGTATATGACTTTATGCACTTTTTTGTTCCAGGAACATTACCGATTCTGTTACGCTTGTGTTAAAAAAATGGTAAAGTTACCTGGCACGAAAGATCACTACAATATTGTTAAAAAATAGATAACAAGACCAAGAAAAGGACATGGATACTAAAACAAATAGACACACAAGCAAAGAAAAGTTTACGTGATCTTATTTTGTTTTACAATGTACTAGATATATAAATGTCTTATGATATTACATGATTTTTGACTGAGCAATAAAACAAATTATTTAGTGCATTGTGCTTTATGTATGCGTATTGGGATAAAAAATATTTCACTCTACTTAAATATAAAGATATGCATTGTTTTGTTTCGTTTTCTATTGTTGTTGGTGCTTTAATTGTACATATGTTTTCTTTTTTTTATTATTTGATCATTATTAGGTTACTTTGGTAGAATGTTAGATGTTTACGTAGATACAAGTATCCATATATCATAAGTGTAACTTTAGTTTTCTTATTACAGTTGATAAACATTGGTGTTGTTGTTCAAAACTGAAACCGGCAGTATAGTATATCACCGATTACAGGTGGACTTTATAAAAGCTGTATTGTTCATTTTCCTCAAAATATTTTATTAAGACTGTCAGTATGCGAATTAATAACCATGACAATAAGATTACAGACACTTAGCTGAAATGTTGTCTACTTTTACTTCCCGTCTTTTAAGACATGTAATGATTTATTCCGCATGACTTTATAGCTTTTTGCATATCAAATAAACGGATTTTTGCCTACATCTCTCTTATCACTGAATTATTACAACCCATGTTTTGTCTTATTTATACTTGTAAAACGAGTTGTACGAAACCAATGGTCTGTTTCCTTTTTTGAAGGAGACGAGAGTGTCCTTTAAAAAATCGAAGTTAAAAAGATATATTATCCGAAATCCTTAAAAGTTACATGGTCATTTCATTTGACAATCAATCAAATACAGCCCACAATCAAGTATAAGTAAAATATGCAGTTCAAAATAAATCTTACAATGCAAACAAATATAGTTCCATTAGATTCGGGTATATCAGCGAAACCTGTCTTTATGAAACAATAATGTAAATGTACATCTTTATTTTTATCTTATATCCTTACGTAATTTCAGTATTTACAATAATCCGTTCTACTTTTGTACATAAACACAAACACATTGTCAAGGGAAGTAAACGCCCTTTAGCAGTAAAAAACATTCAATTTTGAGCGCTGCTCATCTATATTGATAAAAGAATGAAATAAGGTTGTGAGCAGTGAAATGCAAGTACATTGTAAAACACATGGCACAACTGGTTTTAATATGAAGAAAGGTTTTTGGTCTTTTTTAACTCGTATATATGATTGATTTTAACTTAATGTTAAGCAATGGATTAAAATGTACACTTGTTTCATTTGGGGGCTATTAAATTGCTTAAAACGCACTTAACCTCCTTTAGCTAAGGTTGTCTTATTTAGATACTTTGGTTTATTCCATAAAGCACAAAACGGATAAAAGTATCCGTATTATCAATATAAATTTATACGCTTTAGCATTTTTGACCAAGTTGTATTTTATCAGAAAGACATTCATCAACTGTTTTAGTGAATAATGTCAAGCGTCTTTGTCTTTGTGTTAACATGCATTACGTGTTGACTGAACCAACAAATATTAGAAAAGTATAAAAAATATCAACAGTTGGGGGCACTTACACTAGCGGTAATTTTCTCATATTGGGCAATTTCAAATGAGACACGAGAATATATTGTCTACGCATGAGCTGATGTAGACTATAATGAACCTTATTTCATGTAAACAAAACACTAGATCGTAGACTCGAATTGGAGAAAGAACTACATTGTACAATGCACTATGCAGGTAAACGGTCACTAAGTTTATTAGAGACTTCAGCAATTCTAATCAGGTCATAGCTCTATATAACTTCGAGTCAACACTAAACATTGTTTCCTGATGATTTAACGTACTTTTAGTTCTGCTTTCTAAGAAAGTTAACTGATTGAAACCTAAAATGAACGAACAAGTTAAAACGGAAACAGTTTGCAACGTTTTGTTAAAAACACGTGTAAAACATCATTCACAAATAATAACCCAACTCTTTCATAACAAAATTAAATATCAATATTAAGAGATGTTATTAAACGTATCACATGCTTCTAGAGTCAATGATTACACTTTTCAGTTATATGGCACGATGACAATTCGTACTACATGGGATGGAGTGCAGATTTGTGTACCTTGCTTGCCTAGTCTTGTCATTGAAAGGTGCGTTATTGGTGATCTGACTTCACAAAATATATTCAGTACATTACTGGCAGTTGTTCGTAATTTGTTTTAGATTCTGTCTCATTTCCTTTCTATGTTCAACCACTGTATTCCTAATGTTGAACTCATAGGGGATATATTTATTTGAGGTTAACTCTGGGAAAGAGTAAAGCTGACATACTACTAACAAGTTTCAATCTTTTGTATCCGCTATTTTGGGTATTTCACCATACCACAGCTCAGCTTTATAATTTGGCACTACTCATGCAAAAAAATTTCCATGGACAATTAGCGACTAGTAAAAGTAAACAAATTATGACGAAATCAATGTCATTTTATACTTCTAATGTCTATCCGGCATATCTACTTAAGAGAGATTCATGTAAATAATAAACTTTACAATAAAGCATCTATTCAAATTCGAGTAAAACGTTACGAAAATACATTTGAAACAGGAAGTACTTAATATATAACAAGAAATGCGCATAATCTTCGGTAGATCATCTTGTAATATTCATCATAATAATAATGCTCCTATTTACGATTGATTTGCATTATGAAAAGGAAGTTTAAAACGAACGATGAAATATATGATGCAAGCATGTTATACGTATAAGATATTTAAGAAAACGTATGTAAAGTCATAATACGCGTGTAGTTTTTGTCCAACGATTACAAGGCATGTAAAGAATATCTATGTTTTAAAATGAATAAGCAGATAGACTGTTCTGCCATCATAATTTTTTTCTTGCAAAAATTAAATGTAACATGCATCTTCATATAATGTAAGTCTTGTAGTATCAAAAGTTTCTCTACAAAACGCATACAATGATATTGCAAACGTTCATTGTTTTTACAATAGCACTAACTTAAAGGCAGGTTTACATTGTCAGGCACTGTTTAGCAGATACACAATTGTACAAGCATTTTACTGCAACAGGAACAGACAGTTCTCTATCTGGTCCACAACTGCAGTCAATGAAATAGACTGTTGAACCTTTGAAACTTTCATTTCATGGCATCCAATTTGTAATAACCGTGACTTTGCTGCTGGGCTTGAGATTCCAGATCTGTAACGATACAAATGTTTTACATAGAAATAAAGTTCAATTTTGCCGAGACATCTTGTTTGTTATATAAGTGATTCAAGACTTAGTACCGGTACATTTGTACACTCCAAAGTGATCATGGAACTTTAAACTCATACGAGATATAGACCCTCACAGGTTTAGATAACTCTCTTTCTTATAATAATTCGCCCAATTCAACCAATGAGTAGAAACTTTAAAAAGTGATATCTATGCGCCTCATTGCTTTTTACTATTTTATATGGATTTACAGGAACGAAAATAATATCGCCAACAAATTTCTCGCTTGATGATTTGTAAATCGAGCCATGTACATATTCTTTTTTCCATTATGCACCCATAATGATAAATTGGCATCAATCCTTAGAGTCATTACTTCAAGTCTTTTCTGGACATTTTACAACCTCTTCACGATTTCTCCTTCTAAGGACTGGACAAATGCGACCAGAACCTGGCATACTTGAGCTAGGTTCTATAATTGGCATGGAATAAGAGATCATTGAAGGGTTAGGGTTATGATCTTATTTGACCTCAGGTTGACTTCTGTAGCCATTTAGCATGTGTTAGATGACACAGAGGGGGGCCCTAACATTTCATCTGGTCATAGAATAGAAATATCTGTAGATGTATCTAGATTAAGATAAACCTAACCAGTACACTTATACCCAGATAATAAAAAGCAGTATGTAGTAATTTGTCATAAATGTACTAATTTATCAAATTATGAATTTAGATTTTATAATATGTAGAATTGAAATACAAATATTTTCCTGAAAATCAGTAAAAAGTTGCACAAGGATATTTATTTGGCAAGGATGTTGTTTAATGTTCTCCAATAGGAAGCGGACAGTCTTTAACACTTCAAATTTCACCTTTTGTACAGAGCTTTAAACGGGCCAGATGTAGTTTTATCTATATTTTAAAACACTGGTTTCTTTAATAATACTACATAGAAATTATATTACTGAACTAATAATGCCTGTAACTAAATATCTTATACAGATGAATCCACTTTTTTTACGTGCTAATTTCTGAAAGCTGAAATATGCAACCACAGAGCTTCAGCTGAGAATTTAGTTATAATCATATATTTTCCCTACTTCAACATCTGGTCAGATTTTTCTTCTTGTGGTCAGTTCTACTTAAGCATAAATGGCTTGCCAAGATGGCAATAAAATTCTTTCACTGTTAAACCTATGATTTGTGTCTCCTTTGATTAACTAACCAAGAATCGCATTTGATAAGTCTGTTAAGCTTAGTTTTGATTTAGACATATATATGATAGAAATTTTTATCTAAGAGAAAATTGGCTTCAAGACAAAAAAAAGACTTCTCTCAATCTCAACAGACTTTTATCAATCTACCATAATGACATCTGCTACAGTAAACAAATTAACATAATGGTGGATGAAGCTTCTCGCATCGTTTGAATAATTGGAGACTATACTAAATCAAGTTATACGATAGCTCCTGTTGAATTCCGTTTTTAGGACGAATAAGCTACGAAAAGGAATCGCTTAACTCAAAAATCGTGCTTCAACTTAAACATAGATTGTACTTCATACCTATGTAGCATGACGTTATTAATATATCTGACAACGTCATCAGCGATTCATGCCTATAACTACCACTCAATATAGTACACGTATCTAGGTTATCCACAATGGATTACACGTTAAATATTAATATTAAACAATATGCTAAATTACCCGTTGGTTATTGATATATAGTAAATCGCTTAACGACTGGGGCGACCTACAGTGCAAGCAGGGTACATTTCCAGATGAACGCGGCATATAAACCATGCAATAATTAATATTGAGTGACATTTTGACATTACTCTCATACACTGTCAAAATATTATGGTCTAGAACTGCTTTGCTTACCACTGTAAACTTTCTCTGTGTTTCTGTTACTGGCAAGACTTTCATAGTTATTAGTATTAATAGCTAATTGTGTTGGTTGCTCTCTTGTCTCTGAAGCATTTTCGTTATAATACGTAGACGTCTCACCAGTAGCATTGCCCTCTCTATAAGTTTTTGATTTATTTGCAATATACCTTCAATAAAGACTTCATATATAATATTTCCTAATATATCATATTTATTTTTGTGTGAGAAAAAAAAACTCGTACGAAATAAAAACATTTCAAAACACGTTGTTAATGTTACTGCATTATGCTAATAAATATATTAATGTAGTAAATGCTCCAAATATGCATAGACTTTTATACGTCTACATGTACATATATATACATTCAAACCTGGGTTAAAGACCACCTCCGATTGAAGGACAACCTGCGAATAAAGACAAGCAGTGAAGAACACTTATACTATTCATCTGTTGTGTAAATAACTGTGAATATAAACAATCTAACTACAAAGATCACATGTTTAACTGTATAACACTGCATGCATTTAAATAAAGTAAATAAATATGTTAACAGAATAAACTTATACCTTCGTCTTCAATGATACAGAGTTGCTGTTCTGACAACCACGAATACAGCCGTTCCAACACCTGACATGTAGCCAGTTATAAAAATCGTCTTGGTATCCGTGTTTTCTTCAGCCTCTACACATGTAGGTATTTCTGTTGTTGTTGCATCGTGAATAATGGTCAGCATCTTTGCGCCTATTGTACTGGTACCCGCTTGAAGTATTTCCGACGAAAACACTAAATTGTGATGAATAATATAAAAAACACTAAATGCATTTAAAGGGACACTCCCTACATCTAACAGATTACATTCTCCAAACGTAAATATTATGTTCAATGAACGTAAATGATAAATAAATAAAAATATTAAAGAACAACATAATTATATCGATTGCCTCATTTTAGCACAAATGATAAACAAAGAGTCCTTCTGTAATAAATCGCTAGCCATCCATTAATTTTACAACAACAACTTTACATAGATTATTGAATGCTTTACTGTCCTGCATCATATGTTAAAACGCTTAAAGGGGCATACCCTATATCTGATGTCAAACTAAATAACCTCAGAAATAATAATAAAACATTTAGAAGTATTCTAACTTAACTTAAAAGTTTAAGCTATGCATTCTAGTCATTATCGATCAAGCAGCGTTTTCAAATATTTTGCAGTAAAATAAATCATTTAATAACCTGTGAAGAGTTTTTGTTGCACAATTAATGGGTAGATGCGATTTATAACGGAATTCCTCTTTATTGATTAATAGTGGAAAATGAAGCATTTTACGATATATGTTATTTTTTTAAATTATATTTATTTTCATTTTCGTTTAATGAACACATTAGTTAATATAATCTGCTAGATTAAAGGGTATGCCCCTTTAAAATTTAAGTTCAGTAATAATACTTGCAAATATTCTATTATTTGTTGATTGAAATTATATGATGTTATATAGTATGATACCAGTTATAGGGAGTGTGTCTTAAAACAAATATTAGAGTCAGATCTTTACTAAAATATATTTTTGTAATTCAAACGGACTGTAACGTTGACACTTATTGCCAAAACGTAATGATGTGGTGATACACGTGGTATAAGAGGCTTGTACAAATAATGAGCTAGATATTCTACATCTGTCGTTTTCGGACACATTACCAATTTACTTCAAACTATAAAGAATGGTGTAATTGTCATAAGCTGGTTAGTGTTTATATGACAAAAGTACCTGCAGATTGTGCGGTTGATGTCTTCGAAACCACTGTGTCACACTTCTCGCCATCACACCCTCCAACGCATCCATTCGTACATGTACCACAATCTATATTGCACACCCGAGTTGATTCATCGTCTAAACAACCTTCAGGACAAGACTGATTGCAAAACTGTCCCAAGAAATTTATTGTTACAACCGATATTACAGTTTTGGTCACACGTTGGTTTACCTGTCTCTTTTGTACATGACGGATTACACGGTACATCACATGCGGTTGTGTAATAGTCACCTTTACACTCGTAACAAATGTTAGGATTGTTTTTATCACATCTAAGACATCGACTTACACATGTGACTGTACATTTCTCACCAGTCCATCCTGTATCGCAACGACCCTGGCACATTTCATTGCTATCACAATCAGAAGAACAACCCTGTCCACAGTTATTTTCATTTGGTATACATATTTCACCGTTAAACCTGTATCCATAATTACATCGTGTACAAAATAGTTCTGAATCACCTTGGATCTGACATTGAATGTAGTTCTGAATAACACAGTAGCCTATACAAGCTGTTGCGTCTTGACATTGGACACAATGAACGAACACCCGTCCATTTGCTGCGTTATATTTGTTTAAGTAAAATCCGTCATTGCAAACATTGCACACACTGGTGTTACTACATGACCTACAATTTGAAGAACATGGCAAACACATTGTTCATCCGTATCTTGATACTTATAGTATCCAGCTTTACATCCCTTGGTACACTTACGTAAACCACACAGTCCGTCCTTGCACAGATTGCAATTCCGTTGACATTTATTGCCATAAACCCCAGTTTTGCATGCGATACAATATCCGTCCTCAGTGCTACAGTTTTCATTTAAACAGTTTTCATTACAGGTACTCTGACATCTATTATACAAGTTCCAAAAGCCAGTTTTGCACGAAGTACAAAGATCAAAGTTGTCACAACAATTTCAGTTTTCTGGACATGCTACATAAACAAATTATAAAATGTCATGACAGTTGAGAATTTGAATGACAAATAAAATGATTAATCTTAAACTATAGGTAAGAAAACAGCTGAATTCATGTCTCAAATATGTGAGCCTTTTAGCTGGAAAAATGCTGATCTGTTACAAAGAAATTTGTTTTGTTTTCATATCTACATGTATTCAAAGATAATTTCCAGATCATTCTGGAAATGTAATAGTCTTTACAGAAGATACTTAAGACACTTGAAGCGAAAACGATTAAGGACCATGAGGGTAAGTATGTAAGAATTTGGAAACAGAGAGTGAGTTTAGTAAATGCGTGTTATTTCCCAAGTCAATGTTGTGTATTTTGAAACTAAAACAGTATTTTCTTATTGCAGCTGTCTGAATGTAAAATCTTGTTATTAATTAGTATGTGCTTTACATCGCATCATACTGTTAGGAGATTCATTGTGTGTAACAATATTATTAAAATTGTCGGTTCTAAAAGACATTTTTCATTCGTATCTAATGATTATCATTTATATATAAATTGTGTTGATGGTTAAAACTTCAGCATTACACATCTAAACGCAAAATGTAGATTTTGGATCATAATACTTCTAGTGATAAGGTAACAATGATAGTAAATTTTAATAACAAAACATTTAACCTGCTATAACACTTCCCATGCAAAACGTCACAAACAGTATATATTTTGTTCTTTTGTACACGACTTCGAGAATCCTGAGAGAGACCGTTTTTTGTTTTCTGTGCCTGCAAATACTTCTCGATCAGCTTGAAATTCTAAAACAACAATATTCAGATATTATTCAGTTCAGTCAGAACTCAAACTGTCATAACTAATGTGTAAACACTCAATCCTCCAACACTGGGAAAGTTTAACAGACAAAGTATATACTACAGCTGAAATACTGACTAATATAATGGCGACGTTTACTCAAGGTGTGTCAATTATAGGTCCATTACTAACATCAAATCGAATTTTCTTTTAAATCTGGAATTGTAAGAGGAAAATACAGTTTGAAACTGGCTTCTAAAACTTTACAATAGCCGTGGAGTATTTCTCTGTTTGAAATACTGCTGCAGAAAAACACGTGAATGTTTTTGTATTTCCTTAGATTGACCTAGGTGGTCTTTTTGTCCTACTTTTGCTTTATTGAATGTTGTAAACAGTCAGACATTATACTTTGCACATCATTGGAAGTAGAATTCTTCAATTAAAATTCAAAATAGGCATGCCTATTTATGTACAACCTATTTACAGCCTCTCTCTGGGAGATTTCTTTAAAATCACAAAGATTTTTGAAAACGGGAAAACCTACTTTCGTTTTTGAAAAGGCAAAATATAACTGATTAATTATTTTGTTAAACTCAAATTTTCAACACAATATGGTCACATTCAATGCAATATGTCATATTTTTCCTTTTGAGAAGACGCCCATTACAATTCTAGATTTAAAAGAAAATTTGATTCGGTGTTAGTAATGGACCTTTAAGGATCATCGCAGGTGCAAAATACATAATACTCTGACGCCAGGCAAACTACCTACAAAACCACCTTGCTCAAACGAAGAGATTGATAGAAATACTTTTAGTACTTTTTCACTTTTAAAGACATGTAATAATCACTCTACTAAGCTAAGAGTGCACTATCAAATATATCAGCGGTAAATTGCATTATCTGACTGTGATAACCATTTTGTTTACAACATGTTACATGAAGATGTATAAATATATTAGTTCATAGATTATTACTTTTGAAAGATATTTTAGATCTCTTTTAAAAATGGAGTACATTATTTTAAACATGAAACACATGTCCTTGTATCTGACGAAAAATCGATGTTTGAAATGGGTACAAAAGTTGTCGCTACAGAAAGGGAATCGGTTTGTACTTTTATCCGAAGAGCTATTTTATAATGTTGAAGACTTTATAGAGTCACATAAATTGTCTTGAATATGATTCATTTTATACTTAGACATAAACGTAATTATGTATGGGAAATATATACATTTCAGTTCTTAAGATAGTGCTTTCCTCTTCAAGGAACAAATAAAAACAAGCCTGTCAACATTTACTTTTTAATATTCAAATTAGATCCTGACCTTTTTCTTTTTCTTTTCTTTTCTTTATACTAAACAAACACAATTGGTAAAGACAGATAATTTAGTATTATTTGTTGTTACATGTACTATCTACTTTCAGTAATGTAAAAGGTAAATGATAAATTGCTGTCAGAGTATTTCGTTTTTCTTTTGTTTGTTTCATTAAAGACATATGAGTGTTAGAATCCGTTTCAAGTTCTGTAACATGTGGTAGATCAATTACTGAACAATGGATAAATTGATAACAATGTCAAAACAAGTTGATTTTTTAAAATTAAATTTAAATTTTCTGGAAGTAGGTCTTGAAAACTTGGCATGTATGTTGTTCATTTTCAGTGACCTCTATTATTAAACGCTTAGAAGGTATACGATTAAAGTTATAACAAATAGTAAATAAGTTCAGCTTAATATTTATACCAAATGTTTAGCATTGGTTCTTAAAACAACAAAGGTTTATGTTATGTATTTAGAAGTCAATAAAATTAAGGTAACATCCATTCTGTCTGTAATATTATATGCATGCTGGCATAAAGTCACACCCTCTGCTAGGACCTTTCACGTGAATATTGTTAGGGATTCTGAGTATTAAAATAGTTATTGAACTGTAAGGTTGTTCATTATTTTTCCACATACACAACAAATCTGGCGAAGAGAAAATTCAATAATTGTTTCATTTCGAGGAATTAATTTGTTTATTAAGTGATGAATACGCGTGAATTACTGGATGTTATAAACTATGGCAGCGGCCAGCTACTCAGTCCACCAAGAAGTACACTGGTAGTGTGATATTGCAAAAATATAACCTATCTTACACCTTAAAACCCTAAAAGCCTTTAATAACACTATGTTTATGTATCTGTCCAGAATAAGAAGTTAGTAACGGTAGTGTTAAACATGTACGGCATAGGCTTATTTAATACAATGTAATAAAAGATATCGAAAATATTCAAAAGGTGCAAAAAAACGCTTCTAAATGTGCTACATGTGGTTACAATTTGTGATGATATCTTGCAAAACCAGATATAGCGAACGAGACAGAGAAGAAATGTATCCCATCTTATGAACAAAATCAGCTAACTTTTACTACTTGAACACAAATACTTTCATAAAAAATACATTTTTGAACTGACACTTATGCTCAGCTCATGTGTGTATATGATTCAATCATGCAGAACGCTTAATTTTCATGCTTTACAGAATACAGAAAATTGATTTTATGATTGAGGAAATATGTTTTTATAACTTTAGATAAATGTTTAAACCATAATAAAGGTAGTTATGAATGTATTTCCCTCTTTTGAAACCTATAAAGTCATATAACATGTTAACAACACTCCAATATGAATAAGCTAGAGCGTGTAGAACAATCAAGAGTAAAACTAAGCAAATGACACGCGTCATTGTGTATACAAACTATGCGGCAATAAAATTTGGTATGTCTCAAAAAAGTACAATAAAACTCTCTTTTCGAAAGTTGTTCCACAACATAAATAGACTTTTACATGTTGTCAAGCATATGCGATACTATCAAATGAAGTAATATATACTGTTCAATTGTAAGGGCTTCTTACTGCCACAAGAACAAATATTTTTGTATCTTAAGCAGACTTTCAGACAGAAATAGAGACTGTTCAACAGTGAAATAACTCAATTTGCTGCGTCAATATTATAATAGTTGTGTCTTTGCTGTGCGACTTGCAATTCCAGTTCTGAAACATAACAATAAGGATATTATATTGAACATTACACAAAATTCATTTTATTGTAATTTAATTGATATTTGAAAACCTCGTTTGTATTAATATCACAGACACACTTTGATGATTGAAACGAAATTCAATGTTTACTATTATGACGTAATATTACATATAGTCTTTGTGAACCTTGAACCGTTGTAAAGCAGCACCAACGCCTTTGTTTGAACGCTTAAACAGTAAATCTGTTGTGATATGTTTTACATTCATTGCTGTTATTATTCTCTGTGTAATGTCTGTAACTAATTCGTAGTATTATTTCCTATATTCAACGATTATTTCACCGAATAACGCCGAAACGAAAAATAAAAAAAATACTGAGGACAACGAAGTTTTGAAAGAGTATCATATATTGCTTCATTTACCGCTATAAACAGTATCTGCATTTGCCTCTGTCAAGACTTTCATAATTATTCGCTTCATTCATTGATTCTTCTGATAGTCTATTCTCTGCATTTACGTTGTAGTACGTTGCCGTTTCAGCGGTAGTGTTTCCCTCGTTGTAGTTGTTTGCTTTTGTCGCAATATACCTGTGACAGAAAATACATTTGATGTATTAAACGACTACTCTCACGAATTAATAAATAACCAAGATTCAAAACATCTTAGTATTTGAGGAGCTTGAAAACAGTATCATCAAACAATTACAGTGGCAAAACACGATATTCACAAATATGCTTGAAAAATGAAATCAGTTATTAAATCATTATAGAATTGATTTCTTGTAAAGAAATAGGTCGAATGAAATAGTGATTATGTCATCCAACTTGGATAGGGCTGCATTTTAAAGTACATGTACCCCTACCACCTCATTTAGTTCCGTACAACACTTGAGTCGCCCTCTTACGCTTTGTCAGAATAACCAATAATTGTGTGACAAAATCTAAGAACTGAAAGGGGCATAACGTTGTCAAATATGACCTTGACCTACAAAATGTGGCTGCATCACGACCCTTTTGTCATAAGCAATGCAACTTGAAAGTTAAATGAAGAAATCTTAAGAAATAAAGTTATAGCCAACGTTAAGTTTTCGTGACAAAATCCAAGTGTGCAAAAAACGGGGCATAATTTGACCTTGACCTACAAAAGGTGGCGGCAGCACGGCCCTTTTGTCATGATCAATACATTTGTAAAGTTTGATGAAGAAATCTTAAGAAATGGCAAAGTTATAGCCAACGTTAAGTTTATGTGACGGACGGACGGACGGACAGACGGTGCGATTTTAATACGCCACCCTTCGAGGTCATAATAAAAATTGACTTCATTTACGAACTTCAGTGCTTTTACAAGAAGTAGGAACGTACATGTATTTACGGTAAAAAAGAGTCAACATTGCAAAATAGTTTTTGCTGTTTAGAGCTATATAAAATATACAACACCACCTGTGGACTGTTAATTTTTTATTTGCAATACCAAGCAGTTTTAATCTTTTTTGAATCCAGTATCCTTTAATTTCCGTTAAAGACACGTTTCCTTTTTCATTGTTTGAAATACAAAGTTATGAATTCAAACTGCAGTATTATCCACATTGTGATACGGTTTGCTTGAAAGGTTTAACATTCGAAAACACCATAATACTTCCTGTCATAAGCACGCGGTTCAGATTGAAATATCCGTCACCGAGAGTAACTATGTTGGCGGGAACGAGACTGTGCCGAGTTCCCGCAAAACAGTTATCCGAGGTGACGGATATTTCCATCTGAACCATATGTCTCATAGTAGAAACTTTTTCCTGCATACCGTCTTGCACTTTAAAGTATATTTTAAGCATCAAAATGATACATTATCATATAGAGCTTTACAAACGAACGGTATTCAGACGTTGTGTTTGGGAAATGACGTCACAATGTTTATAACGTTACGTCACTAGTAATTCACGAGAGTCATCTGGCATAGGAGGGGTGCCAGACTGAGTTTTCCGGCATGGGTAAAATCAACGGAAATGACGATCCGATATGCAAGAAAATGTATTACTAGACCCTGTTACATTAGTCGTTTAATTTCATTTAGATAGACATAAAGTCAGTATCTTAGTACATCTATAATTATGTCTATGTCACTGTTGTAATAGAATATGTTAACATTTCATGCAAGGGACGACCCATTTCAAAATTAAGACCCTTTTGCCTAATAAGTGCTGCATTTGATGCAATTGTATAGTCACCATCACTGTGGTAAATAATGGCAATAAAATGTGTTTAAACTAATCCTAGCCTAACATAATTGCAGTTTGATAGTTTTACGCGGCTAGTAAATTATGAGAAAACACTTTGAATTCACTAAGAACTTAACCAGCTGTACAATCAATGAAATGATATTAGTTCCAAACGAAGTCCAAAGATGTAATAATTATCATTGTGAATATTTACCTTCTCTTAACCAAGCAGAAAATGATAACAACGATTACTAGCAACACCAACACAACTCCTCCAGCTCCGGCGCCTATCATTATAACGTTTGTATCTTCTTTCTGTGCACTTGCATCGGTTTTACCGTCAGATAGTTTCGTTGTTGTCTCTGCTACAGTGGTAGTTGCTTTCGAATCGATTGTGGTTGTTGCTGTTTAATGTAAACATAGTAGTCTCAATTTTACAGCTCAGAGTAAGACTTCTATAATTATGTTTTTGATTGAACATTCATATAAAATCCGTCTCCATTATCAAGTGGTTAAAGGCACAAAAACTGTCACTGATTAAAACTAATTGGTTCAAGTCCTGCTATTTAACTATTTTCTAATGTGAGAAAATTTCATTAGGAGTATGAACGTCTGTATACTAGAAATGCTCGCCTATAAATAACTGAAATATTGTTGATACATGGCATGAAAGTTTGTTCTTTTGCCTTCTGGTTTGAATGATTTTCATACTATCATACTGAATTGTACATTTGTTTACAAAATAGTGTCAAATCCTTGTTAATGCAATTGCGTTATGTGTTAAAAAATCACGAAGATAACATGGTTTATCCTTTAATATTTCGAAGAAAGGTATTTTGTGTGTTGAGTTTGTTGATATATCTCCAGAACAGTAATGTCTTATTTAAACTGAATAGAGAAGTAAATGGAAAACATGTAACGGTTATAGCAAACAAATCATACCTAGACCCTATACTATTGTTTAATGTTTAAAAAAAAAACAGAATTACTGACAGACATTTTAATATACTTTAATTGGACATATTAAAATATGTTTTATGTAATGCGACATACTTATGACACCGGACTACGTAAAATTGTCTGTTTGTAAAGGATTGAAAATCAACTTGAAATTGGCACAAGAACAGAAAGTTATAGTACATTCTGAATCAAATGTTTTTATAATGAAACATGTCGTTAGCCTTGAGAATAGTGCTTCACCTTGTTGATAATATACACATTTCAATATCTAACAGTTTTATAAAGACAAAAGTGCCTGTAGATTTTGCGATTGATGTCTTCGAAACTACTGAGTCACACTCCCCCCCCCCCCCACCCCTATATCAGTCAAAGCATCCATTCGTACATGAACCATAATCTCTGTTGCACACCCGAGATGACCCAACTTCTAAACAACCTCCAGGGCAAGACTTATTGCAAAACTGTCCCCAGAATGTATTTTTACAACCGATATTACAGTATCCATCGTTTTAGTAAATACACGTTTGTTTACCTGTCTCTTTTGTTCACGACGGATTACACTGTACATTTCATGTGGTCGTGTAATAGTCACCTATACACTCGTTACCAATGTTAGGACTGTTTATATCACATCTAAGACATCGAATTGCACATTTGTCAGAACATATATCGCCAGTCCATCCTGTATTACAATTACCCGGGCACATTCCATTGCTATAACAATCAGTAGAACAACCCTGGCTGCAGTTGATTTCATTTGGTATACATAGTTCACCATTAAACCTGTATCCATCATTACATCGTGTACAAAATAGTTCTCAATCACCTTGGATCTGACACTGAATGCAGTTCTGAATGGCACAGTAGCCTACACAAGCTGCTGCATCTTGACATTGGACACATTTTACGTACACCCTTCCATTTGCTGCATTATAAGTGTGTAAGTAAAATCCGTAATTGCAAACATTGCATATACTGTTATTACGACATGACCTACAATCTGAAGAGCATGACCAACAACGTGTTTCATTAATATCTTGATACCTTAAAATATCCAGCTTTACATCCCATTGTACAAACGCGTTAACCACACAGGCCGTCCTTGCACACGCTGCAATTCGGCTGACATTGTGTCCAGTTTTGCATGCGATACAATTACCGACCTCAGTGCTACAGTTTTTATCTAAGCAGTTTTTATTACAGGTATTCTGACATCTAGTATTTAAGTCCCAAAAAGCCTGTTTGCACGAGGTACAAAGATCAAGGTTGTCACAACTATTGCAGTTTTCTGGACATGCTATAAATTAAAGTTCTACAAACTGTCAGTTATAAAAAGATAACCAACAAATAACAATTTTTTGAATTATCAAAAACATAAGCGTTTTAACCAGTGTTGTGTTAACACTGTATTCAAAGATATCTAATATTCACAAATACTCTTCTACGTTTAGTTCTGAATTCTGTGGAATGAAAGACTGATGCCTTAATACTTGTAATTGTAGAGTTTACATTAGCAACAAATGTAATATGATTACTACAAACATGTTTATCTTAATGATAAAATATTCTATCTAAGAGTCAGTTTGACATACGCGATTTGAATTTCAGTTTATTATATACAAAAACTGTGTTTTAGTAAAATAGTTCCGACATGAACAATCATTGTAAGCAGTTTTTATACCTCCATGGATGCCTCCTTGTTCAACAAACGTTTTAAAGCCCTATTACCAACTATGACTAGTGAGAAATTAGGCAGGTTACAAAACAATTCATTTTCCGCAGGTAAAGTCATAGTCTGCACTTATTTTAAAAACTGATCTGATCTTATCCACTTGTTTATTGTGAGTGAACCACAAGTGAAATTTTGATTCAAGGCAAAAACGGTAAAAAGATAAGTGAAACAAGCCTTTACGTTATAGTTAGTGAAATACACAGTGAACATCATACTACCGAGGTTCTGTCAAATGAACAGCTATTGCAAAACGTTTTCGATTAGGTTAAATTGCAACTTTATGCATGTTTTTCGTACATTAAATACCATTTCTTTATACGTCCAAAGTCGGGTCCTGAGGAGTTCGTTTAAACCGAGTTTTACTGTATTTTATACTTAAGTGACAAATAAACAATGTAAATATAAGGCAAAACCTGATGTTTGAAATCCTTACAGTGTGAAAATATATCATAAGCGTGTGCTATAAATATCAATTGATGCGTAATTTGTTTATCTTGATATTCAATGTTTTGACATTCGTTCCCATATGAGTTTATTTCTATTTTGTAAATTCGTGTTCAATTTAAAGTCGCTTGTTTCTATTTAGGGAGTGTTTATCACCTTCAGTGTAAACATCAGTAATTATGCAAAATTTATACCTGGAGCCGGTTCGCAACACATGAAAGCGCCTGTAACATTTATACGTGTACATTAAATCATAAGGAAAACGTCAGGGTCTAGAGAGCTAGTATAAAACCATGCACTAAAAAGACTAATATAAAAAAGCAATGAAATCTTGAAGCGCCTGACAAAATATAGAATTGCATTCGCCAAAATCTTGCTTATCCGGCTTATTATCGAGATTTAAGAGTAATCTACGCACACTTCTGCTAGTACGTCAGAAGGCAATGGTGTTTGTTGCAGATTTTGAAGATAAATTTCCTTCTTTGTTTATAACTGACAAACGAGACGAATCATTTTAGCATAATAAACTTATCTCATAAACTGCAAATATTGCAAATAAAGATCAAAGACACTTGTTGTTAAGAGAGATCATGACAAAATAGGCACAGAATCTGAAATATTAAACATGGAAATTCTATTCAACGACAAAAGTGGATATACTTTGTATTCATTTCGAGTGACTGATATACGTAGCATTTATTAAACTCATTCGGATTACAAGTCATATTAAGAATATTTTCATTATTATGAAAATGTATTTTTACAGTTCATTCACCATGTAAATATTAAGTATTCAAAATACCTGCAGACTTCAATGTCTTCGTAACTGTTGTCTCACACTTGTCTCCTATATATCCGTCTACGCATCCGTTCATACATATTCCATTATGTCTATCACACATTCGGAATACCCCCATCACCAGCACAACCTTCAGGACAAGTCCGATGGCAATTTTGGCCCCATAATTCATTTTTACAACCATTGTTACAGTATCCATCACTTTGCCTACACGTTTGTTTACCTTCCTCTTTTATACATGACTGATCACAATCTACATCGCACGTGACAGTGTAATAATCACCTTTACACTCGTCACAAATGTTAGCGTTGCTTTTATCACATTGAAGACACTGAATTGCACCATGAATCAGAACACCGCTCTCCAGTCCATCCTGGTTTACAAATACCTTTGCAGATTCCGTTCTTGTCACAGTCAGTAGAACAGCCTTGGGAACAATTGTTTTCATTCTGGATACATATTTCACCGTTATACTTGTATCCGTCTATACATTGCGTACACAATAAACCTGAATCACCCTGAATCTGGCATTGATTGCAGTTTTGAATATGACAGGAATTTGAACAGTCTACTCCATCTTGACATGGAACACATAATGCTATGAGTTTTCCAAATGTTTTATATTTGAATAAATAGAATTCATCATTACAGGCATTGCACGCACTGGTATTACTACATGATCTACATTCTTGAGAACACGACCAACAAAGCATGTCAACAGTATCTTGATACTCGTAATATCCAGCTTTACATCCGTTAGTACAAGAAAGTGCACCACATAATCCGCCCTCACATAGAGTACAATCCCATTGACACTTACCGCAATAAAATCCAGGTTTGCACGCAGTACATAATCCATTGTCAGGATTACAGTCATTATTGAAACAGTCAGCACTGCACGGGAGTTGACATATATTATCCAAGTCCCAATAACCAGTTTTACAGGACGTACAGCTGTCTTGTTCATCACAGCTATTGCAGTTTGGTGGACATGCTAAAATAGTCACACTAAAGCATCTCAGAATATTACAAATGACCCACAGTCAATAATTCAGGAAACGTGATTTTTGTTACTTAAAATTACTTAGTCCGTGTTATGGAAAACATGTACAAACGAAAAAACGTACTGGTATTAATATTAAAGATAAACCAAGAAAATAATTGAGTGAGTGTTAATGTCTTTTTACTGTTTTAAAGCATTCATAAATAAAACAGATTTGACTTGATGGCAACACTCATAAACTTATTATCTGTTTCGCATCAGGCATACAACTGTAAGAGGTGAAATTTTTCATTGTATCATGCTGGTGTAAATAGATTTGTCTTGAATCACATTAGGTAACAAACAAGTTTCAGTAAAATGATATTTAATAGAATATGTAACAATAAGTGAATGGCGTTGTTGTAATATAACGTTGTGCATAGCATGTAACTAATTTTCAGCTTCAGAAATCTAAAGCGTAATTCAAAAGAATGGAAGTTGTTGCGGCACAATAAACGTAATTTAGTTAGAAGATAAATATAGAAAATATATATTGAAACGACTTACGTGCAATAACACTTTTTGTTGAAAGCGTAAACACCAGTATTGTATACTTAGTTAACTTAGCGTCTTGAAACATGGCAAAAGGTTTTCTGTGAATGCAAATACATGTATTAACACTCATTAAGCTCTTAACTCTCGATAAGAAATTTGACAACAGGTACTGCGTGGTACAGTTAGAAATTAAAACTTAACCTGTATGTATACTAGAATTTCATTAAAATCAAAGTATATTTCCAAATAAATGTTTCTATTTTTCTTAGGATTTAACACCTGTTTTAACAATATTCCAATCATGTACGTACATGTATTTGATATATCTACCTGTCCTGGAAAGGGCCGCTAGTGCTGGACTCTTATCGTTAACTTTCTGGCATACAAAGTCAGGTCGGTAGCGGGCTCGAATCTATAACTCCCAAGTACAGTACTAAAAGGCGAAAATTAGAATAATGACCAAATTTGAAAGCGAAATTTGTACACAGTGTAGTATGTATCTGTCATATCTTTGTGAAGTAAACAATTACACTTACAGCAAAATTGTTTATCTGGTATTTTGAATTGTTAGTTCTAGGATCAATTGTCAAATAAATACATAAAATTGTTGTTGTTGTTGTTATTGTTGTTGTTGTATAACTATACCACACAGAACACCATTGTAGGTTTCTAGCAAGTCCAGTATATAACCAGTGTTATGAATGTAATGTTAATAGGAGATTTTATCGTATATCGTATGATGATTATTTTGTAGTCACTATTTTGAAAATGCATAGAATTTTCAAAAAGCAATACATGTACAGTAACCTCCCAATTCCGGACCCCTAAAAATCCGGCCACCAAAAAAATCCGGCTGTTTTTTCTCCGCCCCTTTTCTCTCGATTAATGTTGAAATATCCCCAAAAATCCGGTCCCTCAATATTCCGAATTCCGGCCGATATTTTTGGCCCAAAATTTGACATTGTGTGTTAATACGACTCTCAATAATCCGGTCGCTGTCTGGTGTGCCGTCTGGTGAGGCCGTCTGATGTGCCAAAGGCGATTATCTAATTTTCACAGTCTGTCACAAAGGATAAGTGATAATTAGCGTTACAATTGTAACAATGCACTGTATAACAAATACGTGGGGAATTTGCTTTCATCTCTTGATTGTTAAACTTTTTAAATCTATCGATATTAAAAAGATTATTCGGATTTTAGTAAAAGGAAAAGACCGGAAAACGGGACGACGTTTATAAAGTGAAATATCAGTTTAAATGTGTAGTGCTAAGCGGAAGGACATCAACTTTACTTTAATCAAATATTTACTTGGGTTTATACTTCACGGCATTATTACGCACCGAATCATGCCGACGTTTTTGCAGATCTTACTTATGTGAATGTTCTTTTAAGTTTTATGGACTTTGACGTGACTTTAAATGTTTCATATGATTTTTAATAAAGACGATCATGTTTGCAAAGGAGCCCCCGTGATTCATATAAACGTATATCCCGTATACAGGAAAGACCAGAGTAATTAAAATAACAAAGTCTGGTCCCCCAAAAATCGGGTCACAAATACGGTCGATTTTCTCCCATCGGAGGCCGACCGGAATTCCGAGTTTCTACTGTATTTACAAAATTTGCTACATGTAAGAAGCAATACACGTAGAGTGGTGCACATCTCGAATAACTATGAGTCATGACACAGACTACAAACTAAAAATTATCTAGTCAGTCAGTCTATTCGTTTCTGCTGCCCGGTTTTACAGCGGTTATAGGTTTATAATACATATGTTACTAAATATAGTAACACATTTGTACAATTATGATGATTATCTTTACGGTCAGGGCATTATAAAGTAATTTGCCCGCGCTTGAGGGCCGATTATCGCGACGTCAACGGCTTCAAATGACGTCACCTCTAGAATAAAATGGCCGCCAGCGAGAAATCAATTGAATCGCGATCAAAAGAGATCATTTAAAACAAAATGATAGAAAATAGATATTCAATTATGAGTGTTACAAAATACAAACGAGTTTATCGAATTCAAAGAATATCATCAACACTAGGAAAAAGATGACGCGTAATGATAAAAACTTCAAGGAATAGCCGTGAAGTGAGGAAAACAAACTTTAAATCATAATCACTAAATGAACATGATCTGTGAATTACACTAAAGTTTTTTTTTTCTAGTACAACGTTTCTAGTAGTTTTGCACATCGTATGCTAGAGTACTGATTAGAAGCGCAAGATATGTATTATAGACGTTTATTCACGACTCTGCCAGGCCGGGACGTACAATCGGCCCTTAGTCGCATAATAGCACTCGGGCTAAAGCCCTCGTGCCATTATGCTTCCTGCGGGCCGATTATCACGTCCTGGCCCGGCCCGGCTCAGCCGCGTATTATCATCTAAATAAAAGCGAAAAATGTTAGATTCTCGCATTTAATCCGTGTTATTTTTGTAGAAACGTAAAGTAAATCAGGTAGAAGTGTTGATAATTTAAAAACCTGTTCATTGTCAATTCAAGCAGAACAGTTTTCTATTCAATATCTATTTATAACCTATTCAAACAAATAAGGAATTTCAACTTTTGGGTATAGATGTTTATTTTCGTATATTTTAGAAAGTTTAAGTAGAAATTAATAGTTAAATTGTTCTCTCTTTTCCAAATTTCAAACGTTTATGCGAGTTAAATTAATACAGGTGCATTTGATATTCCAATATATGAAAGTGCATAAATGCTTTTGTGACTGTTGAATTAAGTAAATGTTTGAAACATCATTATTTTGTTCAAATGTACTGCATCTCTCATAGATTTAATATTTTTGACTAGTCGTCAAATAATATCATTATAGTTTTACTGTCTTTATTTATGCTGTATATGTATCGAGCCGTAAATTCAATGAATCACTTATTGTCGAAGCATGGAATTCAATAACTAATGTCTGCTTGAAGTGTTGTACTTGTATTTCTTTCACATTTTTCAATGATATTAGTTGTCGTTACACGGGTAATTATAAAGCACACCAAACATTTTTAAAATCAAAAATACAATACATATTATATATACAAGAATAATGTCGGTTCAGCGTTGTTCATCGTCTTATAAATAACGATTTGTAATTCGGGTATGTATTTATAAACCAAAATGTCATTGGGCCTACGTATTTATAACTGAACATCAGAACTGATTATATAGTTGTAGATGGTTTATTATTATTTCGGTACTGACATAACCAAAAATAAAAAAAATAAAAGGTGCAATGCGTTATATTCTGTGCGGGCAGGATATTACTTCCTTTTTGACGACCTAATGTTTTTTCATTGTGCCCTGCGTTAGAACGGTTTTTATCAAAAATTACAACGATAACTGTTGTGTTTCTAAAAGACGGACTAAATCGTATTAAAATGATTACAGTACATCAAAATAATGCTTAGTTTAAAGTTTCTTTGCAGATGCCCTGCAGTTGATTAAAAAGAAAATTTTCCAAGATGAGTCTTTGTCCTAATAGAAACAGGCTGTTTTGATACTAAGTCTAATAGTGCATAGTCTAGTGGCAGGTGAGTTGTTAAGGCAGTAATGATATTTTACGATGAAAGTAAATCACAAATTGCATTCCGTTTTCTAAATAGTAGATGCCTAGATGTGCAACATTTGTGAATATTCTCATAAATGTGTCACTACTACAGTTACATGGTTAGCCACAAGTTTTTCTTCGCAAACGAAATATTAATTACAAGTTGGAACTTTATTTGAACATAACAATAAGAATATTCATACACAAGACGAATTCGAATTACGTCCATGTATTAAGTTAGTAAGTTCACACGTCTTAAATGACATTTTCTTTAGTTTACTTCTTAGAAATTGAAACAGATTAATTTATTTCAGTTGGTAGCATGTCCACCAAACTGCAATAGATGTGACGAACAAGATACATGTATTTGTACTTCCTGTAAAACTGGTTATTGGGATTTGGATAATATATGTCAACTCTCGTACAGTGCTGATTGTTTCAATAATGACTGTAATCCTGACAATGGATTATGTACTGCGTGCAAACCTGGATTTTATGGCGGTAAGTGTCAACAGGATTGTAGTCTATGTGAGGGCGGATTATGTGGTGCATTTTCTTGCACTTTCCGGTGTAAAGTTGGATACTACGAGTATCAAGATAATGTTGACATGCTTTGTTGGTCGTGTTCTCAAGAATGTAGATCATGTAGTATTGCCAGTGTGTGCAATGTCTGCAATGATGGATACTATGTATTAAAATATATATCTTTTGGAAAACTCAAAGCGTCGTGTGTTCAGTGTCAAGATGGAGTAGATTGTTCAAACCTCTGTGATACTCAAAACTGCATCAATGTCAGATTCAGAGTGATTCAAGTTTATTTTGTACGTAATGTATAGACGGATACGTTTAACGGTGATACATGCAAACCAATTGAAACTAACTGTACGGCTGTTCTACTGACTGTGGCAAAGATGGAATATGCCAAGGTAGCTGTAATGATGGATGGACTGGCGAGCACTGTTCTGATCCATGTGCAAGTCAGTGTCTTAAGTGTAATAAAAACAACGCTAACCTTTGTGAAGAGTGGAAAGGTGATTTTAACCATATAACTTGCGATATAGGCTGTAATCAATCATGTAAAAAAAGTGGAAAGAAAACAAACTTGTAGACAAAGTGATGGATACTGTAACAATGGTTGTGAAAATAACTTCTGGGGTCAGAACTGTAATCAGTCTTGTCCTAAAAATTGTTCTGGCGATGGGATATCCCGGGTTAGTGACAGAGGTAATGGTACATGTCCTAACGGATGTGTTGACGGATATAATGGAGAGAAGTGCGATACAGCAGTTTCAAAGAAATCAACCACACAATCTGCTGGTAGTATTTTGTCCTTATAAAACCGTTACATGTAGTATTAATATGTTTTATTTTAATAATTATGACACTCACGAGACTAACATTATGCTGCACCAAAAAGAATGAAAATTTGTACTGTAAGTATTGCAAATGCCAAAGTGATTTTAATCCATGATAAACATAAAATTTAAACATAGTAATGTGTTAGTATTTCTTATTACATACCAGCTAACCATACTTTTATACGTCCAACACTTTGAAAGCATGTATTGTATAAAAGTTTCCTGTTAAGATTACTGCTTTTTGACTTATCAAACAGTAATCTACATATGATAAGTTTTATGTAGCCATTTCATGTCTGCCATCTCCTCCTCTATTCTGCTCGTATTAGCCATTGATATATAAACAAGTTTAATGTTTGTACTAATGTAAAATGAAAGGTCTAACAGTTATCTTCGTTATTCTTGAAACCTAGATGTAGTATTTAATATATAAAGGATCTGAACAAAGACTTCAAACTTTTAATCATATACATTAGAGTGGTTTTTAAAATTTCAAAAATCACTCAAATCAGAAGGCAAAAATAATAAACTATCATACCTAAAGCAAATGATCTTTGCCACCAATTTTTCTTATACCTTTGTCAGCATCATTCATTCACATTCATTTACCTGAGAAACAACGCAAGGTGTCAACAATAAATCAGTAACTTACAGTGGGGCAGTTCCAGCACTAGACGTCCATTCAATATCGCTTATGAAATGTTCTCACATTTAGAAAAGAGGCAGATACATTTGTAACACTTAATTTACAGATTTTGTTTTCTAAACCTTGGTTTTTATCTTAATTGTAAGTTTGTTACTTGATGATACTTTAACTGAAATATGGCTACTTTCATTATACAAAAGGCAGTACATCATTATAAACATAATAACGTAAGTGAATGATTTGTCATTGCTTTTTTAAAAAATATTTTATTAGTACTCGCTTCTTCCACAAATGTTTTCATTCTTCTGAATAAAAAATCAGATGTTTTTTTTTTATCCTGCCATACTGGTAGTTAAAATGACTTTTATTAATATGTATAGCAAACAATTCTAAAACTTCCAGCCTTTTAATGCAAATGCAGATTATATATTACTTAAAGAGAATATAATGTCAGGTTTAAAGTGAAACTATTGTATCTGCATAGCCAGTTACATTTTTAGCAATATTGTTTTGCAATTCTGATACGGCAATCAGTGTTTGAAATATATTCTATTCTTGTATACCGGATCGGGGCATCCGCAATTTTCACCAGTGCTGGAAAATCTCTTACATCCCCTAATGTAATATGACTCTCGTGAATTACTTGTGACGTAACGTTATAAACAATGTGACGTCATTTTCCCAAACCCAGCATCTTAATAACGTTTGTTTTTATATCAAAAGGCATCATTTCGATAAGTTTGCATTTAAGTATCTATTTTAAAGTGCAAGACGGTATGCAAGAAATAGTTTCTACCATGAGATATTTGGTTCAGATGGAAATATCCGTCACCTCGGGTAACTGTTTCGCGGGAACTCGGCAGAGCCTCATTCCCGCATAAACAGTTACCCTCGGTGGCGGATATTTCGATCTGAACTGCATGATCATGGAAGAAACTAATAGTAATGTAAAGTAAGTCTGAGCAATTTTATGAAAAGAAAATCAGATTCAATACACTTCATATTTAGCAGAACGGTAAAAACTTTCAGTCAGATACAATAGTTTCGCAATGAACAAAATTCGATAATGCAGATACAATATTTTACCCTTGCTTTTTAGTTTATAGTGAAAACTTTGAAACTAATTTCTGATATTTTGTCACATGGGTAAGACAGTTAAGAAAAAGACATAAAAGCTCTTTTGGTCAAAATGTCAGATACAATAGTATCACGATCAACCCTCGTACTGCATAATTGTTGTTTCCAATTAAATCGTCATTTTTGAAACATTGCAAATGTAAATTTCCGGAAGTGCAAAACCTCACCAGTGACCCCCCACCCCCACCCCGCTAAGAGCACTATTTTCTCTAAATCATTCCAGCTAAATGTAATTACGTTTCTAGTGACTCTAGTCGTTTCTTATATGAATTTTCAGATCGAATATTGGTAGTTCTCACAGTTCAGAATTTCAAAGCTCAGAATGTCCAGTATCAACCCCGGCAAATGAATATGGGTCGTGCACGAGCGGAAATGGTTTCGAAGGCCGCACGTACGGAAGTCCTTTCAATGGCAACGCTGGGGTCGAGTTCACACAGTGCCACGGGGAAAATCCTCAAGTTTTCTTTGGTGTGGATGCTAGTCATACTTCTGATGGCAACATCGTATTTGTTGTTTCGCTTGGAGGACAGTTTGATTTCAAGCAACAAATATGAATTCTAGTGGTATTGATATTCAGTCACAATCGACAAAACAGCATGACAACTATAATTTCATTACAAAAGGACACCTCTTGCCATGTATATCATCTGTCAAATATTATCGTTTGTGAGAAACTGTGTGACATTAGTTTAGTTTATGCTAATTTATTTTAGCTCGAATGTGAAGAAAGCTTTGAGCTTATCGAGTCACTCTCGAGTCCGCTTCCTGGAAAAACCAGTACTGGTGTCATATGAGGAGGTACGGCCGTGACCTTGGTGGGGCTCGAACCCGCATCCTCTGGGATGAGCGGTAGACACCTAAACCTCTACACCACCGCTCCCCTTTTATCAAATATTCGCAATGTGAAACATATCTCCAAAATAGCAGACATAACAATTTTTGTTTAAATTCATAATGTCAAACACTTTTGGTAGTAAGAACTACATGTACTTATATCTGGATTCGTTCAATGTGAACATGTATGCAAACTTTCATATCACTTTTACCCATAGTATGTTACAAGTTGATACATCATTTGTGTTAAATAAAATCAGTAATAATAGTTACTGTGATTTCCTGTTAAAATATTTTGAAAGCAAATGTTGTGACAAGAACCTTTAGCATACAAAATAATGTATAATGATTGATATTTTCTTTCAGATTCAATATGATATTCAATTACGAACAAAGATATTTCAAAATCTCAATAATGCAAATGATAATTTTCTTATATATCTCCTGACAGAAATCATTTATGCAACCATTTGATAGGTTTGATGTATAACGAATATTTGTAATTTACTTATAAATCAATAAACTGTCTAATATATATAATATATATATATATATATATATATATATATATATATATATATATATATATACATTCTTGATTCTTTTTTTGTTTCATTACACTTGAGCAAAATTTTAGCATTTAATATGTAAGTAAATTATGGTGATTAGTTTGGGAGTTATAGAACGGATGATACATGTATTAGATAGGTACTGTTTGCAATATTTATGTTATGCCGAGGAGGTGTAGTTATTTGAGTCATCAATACTCTATATATTTTGTATTATAGCACCTTTCCTCTGTTTCGTTATTGTAAAAGTTCCTTATGGTATATATATCATGTACTCTATAATTGTCGATATATCATACTTTTCAGCTCCGTCACCAGTGTTATCAGAAATAGTACACCTTGTTTCTCTATAGATACATTGTACGAGGGATGACCCATATTAGTTTCTTTCATGAGCACGAGGTTCAGATCGAAATATCCGCCACCGAGGGTAACTGCTTATGCGGGAACGAGGCTCTGCCGAGTTCCCCCGAAACAGTTACCCGAAGTGACGGATATTTCCATCTGAACCAAGTATCTCATGGCAGAAACTTTTTCTTGCATACCGTCTTGCACTTTGAAATAGATATTTAAATACAAACATATCAAAATGATGCATTTTGATATAAAAAGAAACCTTGTTCAGATGCTGTGTTTGGGAAAGTGACGTCACATTGTTTATAACGTTACGTCATAAGTAATTCACGTAAGTCGTCTTACACGGGGGGGGGTATGATTATTAGTTTCTATCTAAATCAAGTATCTCATGGAAGAAACTTTTTCTTGCATACCGTCTTGCACTTTGAAATAGATATTTAAAAACAAACTTATCGAAATGATGCATTTTGATATAAAAACAAACGTTCTTTAGATGTTATGTATGGGAAAGTGACGTCACATTGTTTATAACGTTACGTCACAAGTAAGCACGTAAGTCGTCTTACACGGGGGCTGTAAGATGAGATTTTCCAGCACTGGTAAAAACTGCAGATAACCCCTGGTATGCAAGAATAGGCTTTGTCACTCTTTTGATAATATACAAATTTTACGTTATTTGGTTAAATAAAGTTCACGTTCATACTTGTAAACATTAATTATTTGGAATGTTTGAGAAAGTTTTGTGCATCAAGCCAACGTTAAGTTCATAAGTCACTATCAATCTTGGCCACTCACGATACCTCACCGCCCGCCAAAGTATGTTGCAGTAATTCCTTCGGAAATTTGTCACATAAGTTAGTACAAAAATAACGCATTGATCCAGATGACAATTTAGTGTCGTAGCTTCGTATATTCGTAGGGTTGACCATACAAATAACGTCGACTTCACACGTTCATATGACCATACGCCCTGTTGTATCTCTTCACATGGAAATTAAGCCTAGACTAAACGCCAACGCACGTAATACTGTTTTTTGTTCTAAACTTGAATTGGTTGATAAAATTTACGGGAACATACTGGGAACGGAGTGGTAGCGCGGAAGGGCTCCGGGTTCGATCCCTACCACAGCCATGTCGGTAGTGTCCTTAGGCAAGACACAAATAAGTCCACATTGCCCCTCCCTCTCTTTGAACTTGATCCCATCTGGAATGAGTCTCGAGGGCGATTAATCCAAGTTGTAAGAACTTGTTTCGCAACCGAGAATAAACGAATTGGTATAAAGAATGGAGTGGTATGCTGATGTTTTTTCGTAAGTGGGTCGATAGACATCGGTGCTGCGTAGAACATGGCGGACGGTTCTTTGAGAAGAAGAGACATTATCGGTGAGTAAATTTAATTGTGACGCTGTTGACGTCGTTGGTGTTTGGTGATAATTTATGATGCATGTTATGTATATGCTCGTACGATGACACATGTTTATCAGCAAAATAAGGAAGAAGACAAAAAGCGAAACGGAAGACAAATGATGTCGGACATGTGATTGATATGTTAATCAAGGGAAATTACACCTATATATCTTACTTTTCCTAGTATCACTGGTTATACTTCATGTATTACAATATCTATATTAGACTTAGTCTTATGAAAAAGCGGTAATCCTTAAACAAGATATGTTATGAATTAACAGTCAAAAAGATCCCTGATGCATTATTAGGCACTCAGATATTATTATCAAAATGAATTGACATAAACACAGTGTACGAACTCAGACTGTATCCAACCGGAAGTCGCCACCGAATAGGCATACAGTAACTGTTTTCAAGTTTACTGTGTACTTTTATTTCAAGTTTTAAGTAGGAATTGGGACAGCATAGTAAGTGTGATTTAACTTTTTGTATCGTAGAATAGTTATATTTGATGTGGGTATTGTCAGACGTGGGTATATTCAAAATATCTATATGTATTTGGAAATAGAAATCAAAACATTGTGGAAACATAGAACATTCGCCATAAAAATGGTTCAATATTGAAAGATATGGAGAGTTCTTTGCCTCAGAAGTGTTGTTTACATTTCGATCATTCATTCATGTAATGGGAACAGTCTTACTTACTGTCTAAAACGTAAGGAATGTGTCAAAATACTGTCGGTATTTACATACATTAAAGATATGCACTGTATGCCTATTCGCAAATACAAAATTGTTTACTGTATGATAATCGTAAAACCACTGTACAATAATTGCACAGAACGCAACAAATGTAATATTGATTTAAAAGCGCAATTCTTGCTTCCGCTACTAATGTTGGTTTTAAAGTTATCCAATTGTTTCAAGCATGGACCTGTGTATATATTAGCTTACATATGACTCCTCCTATTTATTTGGAGGGAGTAAAATACGCAATAGATTGAAGAGTACCGGAATAAATGGTTGCCGTTTATGAATGAGGCCTGTTTGACAACTTAAAAGTATAAGCGTGTATAGGGATTGTCATGAAACATACTGTTGGTAGCGAGTATTGCCAATCATCAAACACATTGTTACTAGTAGATGATTTATTTTCTTTCATCTAAAGATCGAAAATCTCTGCTTTTTAACTTTATTATGATAACCTTTCTTTAAATGAATTTTATCTCGTCCCTTCTTCCCAACATGGTATGAATTTAAAACTGCAGTTTAAAGTGCACTGTAACACAGGATACAGCTCCTTTACATCGGTACACATTAACGAATTAACGAGCTGTATTCGGTGCGCTTCAACGAATGCAGCTCACCTAATCAAATGGGAGCTGTAATCGGGGTGCTTGTACCTTTTTTTTGTATAGAGCGCCCCAGTGACCCTATGCAACAAAGACGTATCATTCGTTTATACAAATACGCGGTAAAAAATTATTATAAAATAACAAGGATCTATACCGCTATTCAGGATGCCGTACTTAAGTGCAGTAATAATGTTACATGTGTATGTAGTTTTCATAATGACGGTTCTCTTGGCAATACATGGGCGTATTTGATGTTTTCGTTTCCATTTCTTGTTATCATTTCAAACATGCGCGTCCATGTTTCGTCACATGTTAGCAAGTTAGAAACAACCCGACTATTACATTTTTGTATTTTATCAAAAGTTCCCGGACAAATTTTAGTCGTTGTTTCTTTTGCTCCTCTGTGAACATATGCCGTACCGACCTCGCACAAATCTTTCTCATGTACAAATGCTGTTTCTGAATCATTTGCACACTGCCTTCTAATATGCCAGTACTACTGGCTATATTTTGCACCAACAAGCGGGCATCCTGTACACCACAGCCTTTACAGGAGCGATGTTTGCCTTAGTAATTGAGGGTTTAGGTCTACTTAGGCAAGCGTCATCCATGACAAACAATTTTTAAGCTTTAAGCTTTATTCTACCTAAATACTTTAAATACTGTACACATAGATATGGACTGAGGTCCATTTATATAACACAATTCATCAAATATCTGCTTTGCATTTAAACGACATTTTATATAGCCACAAATTTCAGACTTTTTCTTTTTTGTTGATGTTACGAGGCGAATTGTAAAATGGTCAAGGTGTATGACTGCATAAATTTCAAACTTAAATATCTCGGTCATTTGAAAAGAAATTTGCACGAAATAAACTGGTATCGGTAGCTATCGAAAACAGTATTGAGGTGCAATGAAGCGTTTTAAATGAACCCGGGATTAATCATTAGTGACAAACCTTTTAACAGGACCCTCGTTCATAACAAGTTCAAATAATAATGAAACCGAGCTGGCACACGATAATGACACCAAACAACGCTTTTGAAATAAAGCAAGCAAGTCACATTGATGTTAAAAAGACTACAAATAAGAATAGATAGGGTTATTGAAGACAAAAGGCAAACGAGGCAATGCGTTGGTAACACACTGAACGGTTTTCTTAATACAAATGTACTTGCCCCGATAGACCATCATCAAATTTTCACAAAGCTCTTTTTCTCAGAAACAACGTGTCAGATTTTAACCAAATTTGCTATGTACAATGTAGCAGCATGTTTGCATTGATGGAATATCATCACACATGCAGTAAAGTATTTTTGCAGTGTCCCCTTTCAACAAAAAGGGAATGGTTCCGGAACATTTTACACAGAGGCTACTGTTACTTAAATAAAATGAAATTTTAACGGCTTCTCCTCTACACTAATGGATGGAATGACATCAAACTTGTTCTGTATCATTGCATTGCATTGCATTGCACAGGAACTAGTTCCGGTCCAATTCACATAGGGGCCACTGTTGCAAAAATCAGAAAAAAAAACGTTTAGATTACCTCTTCTCACAAAGCAATGGATGGAATGTCACCAAAAAGGCTCATTAGCATCTCTGCAATGTTCCTTTAAAAACAAACAGGAAACGGTTCCAGAACATTACACACGGGTTGCAATTATTAAAATAGAAAAGAAAACAATATTTAAACGGTATCTCCACAGGAACCAACGGATGGAATGTCATCAAACTTGCTCTTTATCATTGCATGGTATCCTTTCTATAAACATAATTGTTTTGGTCCATTACCCGCAGAAACCGTCTGAAGCGGCGTCTGCTCATGAAGAAGTAGATGGAATATCACCAAACCTGAACCGTAGCATTCTTGCTTTGTTCCATTTCGAGAAACAGGACATGGTATCGGTCCGGTGTACACAGGGTCCGCTGTCACTAAGAATAGAAAAACACGTTTGATTGGCTTCTCATGAACCACAGGATGAAATGCCGCCAAACTAGACCCGTAGAATACTTGCATTGTCCCTTATCAAGAGAGAACAAAAAAGAAATAGTTAAGGTCCGGTGCACACAGGGGTTAATGTTACTTAAGATAGAAAAACAACTTTAAACATCTTCTTCTCATTATTATCAGAAACTGTACGGTTTAGAGCATAGCTATTTAGCATGTATCATTGTTGTTTGATCCTCTATGAAGTTTGTTCAAAGCAAGACCCTGGCATAATTGACCCCGCCCCTGCGGTCACGTCTTTTATATTAATTTGTATAAATACTGTTAAAAATATTTTTATTTAAAACTAAAAGGCATAGAGCTTCGGTAGTTTGTATGTTGCATCACCTACTATTTCTCTTCCTTGTGTTACTATTTGCCCTGCCACAGGGTTAATTTGTTTCATATTGATTTATGTTAGGAAATACATTAGGAAATATTCTTGTCTTAAACTATTTGGCCCAGATCTTAGATAATTATTGTAAAGTTTTGCCTAGTGGATCTCTACTAAGATGTTGTTCAAATTATGACTCTGAGGTCAAAATTTGTCACATCCAAGGAGTAATTATTTTACATAGACTCATGTACATTGTATTTGGTCAAGAACGTAGTTATTTGACATGTAGCATTGTCTTATAGTCCTCTAGTGCCCCTAGGTACAAAACTGGTCATGCACTTTTGACCTAAGTTTAGATCTACAGTATATTGTACTTTTACTTTTTATTCTGCGACGCTGTTGTTGACCTTGTATAATGACCAATGGTACAATGTATCGAGGTGAGCAATATAGGGCCATCATTGCCTTCTTGTAAAAATGTTGTTGTTTTTTCTATTCTGTCCGGCATATCTACATATACGAGAACTTCAAGTTATAGTATAGAATATCACATGTATTCAAAAGGTGGCTTAACACGTTACAAAAAGACATTTAAAACAGGTGGTTCTTAAATAACAAAATGTTTTCCTCGTGAGAAATGCACACTGTGAATATTATATTATATGCATCATAATAAGCTGTCCAAAATGCTCCTATTCACATTGAAAAAAAAGTATTAAAAAACGACGAAAGACATAATGAAAGCCTGTTAAGCGTATAAGATATAATTGAAAAACAACTGTAAAGGTACAATAAGAATATATATAAAAACTAATTTCACGATTACTCATGAAACACAGCATCAAACAGAAACAATTTTAATTCAGAAAATTGCAATTTTAATTTTTGTGACTACGTTACACAAATTTATGCCGGAAACGCAATTTCTGTGTTCGGTAGTACTGTAGATCATGTTTAAATGTGTTTTACTGACTAAAAGTATTGGAATTGGTCATAACAATTCAATTCTTGGATAATTGAGATGTAATGTGCTTATTCAAACAAAGTAAGTCCTGCAGTATCCAAAGTTACTCTACAAACCGAATATTTGCAAATGTTCATTGTATTTTCAATAGCGCTAAATTCAATATAGGTTTACAGTGCCAGATACACGAATGTACAAGCATTTTACTGCAACAGGAATACAAATTTCTTCATCTGGACCCTTGTATCTTGTAACATGTACTGGACATGTAACATGCATCTCCAGGAAGTAAGTCCTGTAGTATCAAAAGTTACTCTACTAAACGGATATTCGCAAATGTTTATTGTATTTACAATAGCACTAACGCAGGATTATAGTGATAGGCACATTTTACTGCAACATGAACAGAAAGTTTTCCATCTGGGGCACAACTACAATCAATGATACAGACTGTTGAATCTTTCAATTGCTGTCATCTATATTGTAATAACTGTGCCCTTGCTGCTCGGCTTGCGATTCCAGCTCTGAATCGATGCAATGATTAAGTTAATGGTGTGGTATGGTGCAATTTTTCCAATGTCATATAGCGTGCATTGAAATTATGTACTAAAACGATGCAACAAAGGTACCATGATCGTAAATATCAAAAAAGCGGAACCTTCATAACAGTTTTTCTATTAGTTTGGGGCGATGTGGGAAGCACTCTTTTTATCCAATAAACACATGTTCTGTACCTGCCACATAATTGTTAAGTTCACAGTAAAATTATTCCCCTAGAACATATATTATATATATTGGTACACTGGAGTAAAATGAGAAAATATCTTTAAATTTATTAATATCTCATTAGTCTACATTTCATGTTCCATAAATACTTGAAATTGTTTCATAATTACAAGTACATGTAACCATATAGAATTGGGAATTTACCATTTAAAGTGACTAGCGGCCTTTAAACGTATACGACATACATGCAGTTAGACTGCAACAGATTTGAACAAATCTAGGTTTTATAAAAATTTAGCTCAACCGATAAGTGTGCAGAAACTTGATACAGTGATATCTATCCGCTGCATTGTTTTTTCTTAGTTATCTTATATGAATTTGTAGTAACTTGAGTAATACTTCAAGCAAATATTTCCATTTCGGAGTAGTTAATAACGCCGTGTGCTAATTTGATGTTTACGTCTTAAGTCGTTTTCATATTTCATTCCGATAGATACAAATAACGGCCGCTGTTACAATAAACATCTCATCTCATTTCTTGGAATTTATCTAAAATCAAGTTTTACACTACTTCTTGTCGATAGCTATTTTAAGGATGCATAAGCCATCAAAATAAACCGCTTAACTCGACAATCTTGCCTAAACAATGATAGTAGTTTCTTTTCATACTTGTATATTTTTGATGGTCAAAGTTGGAAACAACAAGATGACGCCATGAATATACCTGATAACGTCACCAGCGACTCCTACCAAAGGTACTCCAAATAGACGTTTAAACGTTTAATATTTTTTATTATTATTGTTATCATTATTATTATTATTATTATTATTATTATTATTATTATTATTATTATTGTTATTATTATTATTATTATTATTATTATTATTATTATTATTATTATTATTAATATTATTATTATTGTTGTTATTATAATTATTATTATTATTATTAACATTATTATCATAGCTATATTGACATTTACCTGATTAAAACGTAATGAAAATATTTGCATTTGTATTAGTAACAAAAACTATTAACTAAAACTGCTCTACTTACCACTGTAAACTTTGTCATGGTTTCTGTTACTGGCAAGGCTTTCATAGTCATTGGCACAATTAGCTAATTGTACTGGTGGCTCTCTTGTCTCTGTAGCATTTTCGTTATGATACGTAGACGTCCCGTCAGTAGCATTGCCCTCTCTATAAGATTTTGATTTGTTTGCAATATACGTGAAATTAAGAATTTTATGACATTTTATTGCCATGTTCGAACAATATATACCTCATTCGATTTTTTAGAAACATAAAATACTTGCTAATGTCAATGCATTAATATGTTGATTATATTAAAATAGTAAGTAAGCCTTTTATGCATTGAATTTAATTACCTTTCTATATGCACATTATTCCGTGTATTTCTGTAAAAGGCTGAAATCCAATTATGATGAAATAAGAAATGTATACCTTCGTCTTAAATGATGCAAAACTATTGTTATAACAACAACGAATAAAGTCGTTCCGACTCTGGACATGAAAGCAGTAATAAAACTCGTCCTGGTATCCGTGTTTTTGTGACATTGTACGGCTGTCGGTGTTGTTGATGTATCTAGTGTGCTTGTACCCACTGGAGCTTATTATGTGAGATACAAATATAATTTTGATTAATAATGTGACATTTACCTAAAAGATCATTATGAAATCGTAAAAACAAGTAAAATAGTGTCGGGTAAAGTCTTTAAATCTTTTACTTTTATTTGAATCATGGAATCCTTGATCTTTGTCCAATAGGTGGTTTGCTCAATATCTAGTGTCACAGTCAGACAGTGGCTAAAATATATGTTTCAATTCAAACATATTATAGCTTTGACATGTGTTATCAAACATAAATCACGTGGCACATGAAGTGTGAAAGCTCACAGATGCATGGGGTATGGACTCGCCACCCAACCCAATACTTGTCCAATGTTGTACGGAACATATATAAATACAAGAATTGAAACAACTCTATTCCTTCTATCACATCTCAGGGTAATAGTGTTATGTCATTTCTAAAAATAGTAAACTATAAGCACCCGGCTACGCTGTTATACGATCTTGTAATAAAGGTACCAGTCGTTAAATATAAGTTGGGCGGCACAGTCAAGAGTATGTGTCGTTGAGGGTTGACTATTAGCTTATACATACAAAATGTATATAGTTATGACAGTTTTCTATTGAAAACTTACACAGACGCATGCATGTTTTGATCGCCCCATCATGTCTTTTTTCCGCTAATTATCATTTTACGGCGAAAAACGCTAAAAATTATTGAAGTTTCAAATTTCTAACTATAGTACTCGTACAATACGAAATCCGCACTGTAAACGCAATGGTACCCCGCGCATGCTATTTTATATACTGCAATGCGGGAAACCTATTTTTAAAACGTCATGTATATAGTAGATGTGGTTTGTGCAGAAGTAACAGAAGTGTTTTTCTCGAAATTATCGAAATCCAACCGTATTCGATGCAGTTTGGAGTGGGATTTGATTTAGAAAATCGTTTTGCATTGGAAAAACCGGGTGAGTTATTCCTTATTTACACTAATGCCTTAAATATGCAATTCGAGTTTTCAGTTGTTTCAAATATTGTATTTATATATGTTCCGTACAACATGGGACAAGTATTGGATAGGGTGGCGAGTCCATACCCCATGCATCTGTGTAAAAGCTTTTACGCGAGCAAGACCTAATTTTAACTTTGGTCGGAATGTATATATGCAGGAAAAACAATATTTAAACAATTTGTAATCGCATTTTCTGAAATCAAAACAGTATCCGCGCTGAAAGATGTCGGAGTTTATAAAGAATAAATTTGAAACAGAACATCGACACATTAGTGAGTTTAAATGTAAAATGAACGAACAAGTGAATTGTATTTTATGAATTAATCTCTGCACAATTAAGTGCCCTTTGGCTTTTCGGTTTTAATTACAGATGTATTCCTTCGAAAGGCAAATACTGTTTCAGTACATGTCATATTATGGTAGCTAGCACAATTGATAAAAAGCTGCATACCTGCTATATATATTGTAAGAGCAAAATCCTTGTCCTTTTAAAACTGGATTAATCTCATTCATAATTAAAAGTAATCAAAAGAAATTTCTTTCTCTTCTAGTGCCTCTAAAGTTCAAAGACACCCGTTGCAAAAAAGGATCAAGGTAGAATAGACGTAGGATGTACATATACAATTTAACGAAGAAATAGCCCAGAAGATTTAAATTTGTGCTCAGTTACTTGATGTATGTATCATTTATCGGTTTATCGGTTTCATTATTATAAATGTATTTGTTCACTTTGTATATACGTACAGATGTTTGTTTTATATACAAAATACCTATAGAATGTGCAGTTGATTTCTTTGCAAATTCTGTCTCGCACTTCTCTCCGTAATATCCGTCAACACATCCATAAGTACATGTTCCATTATCTTTGTCACACATCCGGGACATTTCATCGTCAGCACAGCCATTAGAACACGACTGATTACAAGTATGACCCCAAAATTTGTGTTCACAACCATTGTTACAATATCCATCACTTTGTCTACACGTTGGTCTACCTGTCTCTTTTATGCATGACCGATCACAACCCAAATCGCACGTGACAGTGTAAAAATCATGTTTACACTCTTCACAAATGTTAGCGTTGTTTTGATAACATTTAAGACACTGACTTGCACATAGATCAGAACACTGCTCTCCAGTCCATCCTGTATTACAACTACCTTGGCATATTCCATTTCTCATCACAGTCAGTAGAACAGCCCTGAACACATGTGCTTTCATTTGGTATACATATTTGACCGTTATACCTGTATCCGTTTCTACACTGCGTACACAATAAACCTGAATCCCCCAGAATCTGACATTGATTGCAGTATTGGATATCACAGAAGTTGGAACAGGCTGTTCTATCGTGACACTGAACACATTCTATTTTGAGTTTACCAAATGATAAATATTTGAATAAATAGAATCCTTCGTTGCAGACATTACACACACTGAGATTAGTACATGATCTACAAAATGCAGAACATGGCAAACAAAGAGTGTCAACAGTATCTTGATATTCCAAGTATCCAGCTTTACATCCGGTTGTGCAAGAATGTGAACCACATAATCCTCCCTCACATAGACTACAATTCCGTTGACATTGACTGCCATAAAATCCAGGTTTGCACGCAATACAGAATCCACTATCAGTATTACAGTCTTTATTTAAACAGTCGGCACGGTACGACAGCTGACATCTACTATCCAAGTTCCAGTAACCAATTTTACAGACAGTACAACTATCTTGTTCATAACAACTATTACAATTGTCTGGACATGCTGAAATAGTCAAACAACAGCATCGCAGAAGGGTACACAATTCATGAAAAGGTTTTTTTCTTACTTTAAAATTACTACGGCAACGGAATAGAAAACGAATAAAGGGTACCGGTTTTAAAAAACAGAAGTTGAGATGATATCAATCCATAAAAAAGAAGTTGAGTTGATGTTATAGCCATTTTACTATTTTAAAGCTTTTATCAATATAACAGATTTGAGCCAATGAAAACCATCATCAATTCATTAGCTGTTTCATATCACATCAGGCATATTGTATAGAACTGTAAGACGTCAAATTTGTATTTCAAACTGATATAATGTAAATGTAATTTCTTCTGTTTGGTTGTTGTTGTGGTTTTTGTACAATAAGTGAATGTACACATGACATCATTTGAACGACGTCATCGTCGTTTGGTTACCGGCATTCGTTTACACTCGGTATACTTTTTGACGTCAATCCGGATTGAAGATTTTGACATTTTCACTGCTTTGAAACAGTGAAATATCAAACTCTTATCACTGATATATTTCAGTATTTCACTGAAAAGCATAAAATAAAATTGTAATTTCTTCTGTTTGGTTGTTGTTTTGGTTTGTTTTTCAAGCTTTGTACTAAATTTTCATTATCTTCTCGGTAGCTCGAATCACATCAGGGTAACACACAAGTTTTAGTTAAAGAAACATGTAATTATAAGAATTTATTACAATAAGTGAATATGTTTGTTATAAAACACGTTGTGCTTGAGGTAGAGCGCGGGTTTCCATTCGAAATCGAGTGATTATTTGTACTAAAAGTCAACGCAGACGTAAGAAATTTTGGAGGCATTGACTAGAAAAAGTACGATGAAGTGATATTTTCATGGAAACTAAGTTGAAAGCCCCACTGAGCGGAGAGGTGTATTTTTCGTCAATGTTCGATATTTGTCTTTCTACGTAGACAATGAAACGATCTAATTTTCCGTCCGTCACAAAAACTTAGCGTTGGCTATAACTTTGCCATTTCTTAAGATTTCTTCATCAAACTTTCAAAGTGTGTAGGTCAAGGTCATATTTGACAGAGATATGCCCCTTTTTGTACTTTGATTTTGTCACGAAATTATTGTTTATTCTGACAAAGGTTAAGCGGGCGACACATGTGGTTACTTATTTACTAGTAACATATACCTGTTGTGGTATAATGTTATACGTACGTGTATAAAGAAACGCAATTAAGAAAAGCACTTTCCACGTGGAACTGAAGAAACAGCATTTAGCTTGCCGCATTCAGTCAAGCCCAGGGCAACAGGATCACACTGTATCGGCAAAACGCACTGGCTCCAATTTAACGATAATGCTCTGACTAACGTAACGAACCGGCTCCGATAAAAGATGGCTGATTTAGTAAACAAAACCCAAGTCAGTATAACAGATTCGTGTATTTTATATGGTAAATCGCAACTTCTGAAGAAACGAATACTCTTACGGAATGCTCACTTCTTTCCTGCATGGCCGTAGCTAGTCGGCTGTTTCAGACATCGATGCGTGTGAAAGTAATGCAAGTTGAATGCAGAGGATTCAACGGTAAAAAGTGCAAAACAGACCCAAAATGCATGGATTTTGCTCAAAATTATCGAAGTTAAGGTGTTTAGCATAAAAGATATGCATTGGCATGTAACTTTGGGTCAAATGTCGTAAGCATGTACCAACACTTTACCGATCTGCTATTTTTATAGACGAAACTTGAAAAATTGAAAATTCAACTCAGAATGTTTCAATATTCAATATACTTTCCAAAATGGCAGGATTCATGGACACAGTGTTTAAAACTGCTCGCTCTCATTTACCGTTGAAAAACTCCGTAAGAGTATTCGTTTCTTCAGAAGTTGCGATTTACCATATAAAATACACGAATCTGTTATACTGACTTGGATTTTGTTTACTAAATCAGCCATCTTTTATCGGAGCCGGTTCGTTACGTTAGTCGGAGCATTATCGTTAAATTGGAGCCAGTGCGTTTTGCCGATACAGTGTGAGGATGCATGGCGGGGATATTGAGATCAAATGCGTGTCAGTATGGAAGTTTTATATAGAGAGCTTACCTTAACTTTGATACAGTGTTTTATACATTACTTATAAAGTAAGCTACTGTTTGATTTCTTGAATAAAAAAAAAGCGTTTATAGTCATGGCTCATTCTCTTAATTTTCTATATTAGGAAATCTACCATTAATTGTTTAAGGAGGGCTGTCTATGTAATATATGTTTAGATCTTTAGAAGCGAGAAATACCTGGACATAGGTACATGTGCTTCCTTTTGATTCTTATCTATCACGGTTTGACCCCTGACGAAACATTATCTTTCAATTTCGTCTATTATTTATATAAAAATATTTTAACACTGATCAAGTAGCTGGCATGATATGGTTTCAAATATTTTATGTGATTTCATTTGAATCTTGTTTTTAAATCTGTATGAAGAACAACAAAATTTCGTTATTTCAGTCATAAGTTACCCTTTGTTGATACATGTAGCTATTTGTATGTAAGCAAAAACAAATAAAAGACAGCAAAACTTTAATCTCAAAAGATGTAAATTGTCCAAAGAATTTCAAAACCCACAACGTTGATGTGCTTTAAGGTAATGAAGGACAAATTAAATTGACTTCGCCCGTCAATTGATTCTGTGACAACATCTGAAGAGTCTGTAGTTTCCCTTCAGTGGAGCCGCAGTGACGTAGTGGTAACGTGCACGCCTCGTGATCGGATGGTCGCGGGTTCGATCCTTTCCATAATTTCCATAATTTCCATTGCAGAGTTACTGTAACCATTCCTTACACTCACTCACGAGTGTAAGAGAGTGTCCTACATGTACCAGTGCCATGGCGGTTGTGTCCTTAGACAAGACAGAAATAATTCGACATTGCCCCTCTCTCTCTCTCTCCCTCTCTCTCTCTCTCTTCGAAATTAATTTCACCTGGAATGAATCTCAAGCACGCTTTATCTAGGTTGTAAGAACTTGTTTCGCAATTGAGAATGAATAAATTATTATAAATTAATAGTTTCCCTTCAGCTGTATGTGCAGTTTCCAAGGGGACTGTATTTTTATTTTCCCAATGCCAGTAGCTGCGTTTGCTGTTAAAGGAATTGTCACATTGTATCTGTTAAAAAACCATTGGCTTCTTCTTATTCACGAACCTGACCCAAACAAGCGCTATCCCTCACAATTCTCAAATGCCCCTGGAAGAGGTGTATCACAGTCTGTGCCCTCTCCATGTGCTCAACAATTGTGCCAAGTTATTTTGAAATCCTTCCATGTATGACAGAGTTACCTTGCATACAGTGTTCCATTACTTTTAAACTCTAAGTGTGACCTTGACATTTAAGGTAGTGACGTGGTTCTTGCACGCGACACATTGTCTTGATGTGCTGAACATTTGTGCCAAGTTATTTCCAAATTAATCAATGCACGACAAAGTTACAGTCCGGATACGAATGTATGTATAAAAACATTATTCAATTACCTATACACTTTAAGTGTGATCTTGGCCTTTCAGATAGGGACGTTGGTCTTTCACGCCACACATCGTCTTGATTTGCTGAACATTTGTGCCAAGTTATTTTAAATATTTCGATGCTTGACAAAGTCACAGTCCGGAAACGAATATGTTCATATATAGAGGATTCCATTACATTCAAACTCTAAGTGTGACCAATACGTTTGAGGTAATGACGCTTGTCTTGCACGCGACATATTGTTTTGATGTGCAGAACATTTGTGCCACATTATTGCAAAATCCTTCAATGCTCGACAAAATTACAGCCCGGACACAAAAAAATATATTGGCGGACGGACGGACGGACAGGCTGACTGTGCGATTTTGATATGCCACCCTTCGAGGACATAAAATAAAAGAAGCGAAAACAAATTAATGGACTGGAGTCGGAACAGCTATCTTAATAAAACCTCGCTTATACCACCCGTCTAGTGTTGGGAGTTTCCCTGGCATCAAAATAAGGTTATGAATTAAAAGATACTGAGCCGGCTTTCTTCGGGACTGGTGTGGTCTTTAATATACATGGATGACACAATATCACAATATGACACGCCCTCGCCATGTAAAATTGACGCATGCGCAGTTAAATAACTCTACCTTTCTAACGCGAACGTATCGGGTAGGTACCAAGTTGTTCTTTTTCTCAGCTTGTGTAATTTTCAACAAATAAAGATTTAGTTTCACAATGTGATTGAAACATGATGATTTCTTTCATTTCTTCATGATTTTCAATGACAAGCTGACATAATTTTGGCAAGTGGTTATAAATAAGTACAAACTGCATATTATATCTAATCTAGCTCGCCTTCTTGAACTGGTCAGACAACTTGTCGGCAATTGGGAGTTACACCGGTTGCATAGACTTAAGAATAAGCGCATGCGCATTGTTTAAACTCGATCTGGATTAGATCTCTGGTTACTCGAGTAACTAATAGTCTATATGGCGTGTTTTACACGAAGGTATCTGGTTATTTTAGCAAATGAAATACATGTCGACCGTTGAACACTGATGTTTTCTTAAAATTCATTTCATAAACGTTTTGAAACTAATTTATTATAATTGTAAATTAGCATTAATCCATACCTTGGGGCTATGAACTGAGGCGTTCGGAAGTTACAATGCAAGCCGATGACGCCATACATACAGGTCAGAGTCCTAGCCTCTTCCATCATATTGTTTTTTTAAGATGTATTTGTATATAAGTGATCCACGAAGTCCACAATTCTGTACAACTCGAACATATTTAATATAAAACCTTGTAAACCTGGTCAGTATTACCGTACATTGTACACGTTTTGCGACACTTACACATGTACATGTAAAATATACCATGAAATAGAGTAGTTGTTTCGTGTTTTAATTAATCCATTTTAATCTTCGTAACAATGAACATTTTTTTTGTTCTTATCAGTGAGTTCTTCACGTATAGTGTTAAAGATTTGTGCTTTCTAATTAAAATAAACAATAAAAGTATGTTTCACCAGAAGCCTTTAATTCTTACGTTTGATACTTTTTGATATCGATAAGAGGAATCATTATGTGTACAGTGATCGATGAAACGGTAACATAGCTGTTTAGCAATGTACTTCTAAGTGTAAACGCCGGAAATCGTCAGTAACGGCTCGTTATGTCACGCCACTGTGTGCCAGTTCCTCCCTATGTTTCTCCATATGTTTTTTTGTTCTATTTACCTTGCACCTTTAGAGTGAAGTGCAAGTGTACCAATTATTTAGTGTCTATTTTTTATTGCCAACGTGTCTTTCAGGTTTTTGCCTGTGTTACATTGTAACTTGTTTTCTCTTTAAAATGTGTTTTTGCACATTTTGCCGGTGTTTTAACAGGAGGAAAAACGTGTATTTACGGGGAGATTCACGCGCCGTTAAATCCCGTTTTCATATATGCGCATTACAGGGCCATAGTAAATTATACAAAATTTCATACTCTACTTTGCTTTTTTCGTCGAACAGGATTAATTTTTCTTACAATTGAAATACTAAGGAAAACCTAAGATCGGCTGATTACGAGAACATTACGGAATCATAGGAAGGTAAAAGGTATGGGAGGGGATGGGGGGGCTCCCATGGGTATCGTCTTTTTGTCATTTATAAACATAACAGCGATATTTCGACAACAACTCAGGTAGTTTGCTAGTCTTCCAAATAAATCTGCGGTATAATAAATTCGTTATGAAGATCCTTGACTGGATATGCGTCCTCGTATAGCCTGTTTGAATTGATATAAACACTCACCTGACAGCTCGGGTTTATAAATTCAAACAGGCTTTACGAGGCCGTATACCCCGTCAAAATCGATATAACAAATAGTATATTCTGAGATAAGTATGCCCGTATATGTGTCGAAAATAACGAGTAGGAAGTTATCTCCGCAGCCCCGTTTATCCCAAAAGCGCCGTGAAGTTAGCCCCGCAGCACCTAGTTACCCCGTAGCCGCGTGAAGTTAGCCCCGTAGCACCTAGTTACCCCGCGCCCCGTGAAGTTAGCCCTGTACCACCTAGTTACCCCGCAGCCCCGTAAAGTTAGCCCCGTAGCACCTAGTTACCCCGCAGCCCCGTGAAGTTAGCCCCGTAGCACCTAGATACCCCGCAGCCCCGTGAAGTTAGCCCCGTAGCACCTAGATACCCCACAGCCCCGTGAAGTTAACCCCATAGCACTTAGATACCCCGCAGCCCCGTGAAGTTAGCACTGTTGCACGTAGATACCCCGCAGTCCCGTGAAGTTACCTCAGTGGCACTTAGTTACGCCGCAGGCCCGTGAAATTGGCTCCGTGGCACTTATTACCCGCAGCCCCGAGAAGTAAGCCCCATGGCAATTAGTTTCCCCACATAAACGTGAAGATAGCCCCGATGCATCTGGTTTTCCTGCGCCCCATGGCAAACACTGCATTAATTGAGCTTTGTGGGTGCGTACGTTTGTACGTTGTCCTGTGGTGATATGCAAAGGTTAATTAACTAGCTACAAATGTACTTTGGGAAATGCAGATACCACGGGGTGTAGGGAGAAAAGGTGCCACTTGGCTATTTCAACGGGTCAGTGGAGTACCATGGTGTCATGGGGATAACTTTTCGGGGCTGCGGGGTAACTATATGTGTTATGGGACTAACTTCACGAGGCTGCGGGTAACAAGATGCCTCGGGCTATCTTCACGGGGCCGCGGGGTAACTAAGTGCTACGGGGCTAACTTCATGGGACGCATGGTAATTAGGGGCTGAGTTTATGTGAACGCATGAACACAAAAGGGTGGTATGAAAGCTAGAGAGTAGTTTAAGAAGTATCCTATTGATAGCAGGGGACACGGGGCTGAGTTCGTGAGGCGGGGATGATAATAACTGAAACGGTTTTACCAGGGCTTCAATGATACTATATATATAGGACACGGGGATGAATTAATGTGAATGCGGGGACACACAGAGGTGGTCTGAAAACTAGAAATGAGTGTAACAAGAACTATATTGATAGCAGACGGCACGGGGCCGACTCCGTGAGGCGGGGATGTTACTTCTACAAACGGCGTTATCAGTGCTGAGGGCACAGGGCACAGGGCTGAGTTCATGTGAATGAGGGAAGACAAAGGGGTGTTCTCAAAGATTGGGAGCACTATAAGAAATGTATTGAGAGCAGGGGACACGGGGTAGAGTATGTGAAGCGGGGATGATACTTACGTTAAAGCTGTTACAAGGGTTGCATTCATATTAGAGAGCGCGGGACTTAGTACATGTTAATGCGGCAACACAAAGGGAAAGTCTAAAAGTTAGGGAGCAGTGTAAGAAACCCTGTATTGATAGCAGGGAATGCGGAGACACATAGGGGTGCAATAGAAAGCAGTGTAACAAGTACTGTACTAATAGCAGGTGATATGGGCCTGAGTTCGTGAGGCGGGGATGATACTAATTGAAAACGGTTGTACCAGGGCTGCAATGATACTACAGGACACGGGGCTGAGTTAATGTGAATGCGTGGACGTATTGAGGTGGAATAACTTGGTACCTCGCGGCTAACTTGACGGGACTGTGGGGTAACTAGGTGCCATAGGGCTAACTTCACGGGGATACGGGGTAACCTGGAGCTGCGGGGTTAACTTCACGTGACTGCGGGGTATCTAGGTGCTACAGGGCTAACTTCACGTGGCTGCGGAGTAACTAGGTGGAACGGGGCTAACTTCACGGGGCTGCGGGGTAACTTGGTGCTACGGGACTAACTTCACGTGACTGCGGGGTATCTAGGTGCTACAGGGCTAACTTCACATGGCTGCGGGGTAGCTAGGTGGTACGGGGCTAACTTGACGGGGCTGCCGGGTAACTAGGTGGTACGGGGCTAACTTGACGGGGCTGCGGGGTAACTTGGTGCTACGGGGCTAACTTCACGGGGATACGGGGTAACTAGGTGCTGCGGGATTAACTTCACGGAACTGATACTTAAAGATACGGGTTATAAGTGTTGCAGTGATACTAGAGGACATGGGTGTGAGTTAATGCGAACGCGGGGACACAAAAGGGTGGTATGAAAGCTAGAGAGTAGTGTAAGAAGTGCTGTATTGATAGCAGGGGACACGGGACTGAGTTCGTTAGGCGGGGATGATAATTATTGAAACGGTTTTACCAGGGCTGCAATGATACAACAGGACACGGGGCTGAGTTTATGTGAATGCGTGGACAAATAGAGGTGGTCTGAAAACTAGAAATGAGTGTAACAAGAAGTGTATTGATAGTAGGGGACACGGGACTAACTCCTTGAGGCGGGGATGTTATTTCTACAAACGGTGTTATCAGTGCTAAGGGCACAGGGCACAGGGCACATGGCTGAGTTCATGTGAATAAGGGAAGACAAAGGGGTGTTTTCAAAGATTGGGAGCACTATAAGTAGAACTGTATTGAGATCAGGGGACAGAGTATGTGAAGCGGGGATGATACTTATATTACCGATGTCACCAGGGTTGCATTAAAACTACATGGCAAGAGGGGTTGATAAAATAGTACTGGTGATATATGAGAAGGTACGGTCGTGACCCCAGTGGGGTTCGAACCCGCAACCTCCGGAATAAGCGGCAGACATCTAAACCCATCAACACCGCTGCGTGTGAACGTTGTCCTGTGGTGATGTATGCAAAGGTTAATTCAAGCGGTGCTTCGGGGAAACCATATGCCACGAGGCGTGTTGAGACAAGGTGGCATGGGGCTAACATGACGTGGCTGCGGGATAACTAGGTGCCACGGGGCTTACTTGACGGAGCTGCGGGGAAACTAGATGCTACGCGGCTAACTTGACGGGGATGCGGGGTATCTAGGTGCTACGTGGCTAACTTCACGGGACTGCGGGGTAACTAGGTGCTACGGGGCTAACTTCACGGGGCTGCAGGGAAACTAGGTGCTACGGGGCTAACTTCATGGGGCGCGGGGTAAGTAGGTGATACGGGGCTAACTTCACGGGGCGCGGGGTAACTAGGTGATACGGGGCTAACTTCACGGGGTACGGGGTAACAAGGTGCTGCGGGGCTAACTTCACGGGGTTGTGAGGATAAACGGGACTGCGGGTCTAACTTCCTACTCGTTCGAAAATATACGGAATTCCAGTATTAATACCTGATGTTCCATATACGGATACGTGAAAAATGTTATGCAAAAAGTCCCGTATACTCCCTTTATTCGAAAAATACGGGCCTGTACACTCCATTTTTCGCAGTTTGTGGCAGAATGAACATCATTAATAAGAAGAGAAATTTAAACATGAAACGACTTACCTGCAATAACCATTTGCGTGAAATACGTCAAAACCAGTGTAACTGTATATTTTGTTATCTTAGCGTCTTAACATGGTAAAATGTTGTTTCCTGTGAAAGTAAATATTGACATTAGCTCTTAACTTACAAAAAGAAAGAAAATTCAATTGATATTAAATTATCTTCATATTCTTTTCTTGAGGAGTGAACAGAATGCAGCACTGTGTCGCGTCATTACACTGCATCACATTACATCATTTCATTTATATGTTATTACATGACGTCATTGCATCACATCATATTACATCATTTCATTAAATGTTATTGCATGACGTCATTGCATCGCATCATATTATATCATTTCATTTATATGTTATTAAATGACGTCACGTGTTATTACATCGTATTACTATCAATTTGTCCTTCATCATTATCAATAATTGTCATTATATTTTAAATATAATTCTTTTCATATCACACCACTACTATATCACGACATATCCTTTGCACAGCCGGAATATTTTGTTACACACTCGGCAGACATGCGTGTGTTTTTGTAAACACTGTACATCACGTTATGCTACTTTCGGTTTACTGCGCGTGTTGTATACGTCAGCAAATAGATTGAGCTGTAACATGAAAGGCCCACCTACAGAGGTCACGCGCAGGGGTCACCCTGTCTGCTAACCTGCGCATGGACTTTTTTAATTGTTTGCCAACGAGAGGTCAATTTTAAGCGTTCTCATAAGATGTCAATATACCTGGGTTCGAGTACGACATGTCTGCTTTATGTCTATGAAAAATGTTTGCACGCGCTCTAAACACTATCCCACAGGGGCCTGTACGCGAACGTTGGTAAAATGAAAATGTTCAAACCTGGAAAAATTGTGTCCAAGGTCATTTTCAAGGTTGTCTTAAAGTGTCAGCATGTGTCTCGCACGTCTGAGTTTTCAACATTCTGGAGCTGTCGGCATAGCCTTTAAATTCATACAGACAAAAAGTGTTCCATACGGTAACTGTCACTTCTATGGAAGGCCAAACCTGTCTTAACCCACGTATACGGTTTATTACGTTATTGCCGTTATTGCCTTGGACACACACCGTTTGATATTCCCACTAACTTATTTATGTTCTGCGAATATGGCATTATGTAAAAATAATATTAAAATATTGAAAGTTTCGCGCTTTAAGTGAAAATATTGGACCATGTTTTTATTAAGTCAATTGTACAATTAAGCTTTTCTTGCCCGATAGCTTCTGTTTGAAGGCATTTCATGTTTGTTTTAGTCAGTAGAGATATAACCATTCGAATTTTCAGTTGATTTGGCTTGATTAAAAAGCTATTTCTAGACAGAAGACATAACTTTGATCTTCTGATTGAGTTGAAGTGCTTATTTGCCAATGCATTGACGCTATGCAGCATTTTAATTAAGTTTTGATCTTTTTCAACTCAAGACGGAAGTTGTGTTACTGAATCATAGTTTTAGCTTTATCGAGTCATCGGAAAGAAAGTCATTTATTTCAAAATTCCAAAAGTCTTTAGCGCTATTTCTGAATAGATGTTTTTACTTCTTTCTTAGGGCTTAACGCTTGTTTTAACAGAAATTCAATAATTTACAGACAAGTTTTCATATGACCTTTTATCTCTAATTATGACCTTGACCTTGACCCTAGGTGGTTGTAACATGAGCTCTTACCGTTACTCAAATTAAAAAAAAAGGTTTCCGCTCAATAACTTGAATAAGAAGTGACCAATTGCAATGAAACTTGGTATGTAGGTAGATTGAATGCAGAGAAAGCTAGGTATAACATTGCAGGTCACTAGATGTAATGTCAAGGTCACTGTTACTAACAATAGATATTTTGCGAGGTCGTGGAGGTATGTTGGCAGAAGAGTCATGGTCACTGTTACTAAAGCTAGATATGATTTTTTTTTAAGTTTTTAGATTGTTTTAAGCATAAAAATAAAATATGGGGGTCAATGTCACTTTTACTATGAATAGATTTAGATTTTTAAGTTTTTAAATTGTTTTAAGCAATAAAATCATATTGGGAGGAGTCAAGGTCAAGGTCACTGTTACTTAAAATGCATTTTTGTTTTATTTTAGTATCCTGTTTCAGTATTACAATCATTGATAAACTGCCATTGGGGAGACATATGTTATTGTAACAAAAACAACTATCTAGTTCAATCCTTGAGTTTGCTCATGATATCGTCTAAAATAGGGTAAACTCTTTCAGCAACTGTCAGTGTGAGTACACCGCTTCTGGAACATATTGTACAACATACGTGTATTAATAATTTCATAGATATACTAAAACAGGCCTTCAATGAGAAATACAATTCGGTTATTAATAAATACGTAGCTAGCCTCCAGTTAAAAAACAATCATAGCAATTATAGACTTACGTAAATCTAAGATTTACGTTAAGTTAGCTCAACAAACGACACACGGCATTCGACATTCAAAATTTGAATGACGTGCCAGCGCGACATATGACATTCGACATTCAGAATTTAAATGTCATGTCAGCGCGCCATTCGGCATTCAAAATTTGAATGTCGTGCCAGCACGACATACGACGTTCGACCATCTGATATTGAATGTCGTGCCAGCGCGACATGTGACACTCTACATTCAAAATCTCCAAAAATGCATAAATTTGAATGTCGTGCCAGTGCGACATACGACATTCAAATATTTGAATGTCGTGCCAGCGCGACATAAGACATTCGACATTCAGAATTTAAATGTCGTGCCAGCGCGCCTTTCGACATTATGTAAATATCATATGGCAGCATGTGTGGCATTGATATTGTCAACCCGAGGGCAGAATGTCACCCGAGACGTAAGCCGAGTATGACATTTTGTTTCGAGGGTTAACAACATCAATGTCACACATGCTGCCATATGATATTTATTTCATTATATCGAACAAAATTAAATAGATCTACATAAAAAAGTTTTAAAATGTTTTTAATTCATTTAATTAAACAAATTTAACAAGGTAAACAAAATATCACATATATCAGGAAGAACAAATTCCACTGTTAACAATGCTAATTAAATTCCTTCGAAAACTGTTTTAAAATTTATTGTACTTGACTGTTCATTGTGTTTTTTTTTGTACACATTGAATAGTGCCGTCACTGCTGTATGTGTATAAGGGAGGCAATCGCATCATGATTTAGCTAAAATATTGAAGCAGTTATATGCCCTTATATAACATTCAAAATATCACTGCAGTCACATGACCTGACAGTCAATTTTCGCTTGGTCACGTGTCAAAAAGGTTGAAACTGTTTCTGATAGTCAAAATATCTGTTTTTCGGGTAATGGGATTTTACCATTATAGACAAAAGTGAGGTATAATAATCAAAATTTGAACGTTGTGCCAGCACGACAAACAACATTCGACCATCTGATATTAAATGTCGTGCCAGCGCGACATGCGACATTCGACATTCAAAATCTCAAAAAATGCATAAATTTGAATGTCGTGCCAATGCGACGTACGACATTCAAATATTTGAATGCCGTGACAGCATAACATACGACATTTGACATTCAAAATCTACAAAAATGCGAAAAAATGAAAGTCGTGCCAGCGCGACAAACGACATTCGACATTCAAACTGTAATTGATTTTGAATACGAATGTCGTGTGTCACGCTTGCACGACATTCAAATTTTAAATGTCGTATGTCGCGATGGCACGACACTCAAATTTTAGCATTTTTGGAGATTTTGAATGTCGAATGTCGTATGTCGCGTTAGCACGACATTCAAATTTTGAATGTCGAATGTCTCATTGGCACGACATTCAAATTTTGTATTCAAATTTCCTGTGTAAATTCAAATTCGTGTCCTTTTCTTTAACCTATGTCTAAATGATAGTCAAGGACATTTCATAACCTACGAACAGCTCATGGTCTATTTACGAAGTGGGACTAAGAAATCTCAGAGCATGTAAATGTCATGTGCACTAACTTGTTAACATGTTTTTGGAGGAAATTTTTCATATGAAATAAGATTTATTTTTTCAAACGTTGAATGGCTTTACGTTCTTTTTGGCACAATTAAGTGACTTTATTGTTTAAATTTCTGTTCTGACTTTTTAAGGGAAGAATTACAAACATTTGACTACAATAAAGCAATTGTATCAGGTTTATTGTCACAAGATTTTAGGATTGTTTTAACATACTTGCTTACACAACTTCAGATAAAACAATTGTTTTATCCTAATGATTTACATTTAAAATCTAGTCAAAAAAGCGATCTCGTATCATACATATCTTTCAACTGTTGACCAATGATTTTAGAAATATCTATTGTTGATCAGATAAATATTTCTGAGACCACAATATGCTGTTTATATATGGGCATAACCAACCAAGTTCTTTTTTACAATTTTGTATAAGAGACACCATCCCCACTAAGTAAGGCATAAGGTAGGGGTCTGAAGCGAATGAGTGCACCTTTTTGTTGAATGGCGGTTAAATTAGTGTGATATGTTATGAAAAAAGGTCTTAAAATATGCCATTACGTACAGAGAAATAAGCCTTTTAAATTTGCTATCACAGCCAATCTAGTAATGTCTAATTTGATCTTACAGTTTTCCCTATTCTATTTTTAGCCAATCTCAGAACCGGTGTAACACCGTATACAGCTCCTCTTGAATACAGCTCCCCGGGGAGCTGTATTCGGTTTGCATTAACGAATATAGCTCCCCAGAGAGCTGTGTTCGGTGCGCATTAACGAATACAGCTCCCCTTATCAAACGGGAGCTGTATTTAAAACTTTGAAAGACTTTGTACAACGTTGTTTGAACTGAAGAAACTTTCTGTAAAAGTTAATAAAAACACAAACTAACAAGTAGTATTTTCGAACAACTAGGCCCAGATGATTCATTTTTGACGTCTTTGAGTTTAAAGGCGGTACAGGAAAAACTATGTGTTTATAATAGTGTCACCACTACTTAAAGGGCCATTTATTTCTGACGTAGGAGACATCTTCTGTCTGAACACATTTACCTCCCAAATCTTATCATTTAAATGCCAGGTATACGGTGAACATTATTTAAATAGCAGACTGCTCACTAACCGGCCATATCAGAACGGACCCCTGCTAGGGTTCGAACCACCGACAGCCCGCTCCCAAGGCGGATGACTTTAAGTAAACCAGACAGTATATTTTTATAAAAGCGAAAATTGTTAAACGCTTACCATAGTAGATGCTCGCATTTAATCATTGTGCTTTTTTTACATTTATACACAGGTAGAAATGTAGACAACTTAAAATAAAATACCTGTTCATTGTTAGTGCAAGCAGAACGATGTTCTATTGAAATTATATTTATAGCCTTTTCAAACGAATAAGGAAGTTCTACAACTTGTTTGTGAATTGCGTTTAAGTTAATTTTTAGTATGTTTTATAGAGGTGTTAATGCATATCAGTGGTTAAATGTTTTTCAGGTAAGGTTGATATTTCAACATCTATTTAACTTTTCAGGAACTGCGTTAATGCTTGTGCATCTCTTGACTTATGTATCGTTTTGAAAGATCATAGTTTTGTTCAAATGTATTGCAATTTTCATTCTATATAATTTTGCACGTTTGACTTGTCGTCTACTAATATTATTGTGGGTTTACTGCACGTATATGTAATGATCCGTATAATCAATTAATTATGCGTACTACCGAAATTGTTAATAACTGAGTTCAGTTGAACCATGCACAATACTATTTTCTGTATGAAGTTGTGTACTTGTATTTCTTTCACATTTTCAGTGGCATTATATAATGAAACTGTAGTTGTCGTTTCGCTGCTCATTATAAAGCACACCAAGCATTTAAAAAAGATGAAATATATTATATTATGTGCAAACGTGTGGAGTACAATAAAACCTCATTTATTCGTTTATTGAAAAATTTACAACGACAACACTTAATAACGTGTTGTTGTGTTTTTTAATTGACGGACTTAGTCATGTTTAACTTGAAAGTAGAACAAATTATGCACATTTTTTGTAAATATTTTGTTTTGTGGTTAGATGATGTTCTTATGTTTCGAATACACGAATGTTCAAACTTCCGGTTTAAGAAACGCTACTTTCACTTTAGCCCGATACGTACTTTCGTTTCCGCTAGGGCCGATGTGCTTGATTTTTATTATTGAATGATTTTTGGGTATAATTATGCAAAAATAAAATGTAATTAAAATTGAATTTGTGTTCCAATCTTAAAGCAAATTTGCATAAAAAAAAATAGATACAAATAATGGTCTGTCTTGAAAACAGGGAATTTTTAGCACTATTCGTCCATATACGTTCATATACGTAAAAAAAACAACTAAAAGCCCCTCCTCTTACCTCGAACTTCGTTTACCTGGTAAAACTGGTACGAAGTGAAAGACCTGGTCCCTTGAAATTTGACAGGTCTTTTACTTCGAGATAAAGAGAGTCAACTGTATCTAAAGTTTATTTGCAGATGTCCTGCAGTTGATTAAATACAAATTTTCCAAGATGACCCTTTGTCCTAATAGATACATGCTGTTCTTGATGCTTAGTCTTGTAGTGCAAAGTCTAATGGCAGGTGAGTTGTTTAAATGCAGTATTGATATTTGTACATGTAAATGCACGTAAAATATAAATTGCAGATCGTTATGAAATATTATATATGTACATAATTTTATACATTATGTAAATATTATACATGGTTAGTCACATGTTTTTCCTCGCAAACGAAATATCACTTACAAATTGGAACCTTATGTAAACCTTACATTAAGAATACTCATAAATAAGATTCACTTTCTTGCACTAAAGGATGTAAAGATGGATATTACGAGTATCAAGATACTGTTGACACAGATTGTTGGCCTTGTTCTCCAAATTGTAAATCATGCAGTAATCTCACGGTATGCAATGTCTGCAACAGTGAATTCTATTTATTCAAATATATAACATACGGTAAAATCAACGTAAAATGTGTTCAATGTCACCATTCAACTGGCTGTTCAAAGGTATGTGACATTCAAAACTGCGAACAATGTCAGGTACAGGGTGAATCAAATTTATTGTGCACGCAGTGTATAGACGGATACAGGTATAACGGTGAAATATGTATACCAAATGAAATCACATGTGAACAGGGCTGTTCTACTGACTGTGACAAAAACGGAATATGTCAAGGTAATTGTAATGCAGGATGGACTGGAGAGCGATGTTCTGATCCATGTGCAAGTCAGTGTCTTACATGTAACAAAACCAACATTTGTGAAGAGTGTAAAGATGGTTATTATACTGCCATGTGCGAAGTGAGTTGTGACCAGTCATGTATAAAAGAGACAGGTAAACAAACGTGTAGACAAAGTGACGGATATTGTCACAATGGTTGTGAAAACAAATTTTGGGGCCATAACTGTAATCAGTCGTGTTCTGATGGTTGTGCTGATGGTGAGGTATCCCGCATGTGTGACAGAGATAATGGAACGTGTACTAATGGATGTGGTGACGGATATAATGGAGAGAAGTGCATGACAGCAGTTCCAAAGGAACCAACCACACAATATGCTGGTATTGTTGACATCATAAAACCTTTTAAATATTACATGATTTATTTTTATCATAAGCAATCATGCTGGGTACTATAAAACCTCGCAGTACTAACAAATAAGTTTCACAAAAAATGTTCTTTTATTATTTCATACAAATTGAGTGATTTTATCAATGATAAACAAACAATTAAAACGTAGTAGGGTGTACCAGCATACAGTTTGTCTTATGTGCAACACTTTGAAATCATGTGTGCTGGAAGTTTGTAGATTATATTGATATAAACAAATTTAATGTTTCGCTTCAAAAAATGAAATGATTATCACTTGGTCTTCGTTAGTGTTGAAGCATGATTGTGCATACAAGGTACTAGTACTATTTGATATATAATGGACATTAATTAAAAAAACCATTCAAATGATAGGCAAAAGGATAGTACTTGAAATCACCCAAATCACTCAAACCAGAAGGCAGACAAAACCCCTTCCATACCAAGCCATCATCATTTATTAACATTCCTTTTACTGAGAATCAACGCCAGGTGTCAACTATATATCAGTTATTTACAGGCGAGCAGTTCCAGTAGTAGACGTCTATAATCCTAATGAACGTTTCTCACATTTAGAAAAGATGTAGATTGATAGCAGGTCTTAAGTACCTTTAACCTCTCGATCATTGAAACGAGTTCTAGAAATGTTTCCCCGAGCTGTAAAATTGAGACTAAATATTTTATTTTTGATAGCAACAACCACAAGTGAATCCAAAACAACAGATACAACAACGATGAAATTATCTGACCACAGTAAAACTAATGCAAGTGTACAGAAAGACGATAAAAACGTTATCATAATAGGCGCCGGAGCTGGAGGAGGTGGTCTTGTGCTGCTAGTAATCGTTGTTATCATTTTTTGCTTGGTTAATAGAAGGTAAATATTCATAATTAATAATAATTACGTGAAGTACATCTTTAGATATCCTTTTGAACTAATAGCCTTTCACTGATTGTACAGCTGGTTAAGTTCTTAATAAATTATTCGGTTTTGCTTACATGTATAATTTACTAGCCGCGTGGAACTATCAAACTGCAACTCTTTTAGTCTAAGTTTAGTTTAATCACATTTCATTGCCATTATTTACCACTATGCAATTGTATCGAATACAACACGAATTAGGGGAAAGAGTTCACCCGAACGTTCTCCCAATTTAGTAACGGGTCGTCTCTTTTGTTAAATGTTTACAGATAAGACATAACTACAATGTATAGACGAAAGATAAAGTTTGTCATAAATGAAAGTGAATGACTAATATTACAGGGTCTAGTAATAAAATCAGTGTTTCCGAATGTTACATCTGTCAAACAAACCGTAACATAGTGTGGATAATACTAGAGTTTTAATTCATATATGACATAAATATTATTGTATATTTTTTATTCACAATGAAAAGGAAGCAGAAATGTATAAGTGTCTATGGCGGAACTGCATTCAAAACAGATAGAAAATAGTTTGCAGTGCTAGTTGAAAAATAAGCATTCGACAGGTTGTTTTGTATTTTTAAATAGTTCTAAATAGCAAAAACTATTGTGCAGCGTTTTAATATGTTGAATCTTTTTTTACCGCACAAAAACAGTTTGGACATACGTTCGTAATGCTTGTAACAACAACAACAACTGTTTTGTATTTTACAAAGGGTTTAACATGACAAAATAAATTTGTACCATAATTAAGTTACATATATAAGTCACCTGTTGGTTCAAACCACATCAGGTCATTTTGTAATATAATTTACATGTAGCAGTTACTGTATTAGATTTGATTTTGGTATTTGACAACACCAACACCAATGTCAAAAAAGGGTTGTTTGAAATAATAACAGATTAAGATTTACGTAAAGTATATAATCACTTATTATCCCCTTTATGCCTGTGTCGTTTTCATAGCAATTTTACAATTGCAGACGAAACCTGTATACATCAAGTGACCAGGATAAAGCTGTGTCAAATGCTGTGAGCCAAACAGAAAACGCTGTCGAAAACCCGGATGGTAAAAGTTGATAATTGTTTTGCAAAAAAAAATAAAGGGTCATGTAGATTACATGTATGTCTTTTAAAACATGTTTTGTTGCTAATTTACTTGTTTGCGAAACAGGTTTTAACATTTTTATTATCGCTCTCGATTCGCAATCCATAGTTGACCCAGTGGTTCTTCAGAGAATCAAAGATACAGTATTTTTTCATTTCTCTTACACGTTTTCATCTAAGTGCACTGAGGTATATCTGGCATTAAATGCTCTGACTAAAGTATGCGCCAAGGCGCCTGACCGGAGAGCGAACACTCTCTTTCTAGCCTAATTAGCGTGCTCTGTAATCACTGCACTACACGGGCTACTTCGTGGTTTCCTATTGCAATAATGATTTCTGATCATTTCCAGCTTATTTGTATTTACAGCCAATGAAATTTAAAAATGAGCGAGAAAAAGAGGACTAGCAAGACTATATGTACGCGCAACCGAATAAACATAAAAAATCAAAACACCGAATAGCGAACACACTTTTCCTATTGTAATAACGACGTCTGATCATTTCCAGCTTATTTGTATGCACAACCTATGAAACATAAAAATGAGCGAGAAAAAGAGGAAAAGCAAGACTACATATACGCGCAACCGAATAAACCAAAAACAGCCAAGAAACGCAGCAAAAAGAAAATTAGCGAACCACAGAAATTGTATGACGTCGCAGTTGATCTGGAAGATCAACAAGCAACAACAAAGGAGACTAATGTTGACGTCGTAGAATTAGAAAATTTAGATGAAGGAAATATCTGCTTTATAGAAACAGGTAATATTCTCACACGACCTGTCAGAAAGGTAAGAAAATTCATGGACAATTTCCATATACGTGGCTGTAAATCTAAAATAAATAGAAATTATTCCTTCTATTAAGCCGTTTGTTACTTTAAAAATAAAGTTAGTCATTTGGATAGAAGCAGTGTGACGGACAAAATCTCTCACGTTTTATAAGCCAAAGAGGAAATTTCTGTATTGCTTGCAAATGCTTACACACCGAATTTTGTGAACAGCCGCCAAAGTGAGCGGAACATACACGTAAGGGAACTTCTAACGCTACCTTTAGTCTTTATTCATTATTTTGAAAACTACTGTAAGAATTTACTTGAAACTTCACACTAATGATGAATAGTATATTAGACAAATTACATGTATGTATAATTTTTATTGCAAACGACTAATCGGTTATTAAACTACACTCGCTCAAAGACAATAACCCCTAAAATCGAAGGACGCAAAATTTGCCGTTTTCGCAATGTAATTGGACAGAATGCACGTATAAAATTCACTGCTACTGGGCCTTGTGTGCGGTCACATTTCATTTTTGCTCGGACTTAAATGTTTCATTTTACATTGACTGAATACCCGATAAGTTGACAATTTTGTACATGTTTTCGAAAACGATGTCGCTGGGAAGACAATAACCAATAATTAGAGCGCCTGATTATGCTAGTTGAGCTTTTTTGGTTTGCGCTTTGTGATATTGTTGCCGTTGTTTAAAGGATTTTGTGATTCTATTTTTAATATTGAATTAACTATTGTTAAACAATGTAGAGATGGAATAACATATTAAAATATTGATTTTAAACCTGTGAAATGCGTTATTCATGTTTGCGACTTTCGATTTCGAGGGTAGCGTACAGAACACGTGCGGTAAATTTGTATTTACGCAAACACCAAATAATGTATTAGTTCACTAACGGCGAAATACAACAGTCCACATGTTGTGAAAATTTGGTTAAGATATCTGGTATAGTTTCTGAGATATTCAAAAATATTGAAAGGTAGCGTTAGAAGTTCCCTTAAGTGTATATTGACATGTTTCAACCTTCGAGCTTTGACTGGTTGAGAATATTTCAGATCTCTTGTAGGCATTCTCTCATAGTCTAATTAGAAACACCGACCTTCTGATAGAAAGTTGCATAGTCTTCCGAATGATTATCTATAATAATTGTTAATTTAAACTGCGTACAATTTTCAGTCAATTACCTTAAACATGAAGCTGCGGATGCAATACTTTATAGTTCATTTATTCCATTTGATAAAATATGTAAAATTTATAACATGCATACGGTAACTGGTAAATGTTCAATATGTTGCCTCATATTTTTCAGAAGTCAAAGTACCTACTACAGATACATACTACAATACAGCCAGTTTAATCAGAAGCCGAATACAAGTGCCAAATCTAAATGAGTACATAAAACTGAAATCGGATTATCAAAAGGAATTTGAGGTGAAGCAGACAATATTTTAAGTGTAACTATATACTTACCGCTCTAGTAGTCTGTATAAGTTATAAAAAGCATTTAACTGACAACAAATTTATCCTACGGATAAATTGCATGTATTTCATGGTGTAAATTAATTAGTGCCGTTCCACAGTATTTCAAAAGTTTCAAATCTTATGTCTTTTTCATGTCTTTTCAGAAGCTTCCAACAGGTCTGACTAGAACGTGCAACGAAGCAATGAAGCCGAGAAATCTTGCAAAGAATAGATATAATGGAATTTATGCATGTAGGCTTCCTCTATAATAATAACTAATATTGGCATCAATCAACTTCAATAAACGCTGTAATGTGGAATTTTTGCACAAACCCTGCTTTCATTTTTAAAAAAAAAACATATATTTTTAACAATGAATTAAAACAATTAGATTCGTTGGAAGAAAAGTTTGCATTTACAAATGTTGAAAAGTTACAGTTAAGTGAATGAATCGATCCCGGTAAATACCAATTATGTAGAGCATATAACATACCAGTTTTACCCATTCCATTAAAAATTGTTCATGCTTCAGCGGTCTACATAGGACAAATAGCTGTTAATTGTGAAGCCATTTTAATAGTCAGCAGTCACACATCCATTTCGGACATGTCATTTTTGAAATCTATATGATGTCCTTTGCATGATCTACCGCAGATTATTTCATTGGAAAAAATATTTTTATTCGGTACCTACATTATGATAAATTGACTTTCAGACGATGCTACACGTGTGGTCCTGCAAAGCAAGAACTACATCAACGCTAACTTTATTGATGTAAGTATAGCTCGATCTTTCATCGCATTAAGCATTTCATACTATATAACTTTGCAACTTTTTTTAGGCTTATGCTAAATTGACAAAATAGTATATTTAAATGAGTTACAGGACTTTACCTTATTTACATGAAAGCATTCCGTAAATAACTGTTTACTTTTGCTTCAGGGAAACAAAAACTCATCAGAATATATCGCATCTCTTGGTATGTATACTTGTTATATGTGTTCGCATTCTACTGTGCTAGCTAGAACACAAAGAACTGTCAATGTAAATGAATATACTTTATCTGAATTCGAGATGTCCCACAATATTTTCATCAAAGTGTATCTCTATTTCTAATGTACCTTTTGGGACGATTCATATATTCTGTTTAACTTTGTTCATATTTCCATATGGATTCTATTTTTGCCTTCAGTTTTGCTGTGACTTTTATAATTTACATTATTTAAGTCAAGGACGAATTATACTCATTTATTATGCTGGTTGGCCCAGTTTTCGTGGTAAATAGAACTCTTTTTAACACTACGGAGTACAAAAATATAAACAAAGAAACAATCAAGGTCAAAATATAACCAAGAACATTTAACATTTAACATACGATTCACTTTATTTATGCTGATTGTCACATTGTTTACACAGCTTCCAAATATAAAATGTGTTGACCTTTGACGTCACAGGAATATGTGCACCAGAATTCGTGGGTCGACCAAAAAGTTACATTGCAACAGAAGTGTCCCAAATGATATTTCAGAATCTCGTTTAAAATTATATCTTTATGTCTTGTGAATCAATATCAGTTGATTATATATAAACAAACAGTCAGCTATTCTTCCTTTACCAGTTTTTAAAAAGCAACCATTTCAATAATAAACAAAATGTTCAGACTCACTTTGGGAGTACATGAAGCAACATTTACGGTATAAGAACACTAAATTTTCGTAACGGATATCAACTAAAAACATCAGCTGGAACATCTTTACGGTTTGATTTACTTCGGTTGTTTTATTTAATGAGAGCAATGGGGAAAGAACAAACTGTCTAAATACCACGAATTCTGGACCTACCACGAATACTGGGCCCAGCACCATACATCGAATTGAACCAAAAGTTCACACCCAGCCTAATGCTATATAGTAATACACCTCTGAATACTAAGAACCACTCATAACTAAATACAATGAAAAGTGGAAATTACACTGTTTTGAAAGTACTTGTATGGAATGCAGGTTAATAGTATTAAGTAGATGAGTTAATTATCTTTTATATGGTTTCTTTATTCAAGGACCAACACGTGCTGCTATGAACAAGTTTGAAGCATTCTGGGAAACAATCTGGCAAGAAAGAACTGACAAAATTGTGATGCTGACCAATTTAGAAGAATCTGGGGTTTGTGTATTATTTACCTTCTTCATTTTACAGAGCATATTTCAAACTTGACACAACACGGCGATGCATTACAAAATTATTCAAACCCGGAAATTACTATTGTACTGTCATACCCATGACTTATCGAAGATACTTGCTCTGATGCAAGAACAAAAACCATTTTGAAATATACGTCATCTTTTGAATTCAAGTTTTTGTGATAGTAACAAAAATGTGTTTTTAAGATTGGTTTACCATGGAATAAGATTTAATGACATCAACATAGTTATGCGGTTTCACAAGAAGGTAGTTTTATATTGTCTGATTGGAATGCTGGATATTCGTCCTTGTTGTCGAAATTCCTGTTCTCTCATGGTAACAGCTTCGCCGTGACACTTAAACAGAAATAGTACATAATTATATATTTGCAATGCAACGAACTCTAAACAATCTCAACTGTCATCAAGCTGGCTGTCTCCACAGTTGAAATAGTAGTGTACAAATCTATAAAACTACAGACTCTAAGAAATTCCCCGGTTTTTTGGAAACCCTAAAATATTTACAAACAAGTGGTACGCTATTAAAACGGCGTAAATATTTTATTGAGTTGAGTTGTCTGGTTTTATTAATAAATAATTTGTGTCTACAATTATGTAGAAGATGAAATGCGAACAGTATTGGCCATGACAAGGAGCAAGCGAAAAATATGGTGATTACAAGGTTTCTAGTACAGTGGAAAATGTCTTTTCTGAATTTGTTGTGAGGGAATTTAACATTAAGCGGGTATGTAAAATCAGAATATGAAACGAATTCACCATGACAAAAAACATCTTTTTGCATAACTTGTTTGTAAATTCAAAACTTGTTCCGGTTTTTTTAGGGTAAATCTAGCTGTGATATTAATCTAATTTCAAGATTTTGTAAATATTTAATAAGCATATCATATTATATAAAAGAACATATTATTCAATCATGACATAAATCGTCAGAAAATACAGACGATCCTACACGTTTAATTCAATGAAATTATTATCTCATCATTAGGCAGTTGGCCAGTACCTTCCACCAGCTAACAAAGTTCTAACGTTTGGAAAGTTTCAAGTTGAATGCAAAAGCAGTAACGCAAGAGATGACTTTGTCATCCGAGAACTGAAAATCTCTAAAACTGGATCGGTAAATGTTTTAACTGTTTTATGTTTGATAAGTACTTCTACAGTATATAGTATAAATTCTTTGTACAAATAACAAGTCTTTCCAAAGAGTGTTTGTCAATAAGTTTAATTATAACATCAAAATTTTCTTTTACAATACTTTATATAGTCGTCAAGTCAAGACGTAACAGTCTGGCATTACCAGTTCAGAGGTTGGAGCAGCTCAACCAGTGTCCCTACAAGTGTTCAATCATTCCTGAATTTAAGTGTAGACATCGAAAAGGCAAGAAAAACTTGCAACTCTGACCAACCAATTGCAGTGCATTGCTTGTAAGTAACAAAAATATGATTACTTCACTTATAGATGGTATTTGGTTTTCACCTCAATCTGGATATAATAAATATGTTTGTTCAAATTGTGTGAAATGATAATGGGGATGAAAATTGAAACACGTGCACATATGAAAGGTTACGTCACAATCGATAAGATAAAAGATAATTATTCTTAAGTAACAAGAAATATAAAAAGAATATAATAGAAAGTAATGTTAAATTCTGAATTTGATATACAGTAAACTCCGTTTATAACGACTCCGGATATAGCGAAATTCCGGATATAAGGAACAAATTTTCTTGACCCAATATTTTATCTTTCTTTATTTAATATGAGAAAGATATACGGATATTACAAACTCCGGATATAAAGAACAGATTTAAATGGGCCCAATGGGTTCGTTATAGATGGAGTTTATTTAGATGTGGTTTCAACTTAGCTTTACGATTAAAATCGGGACCGTATCGAATGAAAACAAAATGTTTACATATTTTATGTTTCAGAAATGGATCAGACAGAAGCAGTATATTTTGTGTGGTGTCCATACTACTAGAGAAGTTTGCTGTTGAGGGAGAAGTGAGCATGCTTAACACGGTATGTCATGTTCGCTCTAGACGGCGGTCGGCATTTCAGGACATAGTAAGTGCCATTTGATTGTTTGTACAAATAGCTTTTTTTCTGCATTAGTTGAAAGTGAGGAAACAAAATAAAATAAACAGCTAGTCTAAAGTTAGAGAGCGGCACTAGTATTATTTTAGAGAATAGCTCAAGGGGCAATATTATAGCTTCTCATGCATGCAAAATATTCATTTGAAATTTCGTTTTCCAATATATACTTAGATGAGTGCATATAACATCTACATTATTCAATAATAGTTAAGTATTAAACACCAAATTATGTTCCCATCTATTCAGAGACTTGTCTGAAATAACCAGGTCTGAATATGTATTTTAAACGTAATTGTATATGACTTTATGCACTATTTTGTTCCAGGAACATTTCCGATTCTGTTACGCTTGTGTTAATGAAATGGTAAAGATACCTGACACGAAAGATCACTGCAATGTTGTTAAAATATAGATAACAAGACCAAGAAAAGAGTGTACAGGGATACTAAAACAAATAGACACACAAACAAAGAAACGTTTACGTGATCATATTTTGTTTTACTATGTAGATATATAAAATGTCTCATGATATTACATCATTTTTTGTTGCTGAGCAATGGAACACAATATTTAGTACATTGTACTTTATGTATACGCATTGGGATATAAAAATTACTTTACACAAATATAAATATTTGCATTGTTTTGTTTCGTTTTAATTGTTGTTGATGCTTTAATTGTACATATTATTATGTTTTATTATTTGAACATCATTAGGTTAAATTGGTAGAAAGTTAGATGTTTACGTAGCTACAAGTATTCATATATCATAGGCGTAACTTTAGTTGTCTTATTACAGTTGATACACCTTGGTGTTGTTGTTCGAAACTGAAACATGTCGTTTAGTCTGTCATCGATTACAGTTGGACTTTATAAAGGCTGTATTTTTCATTTAATTTTTAGCTTTTCGCATATCAAATAAACAGCTTTTTGCCTACATCTCTCTTATAACTGAATTATTACAACCCATGTTTTGCATTATTTATACTTGTAAACCGAGTTGTTCGAAATCAATGGTGTGTTTCCTTTTTGAAAGAGACGAAAGTGCCCTTTACAAATAATCGAAGTTAAAAAGAGATAATATTCGAAAGTTTAAAAGTGACAAGGTTATTCCATTTGACAAACATTCTTTTATGTTTTTTAAAACTGTTTGAGAGAAAGGGAATTAAATATTCCACTAAAGTTACAAAACAACTATATACCTTATTACACTGTACTAAAATACAGATTTTGGGAGAGTGGTTAATATCAATAATAATGTTCTTATGGGATCATCTAAACTATGGTTTCCGAGAAATACAGCCCACAATCATGTATAAGTAATGTATGCAATTCAAAATAAATCTTACAAAGGCAAATAAATAAAGTTCTATGAGATTTGGGTATATCGGCAAAACCTGTCTTTAAGAAACAATAATGTAAATGTACATCTTTATCTTTATCTTATACCCTTTAAGTATTTACAATAATTCGTTCTACTTTTGCACATAAACAAAAAACACATTATCAAGGAAAATAAAAGCCCTTTAGCATTAAAGAACATATGATTTTGAGCGGAGCTCATAATTTATAGTTTGATGATTTAATGAAGTACGTTTGTGAGCAGTTAAATGCAATACATTGTAAAACACATGGCACAAACTAATTAAATATATTGAAAGGATAAAGAAACGCAGGGCACCAATATATGCAACAATTCTTTTAATGCTTGGCCTAAAATTATGAATACCGGTCAGAATACTATCTTGGTCACTTGCACTCAAACCGGTGCCTAAAGTCACTCAACCGTGCATTGCACCATGCAACATAGAGAAAGTGATAAAAAGCAAAAAAACACGTGCAGAATAATTATGACAAGTTTGTCAAAACATCTTGTCATACCGCTTGATACTCTTGAAGTATACACATCGCTTTCCGCTATTTACATTGAATTTGAAGCTCTTGCAATCATGGTACGGCTGACAGAAGTTCAGAGGGGTCAGGCTATTGCATTGCTAATGCAAGGTCAGAGGCAACAACAGGTTGCTATCCAGTAATTCATTGCGAATGTTTCCACCATAGAACGTCTTGTCCGTCGTTTGGGAGAAACTGGAAGGTTTCCGACCGACCTCAATCGGGACGAGTCAGTCGATTTCACTTTGTGATATTTGGGGATACCGTCAAATGTGCTTCCATTACTACTGAATTATTGGTCAAAATCTAATGAAATTTTGGTAATTTGTTGATTAAAGATGGGTTTTTGTATATTCATATAAAATATTGTATATATTATCAAACACATCACTTTTAATCCCCTTAAATGTTTACCCTGCGTTTCTTTATCCTTTCAGTATATGAAGAAATGTTGACAATTTCTTTAAACTCGTGTATATGATTGATTACAACTTGATATTAAACAATGGATTAAAATGTTCCCCTGTTTTAATCTGCGGGCTATTACATTGCTTAATACGCACTTAAATTCCGTTAGCTAAGGATATCTAACCTTCCATCAGCATTTCATCTTTAAAGCGCAAACCGGATGTACGTATACGTATTACCAATACAAAGTTATACGCTTTCACGAGGTCAACGACTATTTTAGTGAATAGTGTCCAGCGTCTTTGTTTTTATGTTCACATGCATTAATTTAATCATGTTGACTGTATCAACTAATATTAGACAAGTACAAAAATATCAACATTTGGGAGCACTTACACTATCGGTTATTTTCTCATATTGGGTAATTTCAAATGAGACACGAAAACATATTTTCTTCGCATAAATGATGTAGACTATATTAAATATAATTTCATGTAAACAAAACACCAAATCGCAGACTCTTAGTGGAGACAGACCTACAATGCACCATACAAGTAAATTGTCACTTAATTCATTAGAGACTTCAGCAATTCTTACCAGGTCATAGCTCTATATAATTCCAAACTTCGAGTCAACACTAAACATTGTTCACTGATGATTTCACGTACTTTAAGCTCTGCTTTCTAAGAAAGGTAACCGCTTGAAACCTAAATGAACGAAAAAGGTAAACAAAAAATAAAAAAGGAAACAGTTTCATAACGAAATAATTTTGAAATGTATTGTTAAAAACACGTGTAAAAATGATTCACAAATAATAACCCAACTCTTTCATAAAACAATTAAATACCAATGTTAGAGATGTTATCAAACGTATCACATGCTTTTAGAGTCAGCAATTACACTTTTCTGTTCTATGGCACGATGACATGTCGCACTACACGGGATGAAGTGTAGATTTATGTACCTTGTGTGCCTAGTCTCGTCCTTTAAAGATGCGTTCTTGGTGATCTTACTTCAAAAAATATATTCAGGATATTGGTATGCAGTTGTCCTCAGTTTGTTTTAGGTTCTGTCTCATTTCCGTTCTATGTTCAGCTATTGCATTTCTAATGTTAAACTCATCGGGGGAATTATTTATTTATCCAAATTGTCTCTGAAGTTGACTCAGGGAAAGAGTTAGGTTGGCATACTACTTACCAGTTGCAATCTCTTGTATCCAATATACCACTGCTCAACTTTATAATTTGGCAATACTCAAAGATGACACTTAAACAAGTAAATGCTTATGTAGTGAGGGTATGCTATTTTCCCCGAAATCTGTAGGCAAATGACAAAATGATATCAATCAATTGGCATTCTGCTAAAACATAACGGGGCTCCCAATCCACATAGTTCTTTTTCAGCAGATAAATACAACAAAGTCAGACTGGCCTAAAGCTGATTGGCGACTTAATGTTGTCTAAAGCTAAAAACGACTGTTGAAATGTAAGGTGACTAGAAAAACAATCTACAATCAATTCTGTTATGTTCTTTAATGTTTCAAACTAACAGTTGTCTTGCAAAACAAAACTTTACTTGTTTCTTCATCTTTTGATAATAAGCTTTTTATAACTGTCAGCAGGTTTTCATATGTGTAACCCATGTACATGATCATAACCCACCTAGAACAGATTACTGATAATGGTCAATTGAAGTTAATAGTTTCTCCAAACATTTGCTTTGATCTCTTTTACAGTCTGACTGATATCCGTCAATATATTGAATGACCATTAATTGAGTAAACCAATGTTTTTTCAATGTGAGTTTTTTACGATAACCACGCCATTATCGTGTTATCCATGGTTAATTCGTCAAACTCTTGCATCCTAGTGTCATATTTCAGTTGTATCAAATCTAAAGATTCTCCTTAAAATCTGCAAATTCACTTGCCTGGGTGGATGATTCAGAAAGTGGAGAGTACAATACAGAATAATAAAACTTTATCATTCTTTCATAAAATATTGTTCATTATGATCATGATGCAATTAAACACAATTATCGACTTTTGAGAGATATATAAAAAGACGTTTGTACTTAAGTAAAAATACTTACAAATCACATAAACAGGAACAGTATTGGTTAGAGGATTTAAAATAACTTTATTCATTTGATGACTTGTTTGCAAGAAAGAAATATAATAACGGATGCGTATACTATTCTTTGTAAAAAGAAAATAAAACACTTACAAAATGATTCTAATATTAGGAAATGTAACTCTTGAAGGCACAAAACACAGTCATACATAATTGAACTCCCTTTATCTGGCAGTGTCATAATTCGACTACATACTTGAAGTGAACGTATCAATTCTTAAAATATATTATTTTCAATAATGAATCCATGGAGGCAATTTTCCAGTTAGTGTATCCATCTTAATGTGCTTATTTTTTAAATAAACGCCTCTGCTATCACTGCAAATGCTGGTGCTATGGTCCTCTGTTCTTTCTTCTTTGGTTCGCACCATCTGATAAGCAGACAAAAGCACAGGAAAGCCTTATAAAAAGTGAAACAAAACCTGCAAATAGTGTGTTTTTTCTCACATTGCATAATCAAGGTGTTTCACAAATTTATGTTTCTGATCAGATTCATATTACAAACGAACACACAAGTTTGTTTATACGTGACCTATATATTCTGGCAATTAAGACGATTGATTTTGAAGGCAGTTTATACAGTCATGGCTACCATCTAGTAGCTAAGGAAACTTTAATTTATCGTGTTTGATCGTGTAAACTGACTGTAATATTTTGATGATCTGTCATAAAATGCAACAAGAGATTTGTTTAAAAACAAGTCCACTGCCTAGAAGGGAATAATGTAGTAGTCATGAGAACAATAAAATATGTAATATTTCCCTGTCCTTTATAATTTATGATGTTTGACCTTTCGCTATACACTTGTGTTTCTCATACATGCGTTTCGTGTTCACATGGTTTTTGGCCTTGGGACTGAAAGTCCCCTAGGCCTAAGTTAGCATACCACATTTCAAACACTGCAGACAATTTAACTGTGCTATGTGCGAATAACAACTGTAAACATGCGCTATGCGAAAGTAGTGCAAGACAGACCAGATCAATCTTCTGTTTGAATGTCGCATATGATAAGAAGATATTACAAATAAAAAGAGTCAAACGATTGCAGAAAGGTATATAGCTTACGGGCTGCATTACACATTTTTTTTCTGTTTTAGAAATTAATGCGCTGTTAGCTGATTACGGAAGATAATCATATGCATATCACGGAAAAGTACGGATATTAACGGAAATTTACGGAAACGTATGGAGCTCGATACAAGTGTTTGTAGTTTGATTTTCAAATGTCCGATGCTATTTCACTGACAACTTTGTTATTTACGAACGATGACATATATATTTACCTAAAAATAAATTTCTCTAAAAAAAGATACAATTTACGTACATTCCCGAGAAGGAACTCACGTGATCAAAATCACCCGCCATTTATCGAGGACGCTGCATGTCATGGCCCAGTGAACGGTTTCACCGATTACAACTACAAGGTAACCCAGAATCATTTTTGTTTTTTTCTGTAATACACATTGTACAGTACTGTATTTATATTTCATTGCTGGTATTGCTTTGTTTATTTCTGTTTCAAGGTCTTGTCCTTGGTACACAATAATTTTCGATCCACATCATCAGATCATATCGCTTGAAGTTGTACAAAGTGCAGATTGCATTATTTTTATTGGTTTAAACAATTTATAATGTTGACTATGTGATTATTTTTCATTTAACGTACGTTTTATAATAAAACAAACTTCCCTGCCACCCATATATTTGTGAATAACTCATTCTGTGTCATACATTGAATTTCGTCCTCTGCACATTTCGACACGCGCTTAAGGTAAGGTTCAGCGCAAAACACGGAGGTCAAAAGTTGTTTTTCGGGGAGTTAACCTATAGCCCCCAGGCCTTCAGCGCTCACAGCGCTTTAATTTTACAAGTTGTGGTAGTTGTATGTAATTCTCCCTCCAGTTCCTTTCCCACCAATGCTGACATCTATTTATGTCTACAGACCAATCATAAAATAATAACTCATGTAGATATGAAATAATTAACAGAAAACGTTTATGAAAACATTTCTGCTCGTAAGGGACGTTAAGTGGGTAGATGGCTCAGCACTTCCGGATGGATACATTTAGTAATTTCCTCAAAATGTCTCTTTTATGATCAGCTAATACGAGACATTCGTATGCTGTATAACTCACCTGTGGTAATCATGATACGGTTAATAATTTGTATCTGTTTGTAGATCGCCATGGACAATTTACAACTAGTAAAAGTAGACAAATTATGACGAAATCAATGTCATTTTATATACTATATGTCTATCTGTCATAACTACTTGAGAGAGAGATTCATGTAAATAATAAACTATAGAATATAGCATCTATTCAAATTCGACTAAAATTCGTTACGAAAATACATTTGAAATAGGAAGTACTTATATAACAAAGAAATGAGCTAAACCTTCGGCAGATCATCTTGTTATATGCATCATAATAATAATGCTCCCATTTACGATTAATTTGCAGTATGAAAAGGAAGTTTAAAACGAACGATGCAAGATATGATGCAAGCATATTATACATATAAGATATTGAAGAAAAAGTATGTACGGTCATAAAACGCGTGGTAGTTTTTGTCCAAAGACACAAGCCATGTAAGGAATTTCCATGTTTTAAAATGCATTATCCGATATTTCATGAAACTCATTATCAAATATAAATGTTATTTACTTAGAAAATTGTACGCTATGTACGTTGTAACGTTCAAATTTTGTGAATACATTTCTCAAAATTATCCTTGAAACGCAATTTCTACTTTCGGTAGTAGATCAGGTATAAATGTTATACTGTTCGGCCATCATAACTTCTTACTTGCACAAATTAGATGTAACATGCATCTTCAAACGTGGTGTTTTTGCCACTGACCGTTCCAAGGCGGTGCCCCACTGTGTTCCTTTAATTGTTCGTTTTGTCCTCGTGTGTTTGCTTTGTATGCTAGTGTGTGTTGGTAGTGTATATGTGTGTGTACATGATTGTGTGTGTGTGTGTCGTGTGTGTGTGCGTGTGCGCGCGTGTGTGTGTGTTGGTGGTGTGCACTTCTGGGTGATGTGGGGTTCGTTTTGGGGAGGCTGCGTTTTTGGTACGTGGCATTCCCTGTTTGATATTATTTCTGTTTTTAGTCCTGTAGAGCTAGTATCCAAAGTTACTCTACAAAATATTTGAAAACGTTCATTGTTATTACAATAGCACTAAGGCAGGTTTATATTGTCAGGCACTGTTTAGCAGATACACAAATGTACAAGCATTTTACTGCAACAGGAACAGATAGTTCTCCAATGGTGCACAACTTCAGTCAATGATATAAACTGTTGAACTTTGGAAACTTTCATTTCATGGCATCCAAATTGTAATAACTGTGACTGTGCTGCTGGGCTTGCGATTCCAGCTCTGTAACGATACAACAATGTCATCATGATCATCAATATAAAATAAGCATAACTGTCGTAACAAGCTTTGTGTTATATGTGGATGAAGTAAAAAGCTCTTTTTAGTCCTATAAAAATCATTTTCTGCACATGTCAGAGACACGCTTTGTTTGGTTATTTTTATAGAAAAGTTCATCCCCTAAGTCCATGCAGTATTTATATTTTGTTACATACAAGTAAAAGGAGAAAATGTCTTAAGATTTAAAATTACATGTGCTGAACGCGAAACTAGTATAAGTGAATTTTTGAACATTTTAAAGGAGAAGGAAAAATCGTTCCTTGGTGTCTGCGGAATGTCTGTTTATACTATACGTTATACTGTTCAACTTATACCTGTAAACTTCGTGGATGTACGGAAAACCAGTACTGTAACATTGTCTCGCTTAAAACCGTAAGCATCTCAACTAACTGTCGACTAATGGCTTTATTGTTCTTTTTTCAGTTTTGCATTTAGAAAGCAAGTGTACGCATTTGATTTTAATATGTACATCCCCGTTAGCGCCTCTCCGGCTCTGGGGTAATGATTAATGCATTAGCAGTTACGTCCACAACGTTATTTTGTCGATGGCAAAAAACAGTGTTTGGTTTATTATATCTAAAGAAAAATAAGTTTGTGAATCAAGTAATTATGCTGGATGTCATAAATATATTTTAACATAGCATTTACGGTTTTATACTTGATTTTTCGACTGTGTTCGCATAACATTATACGCTACCACGATGGCAACGGAGTGATACACTGGATATCGGCGCATGTGCCGACAGTCTTAAAATTATGTAATTGCAACTTACATAAACTAATCTCGATAAATGCTTCATGGATTTTTTACCAGTACTCAGATCGGAAAAAGGGATTGTGAAGGTTGTGATCAAATACCGCTGCCGTGATTCAAACCCACAACCACCAGGCTAGAAGTCCAACACTCTACCACCACATCACAGTGTGCATTGCGTTAGTTTTTAAGAACATCTTTAGATTTGAATTAAGATGCTACTTGAATATGGCACCTATGCTTATTTGTGCATCTCAGTTTCTTAGCACACTAAAGAAATGTTTTGGTACTTCTGAAACCACGCTTTTCTATCTCAAAATAATTCAAATTATGTCACATTTGCATCAAATGGACAGCAATTCTCATTGATACGAGTTTGCTAACCAGTGCACATATAATTATAAGACTTGTGGTTTATCATTTCAACTGTTTCGTGAAAACTTATTATTAAAATGTGAAGAAGATGTAAGTCATATGTGTAACTACAATCAGTTAGTCCTACACTACTGTGTAATTGTCAATACTTTAGACGAAATGTATAGTATTGATGCCACTTACATAGGGATAAGTAACAAAAGTTGAATTTGAAACTAGTTTAAGTGCCGGCAAATGTCACTTACACATGATTCGCATTTAAACAAAATAGTTTCACCCTTTGACACAGTTTGCTATACTTTTGTTAAATAATGGTACTGAAAGAAAATACGTTCACAGCAGATGAGAAGGGGCTTTTCACGTATGATTATGCTTGAATGTCGCGTACACCAGTTTCGCATTAAATCCTCGATTAGAATACATTTAAAGTTCCATAACCACATTGAATTTAACCATAATTAGATGTCAATAGAATAGTGAATTTAATCTTAAAAAGTTATAAAAAAATAGTGATCGTTTTACTCAAAAACAATGTTGGCGTGTCTTTCTTTTGTATTTGCCTTTTGACAAAAATGTGACAAGCATTTCGTATTTTCTGCAATATCATTGGAAAGATACCGTGCTACACTTACATTTGTATAACATGTACTATAAATTTAAAGAAACAAGGCTACAATGTTTTATTTGAAACTAAAGGTCAATTTTGCCGACAGGACATCTTTTAAGTACATGTAATATAAGTTCTTCAAGACTTAGTACCGGTATATTGTACAATCCAAAGTGATCATGGAATTTTAAACTTACGCGATATCTATGCATATAGACCGTAACAGGTTTAAATAAGTATATGTCTTATAATATTTAGCTCAACCAATGAGTAGGAACTTTTTACAGTTATATCTATGCGCTGCATTGCTTTTTTCTAAACTATTTTATATGGATTTATAGGAAAGAAAGTGATACCGCAAATTTCTCGCTTTATGATTTGTTAATCGGGCCGTGTACATATTTTTTTAATCCAGTGATAGACAGGCATCATTTCTTAGAGTCATTACCTCAAGTCGTTTCTGGATATTTTACAACGAAAAAATATTTGTCTAAGAGAAACATGGCTTTAAGAGAAGAAAGACTTCTCTCATACTCAACAGACTTTTATAAGTCTACCATAATGACATCTGCTACAATAAACAGATATGGTGAATGGAACTTCTCACATCGTTTGAATAATTTGAGACTACACTATATCAAGTTATACGTTAGCTCCTGTTGAATGCCGTTTCTAGGACGAATAAGCTACGAAAAGGAATCGCTTAACTAAAAAATCGTGCCTCAACTTAAACATAGATTGTTACTATACCTATGTAGCATGACGTTATTAATATATCTGACAAAGTCATCAGCGTTTCATGCCTATAACTACTACTCAATATAGTACATGTATCTAGGTAATCCACAAGGGATAGTACACGTTAAATATCGATATTTTACAATATGCTTAATTACCCGTTGATTATTGATATTTAGTTAATCGCTTAACGGCTGGGGCGACGTCCGGTGCAAGCACGGTACATTTCCAGATGAACGCGGCATAAAAGCCAAGCAATTATTAATATTCAGTGACATTTTGACATTACTCTCAAACACTGTCAAAAAATTATGGTCTAAAGCTGCTTTGCTTACCACTGTAAACTTTCTCTGTGTTTCTGTTACTGGCAAGACTTTCATAGTTATTAGCATCAATAGATAATTGTATTGGTTGCTCTCTTGTCTCTGCAGCATTTTCGTTATAATACGTAGACGTCTCATCAGTGGCGTTGCCCTCGTTAAAAAGTTTTGATTTCTTTGCAATATACCTGAAAAAAAGTCTTCAAAATATATACAGTAATCTCCGCTTATAACGAACTGCTCTGGACCTATTAAATTAGTTCCTTATATCCGGAGTTCCTTATATCCGTATATCGAACAAGTTCCTTATATACGATGTATATATATCGAACTAAAATATATATCGAACAAGTGTTTTTATAGTCAAATGTTATTAAATCCTAACCATCAACTTTTGATTTTCCTACCTCCTTTTGAGGAGTAATAAAGATTTATAACTGTTACATGTATCCTTTTCTATACTAAAACTTTACACATTTGTAATTATTTACTTTTATGAATAATAGCTACAAGTGTGCTATAAAATACAATGCAGACGGCAACTTTTCGGAACATATTTGCAGTTCGATATATACGATTATTTTACTATACATTTTGCATTATTGGGCCAGAAAATAGTGTTCCTTATATCCGGAGTTTCCTTATAACCGGAGTACGATATAACCGTATATTTTTACATTAAACAAAGAAGGGTAACAATCGGGCCCAAAAAAACTGTTCGTTATAACCGAAGTTACGTTATATCCGGAGTCGATATATACGGAGTTTACTGAAATATTTCATCATATATCATATTTATTGTTGTGTGAGAGAAAAAACTCGTACGAAACGAAAACATTTAAAAACACGTTGTTAATGTTACTGCATTAATATATTAATGTAGTAAGTGTTCAAAATATGCATTGACTTTTATACGTTTACATGTATATACACTCAAACCTGTGTTAAGGACCACCTCCGAAGGAAGACCACCCTGCAAATAAAGACAAACAGTGAAGAACACTTAGACACTATTCAGCTGTTGTGGAAATAACTGTGAATATTGACAATCTGACAACAAAGACCACAGGTTTAACTGTATAACACTGCATATATTTTATTCATTAAATAATAAAACAGAGCAAACTTATACCTTCGTCTTAAATGATACAGAGCTGCTATTATGATAACCACGAATATAGCCGTTCCGACACCAGACATGTAACCAGTTATAAAAATTGTCTTGGTATCCGTATTTTCGTGACCCTGTACACATATAGGTATTTCTGTTGTTGTTGTAACGTGGCTATTTGTCTGCATCTTTGTGCCTGCTGGAGAAACATTTTGATTAAAAATATGAAACACACTTAATGCACTTAAACATTTATCAGAGTTTACTGAAATACATTTCTTAAATACAAACAAAGTTTAACTTATTGGCAGGCAGACAGTGACATATTACCAAGTAAGTTCTATAAATAAGTGATACATAACATAATATCATCCAATAGTAATCCATCTGTCCAATGCCAAGAGCATTTAAATCTTTCAAATGAGCATAACTATTTAAATTAAAAGAATGTTAGGGATGGTCATATCCTGAAAGAACATTTTCTTCCCAGCATTTAGCAAATAAATTTTCTTAAATAAATGGAGCGGCAGTGGTGCAGTTGTAATGGGTCTTTGGCTCTATTCCCACCAGTGACATGTAGTGATAGGCGAGATACAATAATTCCACATTGCCTCTACTCTTTACGAGACTGATTCCGTCTGCAGTGACTCTCGGTAGCAGTTTAATATAAGTTGTAAAAACTTCTTTTGCAATCGAGAGTTAAGGTAGTGGGGGTCTAATGGACACTATTCCAAAACACATTAAACTTAATATCTTTATAATCTACATCTGTTAACAGACGTGAGTGAAAATTTAAAGACATTTCACCGTTTAATTAAAAAATGAATGTTTTTTGTTGCCCTACCCCCACTTAAGAAATACTGACAATATTTAAAAGTAACCTAAAAGTTAAAATAGGTATGTTTGCAAGTATTTATTTACATATATTTTTGTTCTAGGTTCCAAAATGTATTACAAGCAATGTATAATTACAAAAGATGTATTATAATTCTAGAAGCTTAACATGTGTAACAAGAAGTATGCAATATTGCCAAAAACTAGGGTATATAATTTGCCTAGTTTTGCCCCTAGACATATCACACATGTAAATATACACAACTGTAGCAAAACATTCAGAGTAGGGGCATCACTATTGATTATAAAACTTTTGTTAATAGTATATGAACTGATATATAAGGAAAAATGAAAATGTTTTACCATCTACTTTTTGAGATATTGAACTTTTAAAATTGAGCATGGTCATTTTTTACATTTTCAAGTAACTGTACAGCTTGATAAAATTAAGGAAACTTAAGGTACAGTTCTCAAACCTTGTAAAATGGCATAATGTTTCATGTTATCCGATTTGATAACTAAAAAAGAAAAAATATCGAAACATTTTTTAGCTCCATCGGGGATTGAACTCAGGACCTCTTGATCTCGAAGCAGTTTCCTATTTAAAAAGAATAGACAAGCGAATGTTATGCTGATAACTATATTAATCAATGCACAAGTGATGGTGACTTCTCCCTTTATCCCTTTCTTTCAAAACAAGAACAGGTACTTTCTATATTTTGAAAGCAGGTCGAATTCCGCAAGGGACCATCACAATCCCGTTTTTTCTACGCAACGTTCTAAAGAAGCAGTCATCAAGAGTTGGCAATATCAGTTGCAAAACCATGAGTCTACAATCGTTGTAAAATAATTAAATTTAAAGTAAACGAGAGTCTTAATTTATACATTTTAAGAAACTGTAACACAATTCACATACGTAAATGTACGCAAATTATTATCAAGAGCCATGATTCTGAAACTATTTATTATAATTAGGTTCTTAAGTGGGTGAATATTAAGCACAAAAGGTAATATAGTGCAAGCCTGCTGTATATTTTGTTAGCGCAAAAACATTTTATGATTAAAAATTGTATCTCTTTAATTTAAAATAGTTAATTGGAAGATTTATGTCAAAAACTGCCAATCTTGCACCTAAATATCAAATGAACTGTAGAGTAATATTTCGACTACATGTTTCTAATTATTCATAAAATCTGTCGAAAAAATGAAACGAAATGTTGCACTTGTAATAAGCTGTAACGTTAACAGTGTTTTAATGACAACATTACCTGTAGATTGTGCAGTTGATTTCGTCGAAACTACTGTGTCACACTTGTCCACATTATACCCACCAACGCATCCATTCGTACATGTACCATAATCTCTGTCGCACACCCGAGATGACTCATCGTCTACACAACTTTCAGGACAAGACTGATTGCAAAACTGTCCCCAGAAGTTATTTTTACAACCGTTATTACAGTATCCATCGTTTTGGTTACACGTGCGTTTACCTGACTCTTTCGTACACGACGGATTACACGGTACATTACACGCGGTTGTGTAATAGTCACCTTCACACCCGTAACAAATGTTAGGATTGTTTTTATCACATTTAAGACATCGATTTGCACATAGAATTGTACATTTCTCGCCAGTCCACCCTGTAGAACAATTACCTGGGCAGAGTCCGTTGCTATCACAATCAGTAGAACAACCCTGGCCACAGTTGTTTTTATTTGGTATACATATTTCACCATTAAACCTGTATCCATCATTGCATTGTGAACAAAATAGTTCTGAATCACCTTGGACCTGACACTGAATGCAGTCCTGAATAGTACAGTAACCTATACAAGCTGTTGCATCTGGACATTGGACACACTTTACGTACATCCTTCCATTGTCTGTCTGATATTTGTGAAAGTAAAATCCGTCATTGCAAACAGTGCACACACTGTTATTAGTACATGACCTACAATGTGATGAGCATGGCCAACATATTGCTTGATTAGTATCTTGATACTCATGATATCCAGCTTTACATCCTTTTGCACAAGCACGTAATTCACACAGTCCGTCCTCGCACAGAGTGCAATTCACTTGACATCGTGAGCCATAAAGTCCAGTTTTGCATGCGGTACAAAATCCGTCCTCGGTGTTGCAGTGTTTATTTAAACAGTTTTCATTACAAGTACTCCGACATCCATTCTTCAAGTCCCAAAATCCAGTTTTGCACGAAATACAAAGATCAGAGTTGTCACAACTATTGCAGTTTTCTGGACATGCTACATAATCAAATTATAATATGTCACGACAGGTGATAATTGGATTGACAAATAAAATGATTAATCTTAAACTGTAGGTAAGAAAACAGTTTTAATTCACGTTTCAAATATGTGAACCTTTTAGTTTGAAAAATGCTGATCTGTTACATAGAAATTCGTTATGTTTTAATAACTATATGTATTCAAAGATAATTGTCCGATCACTCATTAAATGTAGTAGTCTTTACATAAGATTTCTAAGACACTTGAAACAAAAACTTTCAAAGACTATGAGGGTAATCATGTAAGAATTAGGAAAGCAGAGAGTGAGTTTAATAAATGGGTGTTATCTCCGAAGTCAAAGTTATGAAAATTGAATTAAAACATTTTTTTCTTATTGCAGCAGTCTGAAATCTAATAATTAATTAGTATGTCCTTTACATCACATCATACTGTTTGGGGATTTATTATTATTAACAAAATAAAGAAAAATGTCGGTCCTAAAAACACTTTTTTCATATTTAATTTTCCTATCTCATTCTGATCAATTTATATATCAATTTTGGTGATAAAATTTCAGAATCTAATATCTTTAAGCAAAAGATGTAGGTGATATACAAATGTAGTACTAAGAAATGATAATAGATTGTAGAATAACAAAACAGCTAACCTGCGTTAACACTTAGTACGAAGAACGTCATAACCAGTATATGTTTTGTAATTTTGTACACGTCTTTGAGCATCCTGAAAGACAGTTTCTGTTTTCTATGTCTGCAAATAATTTTTATTCAGCTTAAATAAAAAACATTCACATTCATTATTCAGTTCAATCAGAGCTCACATGGTCGTGACTAATGTATATACTAGCGACAAGTTGGATTTGTTGAATTTTCAGTCTTAGAATAAAATATCCCCAAGAATCGCCAATCACAGCACACACAGGAGTATGCAATCCTCCATCAATGACAAAGATTACCATACAAAGCTTATACGACAGATGGAATTCTGACTTATGTAAAATCAACGTGACTCAAGGTGCGCCAATTAAGGATCATCACAGGTGCAAAATAATTATGCGTTGACGCCAGGTAAACTACCTACTTTGGTACCTTACCGCAACAAAGGTGATCGAAATACGTTTTGTACCGAAATGTAATCATCATTCTACTGAGCTTAGGGTGTATAATCCTATACACAAACAAACATATCAACGGTTAATTTCATTATTTGACTGTGATATCCGTTTGGCTTACAACATAATGCATGAAGTTGTATAAATATAACAGATGATAGCTTGTTAGTTTTTAATGAAGAAGTATGAACCAACTCTACTTGTATCTTATGGGAAATCTAGGTTTGAAACGAGTACAAAAATGTTCGAAAGTGAGTCGGTTCGTACCTTTATAAGAAGAGCTATTTCATAATTATGTACACGTAATGGATAACAATATAAATTGTTTTGAATCTGATTTCATTTAATTTAGACAAGCTCATAATTATCTGTGGGAAATGTGTAATTTCAATTTCTTTGAATAGTGCTCTCTTTTTCAATGAACAAATAAAAACAACATCAGCATTTACTTCCTAATATTCAAATATGATCAAGTTTTTTTTTTCTTTTTCGTTTCGTTTGCTACACAAACATTAATGGTGAAGACAGATAATTTAGTATTATTTGATCAATTACATGTCAACAATTGGGAGCATATATTTAAATCACTAAAGAGGACTCCTAGACCCTATAAATTTGTTGGTGTCAAACACCATGGTCACGATGACTTGTTGGGTAAGCATCTAGGAAGTGCAACTTTGATATGGATGTTATCCTATTTGCTTATGTCGAATGAAATAGTAGCATTGAAGAGATAGAGGTTTACCATTTTAAAGTAGAGAACTGCATACTATTATTTTTGTCAGACTACGTAAAGAGCATTCATGACAAGTATTTTGACTTTTCCAAGAGACTGCTACTTTCTATGATGCCAGATACAACAAAATCGGTCAAAAATCTGGATGTAAGGGTAAAATTCCTGAGTATCTGATGGTCTTTCTTGAAACGTTTGTACTTTGATAAACAATCACCTGATTTTTTTATATGAAGTCCCCTGGAAAAAGGTCTTGAAAACTTGACATTTAAATGATATATATATTCATAAATACTTAGCAGGTCTCAGATTAAAGTTATCACGAATTGTAAAGAAGTTACGCTTAATATTTATATCTTAAGTTTAGCATTGGTTCCTAAAACAAAAAGAATCTCATTGATTTTAGGTCAAATGTAAATGTCACCTTGCACAGTTATACTGTCAGACTACAGACGCGGAAACACCGCCGATGGGCAAATGTCTGGGCATATATTAAAGATTAAAAAAAATCTAACTCAAATATTCAGGAGCCCCACACCAGGCTGCCCTCAAGTGACTAGGCACAAACATCTCTATCATATCACTGTATGCAGTATCTTGCTCTGGATCATTCATTTTCTTATGTTTCACAGGTCAATTCAACCAATTCAAAGTTTCTTTTTTGCCTCTTGTTATTTTCTGTTTGGTACTGTCAAACGCCAGTCCGTTTATTTTTCAACTAAACAACAAAGACAAACAGTATGACAGTTTTACCTATTGTACTCACCAATCATATTCAATAAATATTTTAAGGTAATGCGTCAGAAACCTGCAGGACATTCTGTGTTTCACGTAGTATTTAATTAAGAGATTTACATGTAACTCATTTTAATATGTTAAGAGTAGCATATGGCTTAGTTCTTCTTTACTACAAAAGTAACCTGAAGTTTATATATTGAAAAACCTATGTATGAGAGCAGTATGTTTATGAACATCAATTTTGTACCCTGGAACTATATATTTTAGTGTGGTTAAGAGTATGGAAAAACCTCAATGCTTTAACGTGTTTCGGATGCATGTCCAAATATATTTCAAAGAAATTACAGCCAATAAGACATGTTATAAATTTCTTGTGTTTTCACAGCAGTTACAATTAAGGGATTTTAATATTTGCCATATAATAGGTGTCCATAAAAGTCAACGTCCACCATATTTATACTACCATCTAATTGTTCTTCAGTTTACGAACAGTTAGTTAGGGTTTTATTGAACTTATTACAACCGGTGTTGCAAATATTTTATAGAACAGACATTTCATATTACAAAATATGCAATTAATGTCTTGAATGTCCGTTGAACTTTAAAGTAAATATCATTCACCTTTTGTAGACTTTAACAACACATAAGTCAAAAGTAATTGTTAATGCCAAGAATGTCTCGTAAACGTCATAGGACAACAGTTTCTTATGTTCTTCCGTACTTCGTTTTGTTGCAGCAGTTCGAAAAGTATTTTTTTATTTCATATCAATAATTCATATTGATTGCACAGTTCATTGTTTGATTTATAAAACGAATTCGTGGTCCGTTTCTTTTCACTTGACGTTTAATTTGTCAAATTTACAGTTATGTTTTATGACGGGCTGAATAATGGGATCAGCGGGCGGCGTCATCAAAGTTATCTGCTCTCTAACTTCGTCAACTTTCATCCTAACTTCGCAAAACTTGTCGTGAATGTTTACCAGCAAAACTTGTTGTGAATGTTAACCAGCATAATAACTTGGACAAGTTCTATAGCCAGCGAAGTCGTAGTTACACCCGGCTAGAAATATATAATCACCCATTGTTCTAACATAATGAGGGAGAATTTTAGTGATTATATTCATGTGGTTTGATATAGCTTTCGTATCTTAACGTGAATAGTTTTGATAAGCAAAATAAACAGTGTTTGAATTTACTTTGTCAAAAGAAATTAACCAAGTTGTTCTAAAATAATTTAATGAGAGATCATTACAACTTTGTAATATCCATATCATTATGTACATGTACCTGATAATGTTTGCAGTACTTTTCTTTAGTAATTGTGCAGTAAAATACAACATCCGGTATCCATATAAGGTTTCCATATCAGATAAAATTAGGCGCATCGTACACGTTGTACACATATGCATATTCATATGATATCCCTCACTAATAGTCGATAAATAATAATGTAGATCCAATTTGCTGGATAAAACTTCGGTTTTATTATTTTCTTCACGCAGCTTTTTAGGTCACATTTAAAAATGAATGCATGGGATGTCTTTTCGGGCAACACCGTTCATATGCGAATATAAGTAAGTAATTAAACTAGTAGTTGGTATTAATTAAGTAAAGACTGGTCAATAAGAATAAATAGTCGAAACAACAAATTCGACTTCAATACGGAATGGTAGTGACACTAACTTTACAACAGTTAACTATATCAGAAAAATACTACATAATTCCGCGCCCTGTTGAAAGGTATATTACAGGTGTTTGTTTGACAGTGATAGTTTTCTGACAAATCGTGATTTTACAATTGTAACGTTTAGTGTATATAGTACACTTGAGGGAACTTCTAACGCTACCTTTCAATATTTTTGAATATCTCAGAAACTGTACAAGATATCTTAACCAAATTTTCACAACATGTGGGCTGTTGTATTTCACTGCTAGTGAACTAATACATTATTTGGTGGTTGCGTAAATACCCATTTACCGCACGTGTAATGTACGCTACCCTCGAAATCGAAAGTCGCAAAAATGAACAACGCATTTCACTGGTTTAAAATCAATATTTTGATCTGTTATTCCATCTCTACATTGTTTAACAATAGTAAATTCAAAAATATTAAAGATAAATTCACAAACTCAAATTCCTTTAAACAGTGGCAACAATATCATAAAGCGCGAACCAAAAAAGCTGCAAAAATTTTACATACAATTATATGGAACAGTTTTGGTGCAAAAATTACATGTAGCCTTCTGACATCCCATCTTGCATTGTTACGTGTGCTTTTGTCCATCTGACATTACATGTTTCTTTTTGATATGTTCTATGCTTAAAACTGGCGAAATGATTACACCTTTCCGAGAGATGAATTGTTGTATTCTATATTATTTTATATATCAGTGTTCTATATCTGCTATTAAACTAAACTTATATTTAAAGATGATTGAGTGAACGGTCGTAATTACGTTGACCAACTGGACTGCATTGTTTGGCTGTCATTCATACCCTCATCACAACATTCTATAAATAATACTGGAACGAAGTGTATTTCTTAATAGACATTTGCAACGTGAAACGACTAGCGAGGGGAAGCGAGAAGCGAGGACGTGAAGCGAGTAAATTCGAGGGGTCGTTTCAACAGTATAAGTGCATGCCGTATTGGAAGGAAAATATAAATGCCATAATTTGCTTTGTTTTTGTAACAATTGTTACAGGATCTTATAAATCTATCTGTGTGTATTATCGACTCTAACTGGTTAAAATGTAAATTGTAACTTGAAGTCATTATCAATGAAAATGGATTTTTACTCTTAGAAACGTTTAAGCAGACGATGATATACACGGCATGACACATGGGTCGCGTTTGGAGATAATAAGGCCAAGGTGAAGAAAAACTCGATGCATGTTTTATGTCCTTTAGTTTTCAAATTTTATTAAATTATTATCAATCAGAATCATCTGAGGAACTAATACCTAGTTCTCTCAATATTTTTGGCATCTTCTTTTTCATAAATTGAGAGTAAATCATGTGGTTTTCTCTTACAATCTCAGCGAGTGGTCGTTTTCGTCGACGCTGTACTGGTTGGACTTGTATAAGTATATCTACAGTTAAGCACGTAATAAAAAGAATGGTTACGAATTACAACATTATTTGCATTGGCCTAGTATTCCGGGTTGGAACAGTCTGCGTGCGAATTGGAGCAAAATTCCTATAGCTATCGGTGCAATCGACGGAACTAGCCACGAAATCTATCGGCCGATAGAAAATCAGCACCAGTTTTACTCCGGACATAGGCATTATCATTGCATTCATTCTCAGGTGGTTATAGACAATACAGGGAAGATAAGACATATAAAAACGGGATTTCTTGGCCATCTAAATGATGCACAACAGTTTATGCTGATGGAAAGAATTGGCGACGAACTACCTTTTCCGCGCGACTGTTGCTTACTGGCCGACAAAATTTATGCCAACATATATCCTGTTATAACACCCTTTTCAGGAGCACAGTTGCAAAGAAAGGTAGGAGACGACAGACGACGCAGAGCCGTACGATTGAACCGGTATATCAGCCGATATAGAATCAACGTTGAGCATGCAATAGCTGAACTGAAAACGTACAAGTGCGTAAGCGCTGTCTGGCGACAGCGACGAAATTTTTTACCAAAATCGTACGTGTTTGTGCAAAACTCGTTTGCAGAAGGAAGGATATCGGACTTATTATGTAACAAAATTGGTATTTGGCATATATTGCATGCTCAACGTTGATTATGTATTGGCCACTTGTACTGGGTATATGTTCTTCAGATGATCCTGAATGATACTTTAATCAAATTTGAAAACTAAAGGACATAAAACATGCATCGAGTTTTTCTTCACCTTGGCCTTATTGTCTCCAAACGCGACCCATGTGTCATGCCGTGTATATCATCGTCTGCTTAAACGTTTCTAAGAGTAAAAATCCATTTTCATTGATAATGACTTCAAGTTACAATTTACATTTTAACCAGTTAGAGTCGATAATACACACAGATAGATTTATAAGATCCTGTAACAATTGTTACAAAAACAAAGCAAATTATGGCATTTATATTTTCCTTCCAATACGGCATGCACTTATACTGTTGAAACGACCCCTCGAATTTACTCGCTTCACGTCCTCGCTTCTCGCTTCCCCTCGCTAGTCGTTTCACGTTGCAAATGTCTAGTAACTGCGTTTGTCATACTTGAGATGTATGTTTTTAACGTCTTTTAACATATCAGCCAACTGTTAATATAGACCAACATAGCTACGTTATACTGACATAGGCATAATATATCTAAGTTAAACAACGCATGCCAGTTGGACGAACAATGATTATCATCATGCACTGTTGAAACGTGCACTCGCATTATAACACCAGATGGCGCGTTTGCATAACCTTCTACCATTTTCGGCCCTTACGTAATAATCCGTACCTTAAGGAGAATTATGTCTTCCCCATAAAATATGGGGGAGATATATTGTTTTTGCCATGGAAGCCTGCCTGTCTGTCTGTCTGTCTGTCTGTCTGTCTGTCTGTCTGTCTGTCTGTCTGTCTGTCTGTCCGTACATGCCCAGTAGACATTACGGGGTTGGGTTTGAGTACAACTTAGCATTGTGAGGTTGTTTCAGTTAATTCCGTCATTATGGGGTTAAAAAGGTATTGTGGGGTTAAATAATTCTATTGTGGGGGTAAAAAATATCAAAGAAAGATCAAAGGGATAACCTCTCAAAGTCCGTCTGGTGAGCACGTCCGTCTGTCTGTCCGTCTGTCTGTCCGGCAAAATCGTGTCCGCTCCTTATCTCCTAAACCCCTCGAAGGATTTTCATTTAACGGATGTTCACCTCAACTACACAATGTGCAAAACCTATAAATCAACTGCGCTTTGACCCCCGATGCAACCATTGTTATTGAGCAGAAACCATTTTTCTATTTTTAGTATAAGTGACCTTGACCTTGAACCAAGGTGTTTGTTACATAGCATTTGTGTTGAGTTATTCTTAAATCCTACAAAGGGTTCAAGAGATATGGAGCGGATACGAAATATAGTCATATGACCTTTGATCGCTAACTGTGACCTTGACCTTGAGTCGGCGCAGTTAATTTACGGGTTCTGCACATCGCGTAGTTGAGGTTAACATCTGACACAAGTTTAATGAAAATCCTTTCGGGGGGTTTAGGAGATAAGGAGCGGACACGATTTTGCCGGACAGACTGACGGACGACCGGACGGACAGACAGACAGACAGACATAGGTCAACTTTTCAAGCACAGGTATAATATACTTAGTTTAGTATAAGTATTTCGTGCCTACAGTAGTCTTGATTATGGTGTGCTTAAAAAAGGTCAGAAACATAACATATCTCTAATGTACGGGATTCACATTTACTCCGTATATGGTTGAAATACCGTTCCCGTACATGTCGTATATCTTACATGTACAAGTCCGAATATCTGTCCCGTATATTCCAAATATACAAAGAAATTTCGGTCTCTGTATATTGAAAAAAGAACAGGCTATATACTAGATAACAATTTTTTTACGAAAGATACTAACATAAATATATAGCAAAGTTCGGGGAGCCAAAAACACAACACTTTATGATACTACCTTTGAAAATTTTAGTATATTTGGAATATACTAGAAGTATACATACATGTATATTCGAAGATTAGTATGTCCGTATATGTGTCATAAATATACTTCCGTATATTCAAATAATAAAAGCAAATATTGACATTAGCACTCAAAAAGAAAAATTGAAATACATTGAATGGTACGGTTAGAAATTAAGACTTTAGCAGACATAAACATACAAGTATGATTTAACTAGATGCCCACGTGCAACATGTCGAGCCCGCCATATGTCAAAAGGGCTAACTCCTTACCAAGTAGAGATGGGTCAAAATACACCTAAATATTGGATGTAACATGCATGTTGTACCACAGAAAAGTGGTCTCGATTTTTCTCTACGGCCAGTAATAAAACAATAACAATATAAGCTATTTATAGTAACAACAAAGGGAAATAATTCTAAAAACAAGGGTAGCCCATGGTTGTGAACATTTGTACAAAGTAACATCAAAATCCCTCCATGCATGAAAAAGAAATGTTCCAGAGAAAGATATTCTTGACTTTGAACTTTAACCTCTAAGTGTGACCTTGACCTTAGACCTAGGGACCTGGTTCTTGCGCATGACACTCCGTCTCATGATGGTGAACATTTGTGCCAAGTTAAATTAAAATCCCTCCATGCATGAAAAAATATGCTCTGGACAGTCATTCTTGAATTTGACCTTTAACCTCCAAGTGTGACCTTGACCTTAGACCTAGGGACCTGGTTCTTGCGCATGACACTCCGTCTCATGATGGTGAACATTTGTGCCAAGTAACATTAAAATCCCTCCATGCATGAAAAAGATATGGTCCGGACAAAATCGGACGCACGGACGCACGGACGCACGCACATACACCGAACCGCCAAAAGTGACAACCGCAAGCTGCTTCGACAAAAATCGAAGATTATTTGTAAAGAGATGTATTTTTTTTCTGAGGGTTAAACACCTGTTTTAACAGAAATTCAATAAGTGTACAGACAAATACTTGATAAGATTATCTACCTGGAAAACGACTAGTGCTAGGCTCTAATGCTCCGTAAAATAGTGTTAGTTGTCTTGCATACAAAGTCAGATCGATAGCGGGCTCTGTGACTACGAATCTATGACTACTAAAGGGGAAAACTTTAAAAACATCCAAACAAAAAAGAATCTATACACAGTATAATATGCATCTGTCATCCATTTGTGAAATTAGCAATAACACTGGGGGCTAACTACGGCCGAAAAGCATTTCTCAACGAAGGCCCGTATCAGTTGAGCAACGATTTGAAAATTTTGTACATAAGAAACACATGCTGTAAATGATCGTGATTTGTTTTCTGTGATTTGTTTTACCTTTTTTTTAAGCGAAATATATATTTGTTGGAGCCAAACGGTAAACGAAATGTACTTCTTTGTTTATTCATCATTTCTTGTTAAATAATTATCTATATGCATGACATATCTCTAAATTCCTAGCATGCGAATGTGTGTACATGTAACAATGATTTGTGCAATTAAGCATTTAAAACGGAATAAAAGATACAAATGATAAAAGTTGTCGAAATATGGCCTTTCAATACATTTTGTACATGGAAATACCACAGGATGTAATAAGATCTTTATTCAGAATTTCTGCGTAGCCTCGGTAGAATCTCTCTACGAAGTAGTTATAATGTATAAGATGCTCTTAAAGTGTTTTTGTGTGTGTTTTCGAGTAGCGAACACGCAGTGTGTTTGTACTGCAGCAATCCAAAACCTTTTTATTTTGTTAAAATTTGCAAAGCAGGAAAGAACACTTACATGTATAAGGATGCGCTTGTGTATTAATATAACATTTTAAGGGCCTTTTGGGGAATAACAACGCGCACTTATTTACCAAGGAATCTTATAAAAGCCTTAAAGAAGTTAAAATAACTTCAAAAGCATAAATAATGAAATACTTGCAAGTATTATTACTTAGCCTAAAAGATTGAGCTATACAGTCCAGTCATCATCTGTCTTGCAGTACCGTAAAACATTCAATAATATATAGTTGTATTTCTACAATGAATTGGTAGATATCAATTTACAAAAGGTCTCTACGTTGCTTATTTGTGCTAAAATAAGGCATTTTGATCTTTAAATGTTCATTCATTTATCTTCCATGAACGCTTTGAAACAATTAGAATAGAGCCCTTCTGTAACAAATCGGTATCCACCGATTAATTGTAAACAACTTAACATAGATTATTGAATGTTTACGGTACTGCAACGCATTTTAAAACCAACACTGACTTTACCGAAAATAATTGGAATGTTATAGCCTAAACAGTTAGGCTAAGTAATAATAATAGTGTAAATATCATATTATTTATTCTTTTTAAGTTACTTAATGAGACACGAATTTTAGCGAGTGCCTCTTTAGCATGCGCAATTGCAACTTGCTTTTCATGACGCGGTCGGCGAGATAAATAGTTGTCTGATCAAGTTTCATCAAATGGTTTTAATGGTTACGGAGGCAGGGTATGTGTACACAAGTTAATGAATGGTCAACGGGACTGACGGAAACCATTCGAATATCCCTCCGGCATTGTCGGTTTTCGGCTTGTTTCTTCACAGATTCTTTCGGTTGTTGTTGGCGTGGTGACTTATTTAGTCATATACAGTGGTAATTTAGGGGAGGAATTAATTTAAGCAAGAACTATCTTTAAAAAAGATGGCCGGCGCGAGTTTGAGTATGTGAAAACGATGGGTTTCCAGATTCCATAGTAAACAAGAACTACCTTTAAAAAAAATGGTCGGTGCAATTTGTAGTATATGAAAGCGATTGGTAGCTGGATTTTATCATAGGAGCTCGATGTCGGGATTATGCCTTTTCCGGTTTTGTTTTGTCTTTTTATAACATGGCGTATGTCACTCCTTTTCTTTCTTCAGTCTACCGGGTACTACAGTGGTAAAATATGAAAGTTAAGATCCGGGGAAAATAAGATCATATTTTGTTACCTTGGTTCTTAGATAAATGTAAAAAGACAAAACAAAGCCGGAAAAAGCATAATCCCGACATCGAGCTTCTATGGATTTTATAGTAAAAATTGGGACGACAGAGCCGCGGTATCGATTTTATTCAAATTTAGTATAAATAGTGCCTAGAAGTTGATAACTAGCTAACAGCGAGGCTTTCAGTCGGCTGCTTAACGTTATTTGGTGTACCATTTGGATTTCCAGCGTCCAGTATAACCAGCATCCATATACATGTATCGTACCTCAACAGTGGATTTCCAATCCAGCAGCAAAGTTCAGGTAAAAATACTATCACGTATTCATACAACAACGCATCCAGCATGGTTCCAGCAGTTACCCAGAGCTTCCAGTTTGATAGGACAACCAGGACCAGCTGATGGATGCCAAAGTAACCACTACGATGGACTTTCAGATAATCAAAAAGATCCTCGGGACTTCCAGTCCCGTGCAAGCAAGGTGGCATGTCTCCCCGACTAGTCTGAGTCTTCCATTATAAAGTTGGGGGAGTGTTGTGACGATTCCGCATAGCGTATTTACGCCCAAGAATATAGTAGTGTGATACCGGCCGACCGGAAGTAGAACTATCCTTTTAGTGGTAGATTTGCACAGTCTTCTGACAGTTCAAGGTAGACACTTGCTGGATGTTAGAGACAGTGCAAGCAGTGCAAGCTAGCGGAGACAACAAGCTACTTACTAAGTATAACCCACTCCTTATAACCCATTCCTTACTCTATTACATAGGTAACAAAATACATCAGCAAGAATACGTGATGCTACTACAGCGTCTTAAGAGGCTCCATCAAAAATCATGAACAAGGAATTAGCTTCATTCCGAGCTTACAGGTCCAAGGAAGCAGCAGTTAAAAGAAAAATGCAACGCCAGCGACGCAGTCTAACCAGAGATACCTACCTAAATCAAGTTGATACCGTATATTATTGTTTACAATATACATGTACCACATGTGTTAGGTATTTACTGATCCAAAATGTAAGTATACAACAAAACTACATTACAATTGCAAAATAAGCAGCAAATTACAAATATTTAGTAGACAAAAGTTGGTCTCAGGATTATGCTCTACATTTGATATTGATATTATTAAATAACCCACGTGATAATATTTTTGAAAACATACGCACATAATTATTTTGCCGTTGTCTTGCACAAAGAAAGAAATGAAATTTCCGTTTATTTAAATCACGCAAAAAGACGCGAATAGTTAGCAAAGTGCAGACGATATTAGATAATAAGTCTCGTTAGTACATTGTATAACAACGCCCCGTAAGTGCAAATAGAACGTTTACTTAAAAATATATCTTTTCCTAAAAATATATTTTATCTTACTGAATCCGGTTGTTTGAAACTTTAACCGGCTGTTACACATGTAAAAGCAAAAATTGTTAGAGGCTTACCACTGTGACAGTAGATGCTCGCATTAAATCCTTGTGTTTACATTTATACATGCGTAAAGTAGAACAGGTAGAAGTGTAGACAACTTAAAATAAAATACCTGTTCATTGTGAGTTCAAGGAGAACGATTTTCTATTCAATATATATTTATAGCCTTTTCAAGCGAATAAGGAAGTTCTACAACTTGTGAATGCGAGTTTCAGTATTTCAGGTCAGTTTAATATTTCAGCATTTATCTAACTTTTCAGGGACTGCGTAAATGCTTGAGCATCTCTTGATTTATGTATCATTTTGAAAGATCATAGTTTTGTTAAAATGTACAGCAATTTTCATTCTATATAATTTTACACGTTTGACTTGTCGTCTACTACTATTATCCGTATAATCAATGAATTATGCGTATTACCGAAACTGTCAGTAACTGAATTCAGTTGAATAATGCAAAATATGATTAAATTTTGACTTAGCAAACAAGATATGAAACTTAATAACTAATTCTATATGAAGTTGTATACTTGTGTTTCTTTCACATTTTCAGTGGTACCATTACGCTAATATAATGACACTGTAATTGTCGTTTCGCTGCTCATTATATAGCACATCAAGCATTTTTTAAACAATGAAAAATGGACGAATGTAACATCACCTACCTTGTTTTTCCTTTAAATTCATCCGCATAAGGAGTTCCGGAAGCTCCGCATATGATTTTTACCGAAGTGCATGTTGCACTTCATATGCGGGTTCCCCCGGCGTGGTCATGTTATGTTTACATATTTTGGACACAGTTATTATTGAAAACAAGGGAAGCAACCATCTACGAAAATGTTATATGTGAATTAAATCTCATTTCTATACAGGTGAAGAAATTACGGTGGCACAGAGGTGATATGTGTATGTTTTTATTTATCTCGTGCGCACGACATACTAAGTCGAGCGCACGACATACTAAGTCGTGCGCACGAGAGACTATGTCGTGCGCAAGAGATAATTAAGTCGTGCGCACGAGTTACTAAGTCGTGCGCACGAGATACTATGTCGTGCGCACGAGATACTATGTCGTGCGCACGAGATAATTAAGTCGTGCGCACGACATAATTAGCCAATCAGAATACACTAAAGATTCTTCGTCGCAACATTAATCCGCGTAACACTCTATGTACTAAATGGCTGAGTAATATAGTGTATATCATGCTGATTGCCTAAAAGAAACCGAATTTCTTCATACGTTTAACCTGCATAAAAATATAACAGAATAAAATCGTTTGTGACAGCAGCCATATTCAAACAACATTCATGTATGTAAAGTGTATTCTGATAGGCTAATTATGTCGTGCGCACGACTTAATTATCTCGTGCGCACGACATAGGATCTCGTGCGCATGACTTAGTAATTCATGAGCACGACTTAGTAACTCAGGCGCACGACTTAGTAACTCGTGCGCATGACATAGTAACTCGTTCGCACGACTTAATTATCTCGTGCGCACGACAAAGTAACTCGTGCGCACGACTTCATTATCTCATGCGCACGACATAGTATCACGTGCACACGACATAGTATCTCGTGCGCACGACATAGTATCTCGTGCGCACGACTTAGTAACTCGTGCGCACGACTTAATGATCTCGTGCGCACGACATAGTTTCTCGTGCGCACGACTAAGTAACTCGTGCGCACGACTTAGTATGTCGTGCGCGCGACATACTAAGTCGTGCGCACGAGATTAATAAAAACATACACATGTCACCTCTGTGCCACCGTAAGAAATAGCTCAGTGTTCGGTGTATAGTGATGACTAAATGAAAATCAGTTCGAACTCTACCTACAAGGTTGAATAGATCCGTTGTATTTACTATCAACTTATCTTAACTGACGTAGAGTATATCACTGTTTGGAGTTTAGATGCGTAGTAATTTAATCACGAAGGCCAAAGGACTGAGTGATTAATTACGAAGCATCTAAACGACAATCAGTGATAAACTAACTGGTATATCACTCAAAAGTAAAATATATTTCCATTCTAACGCGTTAATTTAAACCAATAAAAAGTTCGAAGGGGTTCTGTTTACTGCACTTACATGAGCTCGCTGCTTCGAACTCGTAGCATTCGCTGCATTCCCTGCATTACGTAGAATTGTGGCTGTTCTTTTTTACTCCATTAAAACACTTTTCGTATTATTTTGTTGTTGCTGATATAACAGGCGATATCGGAAGTAAAGTAAATTTTACTACGATCTTTTTTACTTGACTTCATTCATAATAATGTCAATCCAAGCGTATTAACGCATGCACACTCAGATGTTTGGTGAACATTTTGCAAGGGGGGAATTTCAGCAGCCAAAAATAGTTCCGGACGTCTAGTGTGATATTCTTTGTAAGGTATAAATCACGCTCAAATCGTTTTTTGCGTATACAGGAGAATCGTGTTAGAATGGAGACTTTACAACGACAACACTTAATAACGTGTTGTTGTGTATTTAATTGACGGACTTACTGTAGTCATGTTAAACTTGTTATATTAGAACATATTATTCATCTAAAGTTTCTTTGCAGATGTCCTGCAGTTGATTAAATAGAAAATTTTCCAAGATGAGCGTTTATCTTAATAGATACATACTGTTCTTGATGCTAAGTCTAGTAGTGCAAAGTCTAAGGGCAGGTGAGTTGTTTGAAGGCAGTATTGATATTTAGAGATGAACGTGAAGTATAAATTGCAGATTGTTTTCTTAATCTACAATATTATATTTGTATATAATCTTATACATCATGTAACTATTATATATGGTTAGTCACATTTTTTCTTCGCAAACGAAGTATCACTTACAAGTTGGAACCTTATGTGAATGTTACATTAAGAATAATCATAAATAAGACGTATTCGTATTATGTCCATGTATTTAGTCAGTAAGTATATAGGTCTTAAATGACATTTCATTTTTAGCTTGACTATTCGAAGAATAAGGAGGCTATTGCACTCGCCCCAGCGTCGGCGTCGGTATCGGCGTCGGCGTCTGCGTTGGTTAAAGTTTTTCATAAAGTCAAATATCTTGAATACTATCAAAGGTATTGACTTGAAACTCAAACTATATGTTTACCATCAACATCTTCACATGAGGAAACAATCCCTATAACTCTGTTTTGATTTTTGACATATTTATGCCCCTTTTTAACTTAGAATTTTTTGTTAAAGTTTTTTATAAATTCAAATATCTTGAATACTATCAAAGGTATTGACTTGAAACTCAAAGTATGTGTCTACCATCAACATTTTCACCTGAAGAAACAATCTCCATAACTCTGTTTTGTTTTTTGACAGATTTATGCCCCTTTTTAACTTAGACTTTTGGTTAATTTTTTTCATAAAGTCAAATATCTTGAATACTATCAAAGGTATTGACTTGAAACCAAATTATGTGTCCGCCATCAACATCTCCACCTGAAGAAACAATCCCCATAACTCTGTTTTGATTTTTGTTAGATTTATGCCCCTTTTTAACTTAGAATTTTAGTTAAAGATTTTTATGAAATCAAATATCTTGAATACTATCAAACGTATTGACTTGAAACTTAAAATGAATGTTTACTATCAACATCTTCACCAATGTTTTTGATTTTTGACAGAATTTTGTCACAGTTTTTACCAGACTATTATTAGAAATACTCGAAATGGCTTACTTTTGAAATGTCATAGAATAATCATGCAGCATGCAGCGGTCATGCTTTTTTAATTTTAAACATATCAATTTTGAAACGTTACAAAGTTATTCATGATCAAATATACAAGGTCATGATTGTATTTCTTTGAAATTATCCCCCCCCCTTCTCTCCCCCCTCCAGTTGGCTTACAGAATCCAGAGTAAGGCTTTGCATGTAATGTACATTTACATAGGTCTTTGAACAAGTTTCATATCTTTGACCTTAATTCTTATACACAATTTCACAATACACCTGTTCTTAGACAAAAAAGAAAACATTTTACCGACAAGCTTTCGAATAGTCGAGCGTGCTGTCATGAGACAGCTCTTGTCTTAACTTCTTAGACTTTAAAACATATTCTTTCATTTCATTTGTTAGCATGTCCAGATACATGCAATAGTTGTGAACAAGATAGTTGTACTTCCTGTAAAATTGGTCACTGGAACTTGGGTAGTACAGTAGTCGGAACGTAACAGTTGTCACACGGAGTGCACGATACACGCACGATGTACGCACGATACACGCACGTTAGACGCACGTTGCACGTTCGGTAAATACACGATGAGCGATTCAGAACGATACACGATATACACGATGTACGAAGCGCACGCTACACGATAAACGGATTATACACGTTATACGATCACTTTGAGATTTCATATTTTATCTAGACTTAAACCTTTTAATCAGACCGAAAGAATAAGATCAATTAGAAGTTTCATACCTTAACAATAAAAAATGACATCGATAAATGTCAAAGATCCACAGTTTTCATATCACAGTATGTGTCAAATTTGAACACCTGTCGGAGTGACTTTGGCAGGAAATTGATCCCGATGTGCGAGAAAACGGGCGTAATTAATGTTAATTGCCATCTACACTTTTCGTTAAATAAATTCTACATTAAAGACACTTTTTAGGACCGTGTTCAAGTATAATAATTTTATACTGGAACTTTGAATTGATATGTTGATGGGTGTCAAGTGGGTGGGGTAAATTGACATTGAAGAAACTGAAAGCTTGAAATGGCGTTTTCGAATAAATCAAGCATTTGGAACGGGGTTTTTAATGTTATTTTGTAGTATTTATAGTTGTGATGATTATACAGCCCCTAATTTTGACCAATGTTTTAATAGAAAAAAGTTTTGAACAATATTTAGGTTTTTTCCGGTAGCCCGAAAGTGAAAAATGTCCCTCTAGAAATCTAAGATTATTCTTAGAGGAGAGAAGATAATTAAAGCGCAATGCAGTATTTATGTACTGTGGACTATGGTGATTAATTCTATGTAAAGTTTTATATCATGTTACTTTATATTGTGTTTTAGTGGGCCTATTCTATAGGTGGGGTATATAAAAACACATAGAAAAAATGAACCTCTAGGAAACAGTGATATTTTCTGGAGTGAAGAGGGTTATTAAAGTTAATCTTTATTTCAATGTAGTTTAATTCTTGGCACGCAGTTTCATATACTTTATGTCACTGCTACCATTCTTTTAGATTCAGAACCCCTGTTGAGGTGGTTTGAGTAATACTTTATTGGGGTAGTAATAAATTTAAAGTAAAATTAAACGGACTGTTATGTATTATAAATTTTCTCACCCATTTTGGGATAAATTTTATAAAACTTTCTAGGAAATGAACCAAAAAACAGATTAAAAATCATTTGCAAAATTATTTTGGACCCTCTGTAGAATAATGGAATGGTCCAATTGCATGACACAACTCTGCATCCAGTGGTGGATAGCAGATTCAATTAGAATCCTGGAGAAGACACATCTCACAGCCTAGATTATACAGTCACAAAATGCCATATATGGTGTTAACATATACATGTATGTACATGAAACATATAATCTTATATGGAATTATATGTTTATTTGATATACTGATGATGAAGAAGATACAATGAACATCAATGGATGGTTAATTACTGGGCAGAAAAATGATGTACATTCCAATATCTAATTTATCTGATGGCATTTTTACATAAGTAGTTTCATCAGTATAAAGGCTATGAGATAATAGCATTTAGATTTTGTTTGCATATCCTATGTACATAAGTCTGATGATATTATGAGGTGATAACACATGTACATATACCGTCTCCCTTGGTCTAGTGGTTTAGGCATCCGCCTTTGGAGTGGGAGGTCGAAGGTTCGAAGCCCACCAGGGGTCCGTTCTGATATAGCTGGTTGGTGAGCCGCCAGCTAGTTAAATAATGGTTACCGTATGCCTACCTGCCTGGTGCCTGGCATTAAATGGTAGGATTCAGGAGGTACATGTGCTCAAAAAGTCTCTCATAAGTCAGAAATGGCTGGCCCTTTAAATAGGGGTGACACTATAATAAAAAAGCACTTTACCTTTTACTTTTATACTATACATGTAGTAGTTCATTTGGAAAAATTGTTCTTGGAATACACATGTAGCATTAGCAAATAATTTGATGGAAGACTGACAACAATATGAAAGAGCTAAGCAACACTCTATATTTATAAAGGGGGTGTAACCTCACATGTTTCAAAAGCCTCAATAACTATGAGACTGCAGAATAGAGCTCAGCAATGATGGTACTCATGTTTTGTTTTAGTTATTTTGGAATTTAGATATGTAGAAAGAACTTAAAAGATCTATATTTGTTCAAATTGATGTAAGCTAGGCATTTTAAGGAAACTATCAGAGATGAGGAACAAATTTAATAAACCGGACAGAGTTCAAGCACCACCTCTGCCACACTTACAGGAAAAAAGGCCCTTTGAAAGATTTCTAAAATGGTTTCAATTTATGAAACTAACCAGAGGAGATCAGTGTCAGAAGTACTATATGACTACATAACTATACAACCGGTCTACTGAGACCAGAGTAAATTGTGACTTAGTAATAGATGTGATTTTCATATTATTTTCTTTATTAAGCTATTAAGATTACAAATTTACTGTCAACATCTTCACCAATGTTTTTGATTTTTGACAGATTTATGCCCTTTTTAATATAGAATTTTGTCACAGTTTTTACCAGACTAATATGGAAATACTCAAGGTCATATATTTCTTTGAAATTATCCCCCCATCCTCCCTCCAGTTGGCTTGCAGAATCCAGAGTAAGGCTTTGAATGCAATGTACATTTACAAAGGTCTTTGAAAAAGTTTCATATCTTTGACCTTAATTCTTATAACTGTTTTTCTATTTAAAACAACTCTTTAATTCAAATTTTCGGCAATATTGCCTTTTTCAAGAAATTTGTCTACACTTTCTAAATTCACATGTTGATCATATTCATGACAAGCTTAGAAATGAAAAAAACAACAAAACGTCAGGAAATGACGTCACGTCCTAATGACGTCATATACACTAAGCGTCCAAATGACGTTTCCCGTACTTTCAGGTAAGAGTCCAATCACATGAAGAATACACTTAAAAACTAGAATTCAGTTGAAATTAAACCGAAATCTATTTTAGTTGATACATAGTCCTGTCTTGAATGCACTTATAAATCATATTATTACACATTTATTTAAGCCATAAGTTGTCCTATTATTTAACTTAAATTGTAGATCCTCTCTGCAGCATTTCCCAGGTTTTCTTAGTATGCATTATAGTCTGTCAATAAATACTAAGAAAACCTGTGATACTGCTAATAAAGCATATAAAGTTATAATGTTCTTAATCAGAATTAAATTAAACCACCCTCACTTGATAGCTCACCTGAGCACAAAGTGCTTAAGGTGAGCTATTGTGATTGCCTGGTGTCAGTTGTCTGTCATTCATCCACACTTAACCTTGTGTACGCAAAAGAGGCAGCATTTTTCACTGGATCTAGGTCAAACTGCACATTCTCATTTTGATTGTTTTACATTGCAGTAAAATTTCATAATAATGTCACTGGTCAGTTGAAAGCCAGTGGTATTGATAAAAATTTGGTTCCAGTGAAGTCCACTGGCATTCCAGAGGACTCCACTGTGAATGGAATGTCAGTGGTAATACCACTGGAATTCCAGAGGACACCACTGGAATTCCAATGGACTCCACTGTGAGTGGAATTTCAGTGGTAATACCACTGGAATTCCAGTGGAATAATCAAGAAATTACTTTTCCAGTGGAATTCCACTGGAAACCACTGGAAACCGCTGGTATTCCACTGACTTTTTTCTAAGGGGAACTACACACAATTAATATAGAGGTGTTCAAAAATAAAACTACAAAAAAATAGGTGTTAGCCGGTATCACTGGCTTTACGGGAAGTCCACACAAGCACAATTTTGCCATCTTAGCCTTAAAAGAAATCTTATTTTTTAAAATGTTTTATTCATTTTATACAACATGATTATGGTACTCTTTTAGTGATATTATACTATTGTATACTTAAATAATGAGCTCTTTGCAGAACTTACTACTTAATTTAATTAGGATCTTCAGTAAAAGAACTACTTGTAATACTAAAATACAATTATTAATCAAGTGTGAGGGTTCTCACAAGACTGATATATATTACAAATCTAATAAAACCTATTTCAAGGTATACAACTTGATTAAAATCAATTTTTTCTATGTGCCTCCTTCTGAAGTAAGAGAGTAAGAGTCTGTTATAGTTAAACTGGTAAGAAAGATGCAGGTGATCAGATGTAGCATCTGTATGGCCAGTGGCCAGTCCAAACCTGCAAGGATCTACTTACTGATCATGATAAAAGGGTTGATGTTTCATTTAATTGGAGGTAGTACAAGTAGGTTTGTAAGTAGAAACCGGCTTACATTTATCCTGAACCCGCCCCCCTACCCCCTCCATCCCCAACATATTACAGATAATAGCCAGTGAAATTTTGTTTTATTATAATATTATATGGTGCCATACAGACAGTGTAAACTACCATACAGTATTAAATTATATATAAGATATAAATTACAGTTACAGTATTTTATAACTGAAACAGGCATGTAACAGGTACAGTGGTTGGGCAACCCCTACCAACATGTCACCCGTCACTCCCTGCTAATTTCTGTTATGTGCAGACTATGATTTGCTAAATAATAACAAGATTGAATTTTTATGTTTTGGGTTGCCAATTTAAATCAACACCCACTAACCAGTGAAACAGCATGTTTACTACTACAATTAAAATACTAAGTACTTACTGAATATAAAAAATTGCATTTATACAAAAATTGTTTAGGATTTTGACTAGTGACCTACAGGATGGGGTCTGATAGCAACTGGAGTAAATCAGATAACTAATTTTATCAGTTTTTATGACAGTCTACTATGTTATTCTCCAACAACCTTTATACACATTAACTTAGGGCTTTTCTTAGACTGAGAATAATTATTAATAGTGAAACCATGCAAGTCCAAGCTTATCCATTTCTGGCTTGAATTTTAGTCTCTGTGTGGTGAAAGCTATGCAGTCAAATAGCCAGTGAGGGGTGTTACATTTTACAATGCACTAGATGCAAACCTGGTCAACCCAAAGTATGTACCAACCCGAGCTGGTTGGTAGTAAGTTTGCGCCCAGCCTAAGACGTGTGATTGATTTGTCCATTTTGTAATTTGTCAAGTATCCCATAGGACGGCCAGGTCGCACTGTTTTGCGGCGAAATGTGTTTGTTTTAAGTTTCAATTCTCTACACCATCCATCCAGGATAGTGGTTCGAATCCCGGCATATATTTCTGTGGGTGAGTATGGTATGTCCTGGATCATGGCCCCTAAACCAGGCCCCTTTTGTCTGCATCATCTGCTCTCATTACCAGATATTATCATAAACCTACATGAGCTGGGCACTATAACATGGTAACTGGTAAGCCTGTTTTTAGGCATTGATAAAATTTATGAATAATAATAATGTATTCAATAACTCTGGTCTAGAATGACTGTTTTTTTATTTCATTGAGAACAGAGATGATAGTGAATCTGAAAATATATACAATATAGCAAGTTTTTTAGGTTGATGATGTAAAAGACAGCTCAATGCAGTGTCTATTGTTATCATTTCTGGTATAAATGCAGTTTAGATGGATTACAACAGCTGAAGCTAATATACCAGAGCCTGGATTTTTAGACCCATCTGTGTATATATGTAGATGTCCAGAATAAAAATATCTGATCTATCATTTGAGTTTCTAACTTTGCGACATGCGGTATGTCAGATTTGATCATTTTGTTTTCTTCGGGCACTTGTAGGAGGATTTTACAAAATAGCCGTGCTTTATGATCTCACTGACCAAAACCTTGACTTTCGCTCAATATTTGAGAATCTATTCCTGGCGCCCCAGTCTAAGGGGCGAACCCCAGCCTCAAGTTCAAACAGGTAGGCAGGAGTAGAGGACAACGCACAAAGGGCCAGCTGGAGGCCCTTAATTAATTTTGGACAATATTCAGACCCTGTTTTGAATGGCAATGAGGCATTTGATGAGACTCAAACTAATTATTCAGTCAAAGACAATATCTAATTACCTTTCTCTTTATGTCAGCTAACGGATATATTATTCCAATCAGGCAGTATAGGGGACATTTTGGTCATATGGGGGGACGTTTTGGTCTGGGGACGTTTTGTTTTGGGGACGTTTTGGATTGCTTCGGACTTTAAATATTTTCGTAAAAGTGTAGTTGATTCGGCGTATTATTTGCATATAGCCAATAAAACACTTGTTAACATCATACCCACGATATGTTGCTTCGATACAGGCGTACCTTGTCTGCTGCACTTTAAGGAATGCATTGACAACAGCAGTTAAGATAAAAAAGATGTCCTTTCCGTTGCAAAAATAGACCTAAATTTCGGATATGAGGTGAAAATGTCTTCGACCTGTCCCGGAAGTCTTTCTCGCTCGCAACTACACCAAATAATATAAACTGAAATCAGCACTTTTTGGGGGAGATGTGCACGCTAAGTAAAACGATTAACTACGAAATACACCATCGAATCGTACGTATACCGTATGGATTATCGTGCATCGCGAATCGTATATCGTGTATCGTGTATAGTATATGGTGCACGTTGCACGATGAATGATACGATATGATACACGGTATACGATTGACAAAATACACGATGAGTGCACGCACGTTATACGCACGTTGCACGCACGTTATACGCACGATATACGCAAATTTTGACAACTGTTACGTTCCGACTACTGTAGTTGTCAGCTCTCGTGCAGTTTTTCCTGTGCAAATAAAGACTGTACAACTGATGATGGATACTGTTTTGCGTGCAACCCTGGATTTTATGGTAGTCAATGTCAGCGGGATTGCAGTCTATGTGAGGGCGGATTTTGTGGTTTACGGTCTTGCACTAACGGATGTAAAGCTGGATATTACGAGTATCAAGATACTGTAGACACACTTTGTTTGCCATGTTCTCAAGAATGTAGATCGTGTAGTAATACCAGTGTGTGCAATGTATGCAATAGTGGATACCATTTATTAAAATATATATCATTTGGAAACCTCTTAACAGCATGTATTCTGTGTCAAAATGCAGCAGACTGTCCAAACGCGTGTACTATTCCTGATTGCAATCAATGTCAGATACAAAATGATTCAAGTTTATTGTGTACGCAATGTAAAGACGGATACAGGTTTAACGGTAGAGTATGTATCCTGAATGAAACCAGTTGTTCCCATGGCTGTTCTACTGACTGTGACGGCAATGGAATATGCCAAGGTAATTGTACTGCAGGATGGACTGGCGAGCGGTGTTCTGATCCATGTGCAAGCCAGTGTCTTAAATGTAACAAAACCAACGCTAAAATTTGTGAAAAATGTAAAGGTGACTATTACACTGACACGTGCGATGTAAAATGTGACCAGTCATGTACAAAAGCGACAGATACGCAAACATGTAGACAACATGATGGTTACTGTTTAGATGGTTGTCAAAACAACACAATTTGGGGTCAACACTGTAACCAGCCGTGTCCTGATGGTTGTGCTGACGATGGGGTATCACAGGTGTGTGATAGAGATAATGGAACATGTACTAGCGGATGTGATGATGGATATAATGGAGCGATGTGCGAGACAGCGGTTTCAAAGACAACAACCGCACAACATTCTGGTACATTTTTTCCTTATAAAACCATTTTGTAATAACATGTATTTTTGTTTTAATAATATATCTGTTATTCACAGCAAGTCAGTTCAAGTACTAGACGCCCTAATAAAATGTTCTCGCATATAGAAAAGAGGCAGACAAAAAGCAGAACTTTAACCCAATTACCTCAGTTAGTGGGAATTTTAGTGCCTTTGGAGACAGATTTTAGGTAGGGTTTTCATATACACAAATCTCACGTACAAGACATTAAGATATCTTTAATATTTGGCTTGTACTACACTTTTTTTGCAAACAAGATCCGACAAGAATTGCTTTAAAAATAGATTAAGAAGCAAAGGAGCCTTTTCAATAGTAAACTACCTTGTCTTAAGCGATAGAACTCTGACTTTCTGACAAACAAACATTTGTTATGTTTTTGAAAAAATGTACTAAATGTACTAATTGAGAACAATTCTTTTAATATGATGATAGTTTTTCCTTATATGACTTATATCTATACTTGATATATGATTTATTGCCAGCCCTGCCTTTTGTTCATTGTAAAAGTCTTTAGCACTTGCATTGCATATTAGATCCCATTCTCAATATAAATTCATTAAGAAATTAACTTTTTCAATTCCGCAAAACCAAAATATACAGAAACAGCACTGAATAACATTCTTGGGCTTAATTTTTCCATAAATATCTTCTTATTACTGGGTATTGAAGAAATTGCCGAAAAATAGAACAAGCTCTATTCTCGCAAAAGAAAATTTTCTCATTTCTTGTCACATAAATTTTAACAAAAGTTGCTTAATGTTGGTATTTACATATGAACAAATATTTAAGTCATAAACGGTTCTTATCTTAATGTCTTGTACAAGAAACTTGCACACATGTATATGTTAATACGGCCTTATATGACAATTCTGTCACAAAACATTTAAAAGTGTTCCCCCGAACTGTAAAATTTGAACTTCTATTTTTTTACATTAAATAGCAACAACAACAACAACAACACAAATATCTGACGGCGGTAACACAGATACACGTGTGCAGAAGGACAATACAAACGTTATCATTATTGGCGCCGGAGCTGGCGGAGGTGCTCTTGTGCTGCTTTTAATCATTGTTATAGTTTTCTGTTTAGTTAAGAGAAGGTAAGTTCTTCATTTAATTATTTCATCTTTGGATATCGCTTTAAACTAACATCTCATTTATTGTACAGCTGGTCATATTTTTTGCTTATGGTTTACATGCCGTATAGAAATATCAGACTGCAATTCGATAAAATTAGTTTAACCACATGTTATTGTCATTATGTACAACTATACATTTCCATCAAATACAATACTATTTAGGTAAAAAGGTTTTCCCAAAGTTTTTCAATTTAGAAACGGGTCATCCCTTTTGTGAAATGTTCACATATTATATTTACACAGTGGTATAGACATAACCGTTACAATAGATGTAATATAATGGCTATAAGTTTATCATAAATGAAATTTTAAATGACAACTGTAACAGTGTTTAGTAATACATTTAGTGTTTTCAAATGCTAAACCACTAAAACAAACCGTAACATAAGTTGAAAATGCCAAAACTGGAAAAAAGGAATCAAAAATGTAGACGTATCTATAGTGGAACTTAAATGATACTGCGTTCCAAATAGATAGACACTGTTTGGTATTTCAAGTTCAAAACTAAACAGTCGACAGGTGGTTTTGTATTTTTGATAAAGCTCTTAACAGCAAATCCTGTTTGCAATGTTTTCGTATGTTAACTCCATTTTTACCGTACAAAGGCAGATGTGGACTTACGTGCTTAGTTCTTGTAAAAAAACGTAGTCTATTTTTTATGTTACGGGGGGTTTAACATGACTTGTATCATGGCTACTGCATAGATCTTTAGGAAAACACTGTACTGTATCTCTGATAATTTGAACTGTGTATGGGGGTGGAGATTAAACTGTGATCTATCTGCAATAGAAAACATGATCTTTCTGAAAAAGAGTACACTTTTAAGAAAAAATGCCTAGATATACGGGTTTTTGGTTTACAATTATAATATTTTGAAAAAGTCTCCATCAAAAACAAAATAAAAGTTAAAACACATTATCCGCTACATTTGTACAGAACACTCTTTCCCTTCACCCTAAAAAGCAAACAAGTACATGTATTTTTTTTTCTTTCTGCACATTATTGTGTCAATATCTGAAACCTGAAATTTGACAGCTTTGATCTATGCCGAAATTTGCACAATGCTACCTATAAGCAGCCCTATGATCTTAGCCGCGCGTCTAACCTGAACATCAGCCGTGGAATATGTGTACGTGACATGTTTTTATCTTTCAATTTTAGCCTACATGTAGTTAAAACAGTTTTAAGAACATGTGGTGTTGAAAAGCACAATGAATATTGGAATTAATCTGTGCTACAACATTTTTGAGTTACGGAAGTAAACTGTTTTTGAGAATATTTTGGAATTTATGTTTTTAGTGTTTGTTTACATCGCTTGTTTCTTGGTAAGTGATTTTTTTTCACGTACATTTTTAAAGCTATAGCAAGGTCCACTGTATTTTTTTAAGTTTCATCGGCGGTAAAAACCCAAAATCCTAACTTTTTTTGAGCGGCGGTGTTCGTAAAACATAGAATCAAAAAAAAGCCTATGCTTGATTATAAAAAATGTAACTTGTAAAAGAAAATCACTCAGATCTAAAAAAAACGAATTGAAGCAGACCTACAAACAATCAGCTATAGAAAAAAAAGTTTGAGGTAGCGACCAAACAAAGTGACCCAACCCATTACGTTACGTCACACGATAAACTGTCAATCAACGTGCCATAATACAAGTCAGATAGAGTAAAAAGTAACTGTTTGCTCGAATAATTACGCCTCCTTGAAATAACATAATTATTATCGCGAACAGTACTTCATCTAATACATAAAGTTGAAAGTACATATATAACTCACCTGTTGGTTAAATCCACATCAGGTCATTTTTGTTATAGTATTTGCATGTAGTGATATTAAATGTGAGTTAGGTATTTGATAACACAAACATCAATACCAAAACAAGGTTATTCCATAATATAACTGCTTTAAAATTAACGTTTATTGTATCATGATCTATTATACCCAATATATCTGTGTCATTTGATACCATTTTCACTATTTCAGACGAAACTTGGATAAATCACGTGACGAGGATGAAGCTGTGCCAAATGTTGTGAGACAATCAGAAAATGCTGTCGCAAACCCGGACGGTAAATGCTGATATTTCATTTGCAAAGAAAGGGTCGTGTAGAATTATACTTTTGTCACTTTTAATAAATGTGTTTTTGTCTGTGTGTTTAGTTTGCGAAAATGTTTTCCAAACTTTTATCAATCGCTCTCGATATGCCATCCACAATAAAGCCAGTGGTTCCTCATAGAGACAGAGAGACAGTTATTGTACATTACTCGTACCCATTTACATCTCTATGTAATGTGGCATATGCTCTACCTGAAGATATGCCCATAGTCGCCTGACTGGATATCAATCACACTTCTCCCAGGCTACTAATCGAACGCCGTAACTACATTGCGGGATTTATTTTGTGATTTCATATTGCAATGACTTCTGATCGTTTTCAGCTTACCTGTATGCACAACCTATGAAGCCTAAAAAGGAACGAGAAAACGAGGAAAAGCATGATTACATATATGCCCAACCTAACAAACCAAAAAAGGCTAAAAAACCCAGTAAAAAGGAAATAGGCGAACCATACAAATTGTATGATAACGTTGATATGGAAGATGAACAAGCAACAACGAAGGAAACTAATGTCGACATCCTAGAATTAGAAAATTTAGATGAAGGAAATGTCAGCTTTATAGAAACAGGTAATTGTCAAACACGAAATGTTAGAAAGGTATGATAATTCATGGTAAATGTCCACATACCTAGCTGTCAATCTAAAATTAATAGAAACATTCCTTCTATTAAAAGGTTTGTTGCTTGAAAATATTTAGTTTACTATTTTGATAGAAGCACTGTGACGGACAAAATCCCACATGTTTTATAAGCCAATTTGGGGATTTCTGTTTTGCTTGCAAATCCGTTCACACCAAAGTGAAGAACTTAATTTAGACAGTGGTCTGTGAACAGCCACCAAAGTGACATGAACATATACTGACATGTTTTAACCTTCGAGCTTCGACTGCTTGAGAAGATGTCGTGTGTCTGATAGACACTCTCTCATAACTAATTAGAAACGCCGACTGTCTGATAGACGGTTGCATAGTCTTCCGAATAATGATCTACATGTATTGTGGATTTGAACTACATACGATTTTCAGTCAAGAACCTTAAAAAATGAAGTTGCAGATGCATTACTTTGTAATTCAGTTGTTCCAGGCGATAAAACATGTGAGATTTATTTCATACATAACTAGTAAATGTTCAATACTTTGCCACATATTTTCCAGAAGTAACAATACCTACTGCAGATACATACTACAATACAGCTAGTTTAGTCAGAAGCCGAATACAAGTGCCAACTCTAAATGAGTACATAAAAATGAAAACGGATTATGAAAAAGAATTTGAGGTAAAGCTGATTACTCGTTATAAACAGCAATACATTATGTTAAACTTATTTAACAGCCTACCAGTATTGCATTTAAAACATATTGCAAAGGGTATTAAACTGACAAAAGTTTATTATAATATGAATAATATGTAAGTTTTTATCATTGTGCAAATGATTTGATGGCATTCTTCAGTCATAATTTTATGAAAGTATTTAGCGAAAGTTTTTAATGTTTCTTTTCAGAAACTTCCAAAAGGTTTGACTAGAACTTGCAACGAAGCCCTTAAGCCGAAGAATCTTGCAAAGAACAGATATAATGGAATTTATGCTTGTATGTTTAGCTTCAATGTTGCTTAAAAACTTCATTTCAATATATTTATTAAAAGCTTGTGCATGGTGTTATCTAACAATTTAGAATTACACGACTCTTCTTTCGTTTATTAGATAGCATTTATTTTGGGCGATAAGATCATTTATTTCTATCGACAAAATTATTTATTGATTTGCAGCACACTGCTAAATCGCAGTGAAGCGTAGCTGGTAAAATGTTGCAAAAAGTAAAAAAAGTTTACATTGTACATCACAAATATACGACACGATTAGCTTATTAATGAATCTGCAGTGAAAATAATAACAATAGAATGTAGTGATGAAACCACTTAAAACCTCAGCGATCATACATCCATTTCATATTAGATATATATATGTATGTTCATCACCGAAATATACTTGTACATCTTTACTGTGATATTTTGTCTTTTAGACGATGCTACGCGTGTAGTTCTGCAAAGCAAGAACTATGTCAACGCAAACTATATTGATGTAAGTAATGCACTAGGTTTTATTTCATTCAGTGATCAAGTAGTATAGCTTTGCCACACCTCTTTGTGATTTTATTTTATTGAAAAGTAATATATTCACATTGCGATGTTGAATCCGTTTCGTACATGAACGCATACCGTCTAATTATATTTAAAACCTGTTTGCTTCAGGGAAACAAGAACTCACCAGAATACATAGCATCCCTCGGTTTGTATACTGTTTAATTTTTGTGATCATTATGTTGTACTAGTTTCTAAATTCAGCTCGTCCTATATGTATCAATATTCTTTATTTTATAGTATATTAAGAATGTCAACCAACTCCATTTCATGAAAGATATTTCAATTTAAACATTTTAGACGAGATTTCTTTGTTAAGTCTGGTTTCTACTATGCTACAGTGAAAGAATGGTCTATCTACTAGTATGTAAAGTGTTGGTCCATATTTCATATGGAATCTATCTTCAATTTTTCCGTAGTTTGTATAAAAGAGTATTGAAACTCGGCAGTCAAAATCGAACCTAAATGCACAATCACTTTGATGAAATATCGTAATATAGCCATGAAAATGAAAAAGGGTTTTAATTGTCTATTGAGTGTGACTGGAGATTTTAACCGATCGAGATCTTGAAAGCTTTAGTGTGATATAAATGGTAATAGTATTACAACGATCAATTACTAATCCTATACATTTTTTTTTATCCAAGGACCAACAAGTGCTGCTATGAACAAATTTGAAGTGCTCTGGGAAATGATCTGGCAAGACAAAATTGAGAAAATAGTCATGTTGACTGATTTGGAGGAATCTGGGGTTTGTATGTTTTAAACCATCTTTATCAAGATGACGCATTACAAAGATGCTACATAATATATACTGTCGATACACAGGTTTAAACAAGTTGCCGGTAAACGACAATGTTTTCAACGATACTTACTCTAGTGCTTTGACCTTTGAATTCTGATTTGTTGATTATAACAATGTGTTTTAAAAACTTGTTTAAACCGTAAACGATTACATGTAACGACATCAACAACAGTATGCGATGCGGGGTCATTAAAGAACAGCTTTAATAAGTTGGGTACTCATTGAAATTAGTCACAGCCTTGCCATGATTTAAAAAAACACTAATAAAAAACACCTTAACAGCATTAAAATTCTTTGAGCTTGGCACAGTTGGCAATCTTTGTTCAAACGGTCATTCTAATATTATTATATATTTGTTGCTTTTGCTCAAGTATATCTGTAAGTATCAAACACTCAACACTATACAAAATTTACAATTTTATTACAGTAATAAATATATATATACAAATATTAATACAAAAGATGAACATTAAATAGGATGATAAGACTGGACTATAAAACATCTTAAATATAGTCCTGATTTTTTTTTAACTACGTTTACACTTTACTTAATGGTGAAAACACGTTTTACAATTACAAAAGACTGTCCTCGCCATTTCAAAAAACATCTCCGTATAGGCTCCGGTAATCCGGGGTTGGATATAAGAAGACTTTAATGTCAACTGCACAAAAGGTGTTTCCTAAATGGGGCACCACGTACGGCAGGTAGACAAGTTTGTGCTCGGGAATCAATACATCCGTGCGAATCTAGTTGTCTTCTCCAAGAAAGTCATCGTCTGGAGGCATGCATATCTCAGTCAATGCGGGCATTGTATTTGCCAGGGTCGAAAGCTTGATCAAGCTAAAGAAGGAATTTTATAACATCTCGAATACTAGCATCATAATACTCTGTGTGCAATTCTCTAATAGTCAGTCGTTTCTTAAGTACTAAATCTTCCCGCCTGTCTGTAAATTCACGGGGAAATCATAACGTCCGTGCAGACATGAAATGCACGAATACAATTTATGTTGGTCAAAATTAGTTTTATAAATTGATGTCCGTCATAGTGGTCTCAGTAAAAAATAAAAATAAAAAACATATAACTTTCTTATTACTGAACCGAATTTAATGAAAAATACATAAAAGTAAACGAAACTCAATACTAGAAACAATGCTCTTACTTTTATAGGAAAGTCAAGCAATTAACACAATAATCCAAACTTTACAAAAAAATAATATACAATTGCTGTTAATATCTTTAAATGGAAATCGAGACCTGTCTGTAAGCTTTGTGACATTCATACCTTATTCAAATTACAAAAGAACAATAAACAAATAATAAAGGCATAGATGCGCAGAAATGTAATATTCAGTTTTCTGCTTTATTTACCTATGTGTCATATAACTCCTGTAGAAAATGAAATGCGAGCAGTATTGGCCCAGCCAAGGCGCAAGCGAGAAGTATGGTGATTACAAGGTTGCCAGTACAGTGGAAAATGTCTTTTCCGAATTCGTTGTGAGGGAATTCAACATTAAGCGGGTATGTAGAATCACTAATAAAACATATTTTTGTTATTTTAATCTGTAGTGTAAAGACTATCTCTCATTCTTTTTGAATACTGCATTAGAAGTAAATTGCCTTTTATAGTTAAAACGTTATCTAGTTTGAATAATGCCACAATAATAGCCACAATAATGCTAATCACGATGATGAAAAATGATTTGTATTAAATCTCAAGTATATTAATTCAAGATGACGTCAAGTTATAATTTACTTATCAACTGTATCACTACATGTATTTCAATTATGAAATTCACGTTAAACTTAACTTTTATAGGGATCTGAGACACGGGAAGTGACACAGTATCACTACACTGCCTGGCCTGATAAAACTGTTCCCGATACAGTCGCTTCTCTGGTTGAATTCAGAGACAAAGTAGAACAAACTCAGACAACGAGTCCAGGACCCAAAATGGTTCACTGCAGGTATTTAAACATATTAAACGTAACAAGAAATGTAAACATAAAAACAGTTCGGCGATAAGCGTGATAAATTATTACTGACAGTTTGCTTAGAAACATCTTTTTTTTTTAAGTTTTTGTAAAAGACAATTCGAAGATTTAAATCAAACAGAAAGGAAGGAATGCACGAAACACGTTCCTTCAGTATACAGATAACCTCTCCTAATTCATTAAACTTGATCATGTTAAATTTCATGAAGTGCTGGCATTGGTAGAACTGGTACTTATATCGCCCTAGACATACTCTCGAAAGAAGGCAAAGAAGAAGACTCCGTTGATATATTTGGTTGTGTCGCTGCGCTTCGTGGTCAAAGGGCTCACATGGTGCAGAATCTGGTATGTTGAGGGAATGCAGTTTGTTGTCATTGTGACAGAGATTACGCTATACTCAGATATATTTAATTGTATATTCTGTCACTTAAAACAGTCATAATATTACATGCTAAACAGTGTAATTGCAATACCTAGTGGTTGTTTTGCAGATACATAAAAATTATACATTTTAAAGTGTTTTTTTTTAAATACACCTGTACATGTAGTTTCAAATGTGGCACTACGGTGTTATTACACCATAGATTTTTGATAGAATAGGCAAAAAAAAGGATCGACTATTCGTTTTCAGGAGCAGTATATATTTCTACACCACTGTGTTCTGTATGCTCTGACATGTGATCCACAATCTCTTCCTGTCACTGCTATACAACAAGTTATGACAGATGATAAAATAGCATCACAATATCAGGTAAGAATATTTCGACACATGAAAGATGATTGTATATTTATATTGTGATTGTCCTTTGTGGGGTAGACGCCGTGGTGAAGTGCTCGAACATGATACTCTTAACCAAGAAGTCGTCGGTTCGATTCCCAGCAGTGTATTTGATAACGACATTTACAATCACTTCTTTCGGCACGAGTATGGTTTAGAACTGCAGGAATCAATTATCGACAACATTAGTATGAGTTGCAAGAACTTGTTTTACAATCGTTGCAAAATAAAACTTTTAACTTAATTATCCTTTCGAACACGGTTCAAAACTAAGTTTCATTCTAAACTGTCTACTTAGATCTCTTCAAGATTAATTTTAAAACTCAAAATGTAATACTGAATGAAAACAGCAAGTGTAACACTGAATGTGTGTCATTTATATTTATATCTAGGCCTTTATGAAACTACCGATGACGCCGAGCAAAGATCGTAAGTCAGTGGCAATAAACAAAAGTAGAAAAGAAAACAGAAAAGGAGCTGATATACCTGGTATAAAACATTACGAATAAGAGTTCTTTCATAAAACAATAGATTCGATATTCAAAGAAGTTAAGGGGTATGGCGTCTACCGGCATATGTTGGCAGTCTGTTTACTACTTATGTTGTGTATTAAACTCTTCGCAAATATGATATATGATGTAATTTTCTGATTGCCGGAGTCGACAACTACTTGATTACTATTATTTGTACAAATCGTCTTTGCACTGCATATACATGTAGGATTGTATGGTAAAGTTCATGGAATAAAATTATCATTGTATAGATTCTGATGCAATTTATTATTTCAATGCAGACAATTTATAAGTGTATCATAGCGCAATCTATGGTGCAAATAAGGAAGATTTTACCCTGTAATTACTCCAACTACAGGTACAGCTACCCTGGCAAGTTATAACAAACGGACACTGCAGACGATTTGGCATACATTGTGAATTTCATTACTTCCTGCTGGCACAATGAATGAACAAAACAAGATTTATATCAGATAACGTTAACGACGCAGTTTGAAAGGAAAGTTTCACTATTAACTATAATAAAACATATTTAGTTTATGTTTGAGTGCACAAATAAAATAGTTGAATACAATTTAATTTCAGGTGACGATCATCGTGTTCGATTAACCTTGACAAAGAACGACTACATCAATGCCGTCTATCTGAAGGTTAATTAACTAAAATATCAAAACGCTTCTTTAAAATCAAAATATTTTATATTTTGTTATTTTACAAAAATTCCTGGGTAATTTTCGTAAAAATATTCAGCCTTTATTTCATGAACATTCTCAAGTGAAAGCAATTTTCAGTAAAAAAAGCCCCCAGTCATTCTCATTTAATTGCATTCGAATCAGAAAAATCAATAAAAGCAGTTCGAATCTCTTCACAACATGTTTCTGCACATTTTACGAATTTTATTAAAATAACCTGGTTGAACATTAAATTTTAGGGATACTTAAAAGATGACAAATTTATCATCGCACAAACACCGTTACCGAGTACGGTGGGAGATTTCGTGTCGATGTTGTACCAGGAAGAGTGTCCGTGCGTAGTTTGTCTAGATGAAGAACATATGAATGAGAAAGTAAGGCCATAAAACTAATGTTAATAACATCTTTTTGCATAACTTGTTTGTAATTTCAAAACTCGTTCCGGTTTTTGTGAAGGGTAAATCGAGCTGTGATATTAATCTAATTTATAGATGTTGTAAATATTCTATTAAGCACATCATATTATATAAAAGAACACATTATTCAATCATGACATATATCAGAAAACACAGACGATCCTACACATTATATTCAATGATTTTATTATCTCATCATTAGGCAGTTGGCCAGTACCTTCCACCAGCTAACAAAGTTCTAACGTTTGGAAAGTTTCAAGTTGCATGCAAAAGCAGTAACTCAAGTGATGATTTTGTCATCCGGGAACTGAAAATCTCTCAAACTGGATCGGTAAATGTTTTAACTCTTACCTTTTATGTTTGGTAAGTATAATTACAGTGTATAGTATAAAATATTTGTACAAATTACAAGTCTTTCAAAATTTAAAATCTATAAAAAGAGAGAGTGTTTGTCAATTAGTTTAATTAAAACATCAAAATTGTCTTTTACAATACTTTCTGTAGTCGTCAGGTCAAGACGTAACAGTCTGGCATTACCAGTTCAGAGGTTGGAGCAGCTCGACCAGTGTCCCTACAAGTGTTCAGTCATTCCTGAATTTAAGTGTAGACACCGAAAAGGCAAGAAAGGCTTGCAACTCTGACCAACCAATTGCAGTGCACTGCTTGTAAGTAACAAACAATATGATTACTTCACTTATAGATGGTATTTGGTTTTCACATCAATCTGGATATTATAGTTATGTTTGTTTAAAATGTATGTCAGCTTTACTGTATAATATTAAAATTAAAAATAATGTTCGTGTACATATGAAAGGTAGTCACAATCAATAAAAATATAATGGTTCTAAAGTGAAAAGAAATATATAAATGATTTAATAGAAAGCAATGTTAAATTCTGACAGTTTAAATATACATGTACATGTAAATGGATGTTAGCCAGTTTATCAGATTAGACATGGTCTCAACTTAGTTTTACGGCTAAAATCGGGACCGTATGGAATGAAAACAAAATATTTACCTATTTTATGTTATAGAAATGGATCAGACAGAAGCAGTATATTTTGTGTGGTGTCCATACTGCTAGAAAAATTTGCTGTTGAGGGGGAAGTGAGCATGCTAAACACAGTATGTCATGTTCGCTCTAGACGGCTGTCGGCTTTTCAGAACATAGTGAGTGCCTTTTGATTTCTTATCAAAAAGCTGTTTCTTTATCATTTGAAAGTGCGGACACTAGGGACCAATGAATTTAGAGTCTAAATTTAGAAAACAAACCATGTCGACACTAAACTGTATACTTTAGAGAACTGACTCAAAAGGCAATTTTGTAGACTCAAAAACACGCAAAAATGTAAACTTTTAGTGTCCGATAATCTTAGATGAACGTCATTTATATTTAGTTTTATCAATAGTACTTATTTATTACGTCTTAAAAAATATCGTTTGTAAGTCTATAAAAAGACTGTACTGAAATATGTAAACGTAATTGTATAAGATTTGTATGCACTCTTTTATTTCAGGAACATTTCCGATTCTGTTACGCCTGTGTTAAAGAAATGGTAAAAAATTCTGACACGAAAGATTACTACAATGTTCTGAACGGATAGGTCACAAGACCCTAACACAATGTTCACTGTACAGGAATGTAAAAACAATTAAACTAACAATCAATGAAATAATTACGTGTTAATTTGTTTTGATTCTAAAAAGGCGTGCCATGATAATTGGCCGAGCAGCAAAGAAAAATATGTACCGCATTTTATTTATGTTTGCAATATAAATACTTCTTTCTACATAAATGTAAATATTTGCATTGTTTTGTTAACTTTGAATAGTTTTCTTTTGTTGTTGATGTTTTATTTGCTATATTTATAATCTCTCAATGGGCAACTATTGTAAGGTTACATAAGAGGAAAGTAAGTGGTTTATGTAGATATAGATAGCATGTTCCATTAGTTTTAGCTTAAACTGTCTCACTACAGTTAATTAACCATGATGGCATAGTTGTTCGAAACGGTATCGAGCCGTAATATTCAGTTACCATTTACAGTTGGACTCCAACAATTATTGTAGGAAACTTAAAATAGAATTAATGGGATGTTTTTATTTTACTTTATGGACGTTTTAACTTCTAGTTTTCATTTACTCTTACACGCTTTATAAATATATGTCAATATGAGGATTATTGGCTTAAACACCGTCTTCTTAACGTTTCGAATAACTGGGTCTATATATCTTTTACTTCCTGTATTTTAAGATATATCATCATTTATTCCACATGGCTCTAAAGCTATTTACATAATACGTATGCATCTATCTGCCTACTTTTCTATTATAATCATTGAATTATTACACCCTATGTTTTGTACCTATTTTATACAAGTTGTATTGAACGATGCTACTGTTGTGTTTACTTCTTTCAAAGGAGAAGAACAATCCTTTTGTGTTCATTTAAAAGAGATGATATCCGAATTCTTTGAAAGCGACAAGGCTATTTGCATTTGACAATCATTCTTTTTGCACATTTCAAAACTATTTGTTTGAAACAGGAAGTACATATTCCACTTAAGTTACAAATAATTATATACCTTATAAACAGGGTATAGTTTCTGCCTTCTTAAAAGTGCAACGATTATTAGTACTTTCAATCATAAATTCACACGCTTTTTCATTTCTGACTGTATTTATCACAAAGGCATGACACTCCACAACATTTTCAGTGTCACCTTTCTGTCCTAAATTCATTAAATGGTTATAGTAATTAATGTATGTATATGGTATATCCATAATGATTTATGCTATTACATAACAACAGAAATACACGGTTGAGGAATGTCATTCGATTATATTGTATCTTAATCTAACAACTGAGAAACCATGTTCAGCTTCTAAGTCTTGATTTGCATATACATGTACATTAATTTAATCATTTTGACTATTTGGACTTATGTTTTAAAAGAACAATAGTATCAATGGTGACATTTACAATATTTTCTTCATATTGAGTACCAAGACAGGAAATAATATTTGCTACATTCGCATGACATTTCTTCTTAATTTGTGAAATAAAATCTATTTGTTATGTAAATTTACAAACTAAACAAGAGGGAGGACCAAGATGCCCCTATATTGCTCACCTGCGACTTTTTACAATATGTGACCAAACTTCAACTCTAAACTATATATCATATACACAAACATTCTGTATGCCTTGACAAGGCAAAACTTTTTACCAATTTACATGATGATTGGGTTGTAAATGTCACCTGAACCGGGTGACCTAGTTTTGACCTCAAATTACCCATATTCATACTCTACCTAACTTTCATCAAGATAATCATACTGACAAAGTTTCAAGAAGATAGAATGAAACATGCAACCTGTATTGCATACACATGATTTTTTTCTACAATTTTACCCCGTGACCTAGTTTTTGACCTTAGATAATCCATGTTATAACTCGAACTGGATTTTATCAAAGCAATCATTCTAACCAAGTTTCATGAAGATCCAATGACCAATGCAATATATATAGCATACACAATGTTTTTCTATAATTCGACCCTGTGACCTAGTTTTTGACTCTATGTAACCCATGTTCAAACTCGACCTAGATTGCATCAAGGCAATCATACTGGCCAAGTTTCGTGAAGATCCAATTAAAAATACAACCTCTATTGCATACACAAGGTTCTTAAATGATTTGACTCCGTGACCTAGTATTGACCCTAGATGACCCATGTTCAAACACGACCTAGATTTCATCAAGGCAATCATACTGACCAAGTGCCATGAAGATCCAATGTAAAAAGCAACCTCTATTGCATACACAATGTTTTTCTATGACTTGACCTTGTGACCTAGTTTTTTACTCCAGATGACCCATATTCGAACTTGACCTACATTTTATCAAGGCAGTCATACTGACCAAGTTTCATGAATGCAGCCCTTGTTGCATACATAATATTAAGTGTGGACGGACAGACGACAGACCGACGACGGAAACCAGGCGATCTCAATAGCTCAATTATTAGCATTTCGTGCTCAAATGAGCTAAAATCGCAATGTCATACCCGATAGTTTAGAAAAGACTTTATTACACTTTATATTTTTCTGCTTTTGTAATAAATCTTAAACACAATTGTGTCAGTGTTAGTATCACGTTTTCCCCACCATGCATGTATGTTTGTCACTTAATTCAGCGTTGAGCACTCCTGACAAGTTCAAAGCTCTAAGTCCACATTCAGCATTGTTACGTGATAATTTCACGTACTTAAGTTTTACAGTATACGAAAGTGTATTGCTTGAAACAAGACGAAAAAACAACGCATTGTTAATAAAAATTGTGTTGAAACCAATCGCATTTCTGTAACTCGTTTGAAATACAAATAAAAAACTATGACCGAAACTACGACTTATTTAGCGGGAGGGGAGGGGGGCGGGGGCGGGTAATCTAGATGAGTAGGTGTTTCAAAGGGTCAGGGTTTGGAAGTTCAGGCCCTTCTGTTGCAGATTGCGCATTTTTCGAGTGTCATTGAGAAATGCCAAGTCATGTCAAGACAAACAAGAACATTCTTCTTAAATGATCGCATGTTTAAATTTTTTTATTCATCACTTATGACGAACGGATGTATGCAGTTTACTATGAGCTGTCTAATCATTTATGCATGAAGAGTGCATGGTGTCGTAGAAAATTGTCTATGAAATGGTACGATTAACTGCATATTTCAACGTCTTGACAGCATATAATTCGAGCTTTTGCAGCTGCAAATTAGGGCTGTAGTATCATCTAGTTAGTTACATTCGATATTATTTCACTGTATCTTTCATCGTGTTGATTGAAATACTGCCAATTTGGAAAACGATAGGCATTTGTGTTATACTGGTAGCAGACGCGAGTCACACAAATGCTCCTTTATTTGCTTTGCGATAAAATAATCGAGAAATGAAGGACCAGGGTGATTTAATCAATTATTAAGAAAGTTTATAAAACGTATCACATGTTCGTTGATTGTCCTCTTTACAGTCAGCTTTAACACTTTCCTGTGTGATGACACGATGAATAATGAATTTTAATGATGATCCTTTCTTGAAACTTGCTCGGAACGAAAGGCTCCTATTCCACCAATGCCGATGACATCTATATCACATGAGAACTGACAATAGTACATACAATCCTTATAAACATGAAATAAGTACTTTCATAAAAAACATAGCGCGCCTTTTGTTTATCAGCCAGTGGATGCTCCTTGTAAATAATTTATTCTTATTCAATTTGTAAGTCATTATATTTATAAATGATAGGCTGTCGTAGACCTCTCTGGCCGATATTGATAAGCAAATTAGACACGTCCCTCTGACAATTCATCAGCCTCCGTCGAAATTCGTATCCAGTATGTATTCGTTTACAATAAACATTTATTACGTGGTCACTAAATGAATAATACCTGCAAGTGGCATGCTCCAACTTTCCATTCCATCAACTAAGATGCCTGACTTTGAAGGCAGTTTACACGGTCATGGAATCCATCAGGTAGCTAAGCAAATGTTTTCTGTTGTGTAAACTGGTTGTAATACCATGCAGATCGTTTACAAAATACAATAGGGTATTTGTGTAAAAAAAAGTTCACTGTCTAGTAGCGGTTGATTTAGTATTCATGTAAACAATAAAAACTTTAGTATCGTATATTAGGGTATCGTTGGTACCGGTTTCCCACATGGCCAACACCCCCAGAAGAAGTTGTTTTTTAGGTTTCGGAGGATAGTGCAAGATACAGAAAGCGTCCCAATTCCAGAGACACCCCTGGTTCTTTTTCATGCCAGATGTATAGCACCCATACATGGTACCTCAGTTTAAGTCATATCCGAAATACTGCTAGTAATTTTAGTTGGTCAGCCCCGGGAATCGAACCCACAACTCCGAGTTTACAAGTCTCGTGCTCTACCTATTGAGCTAACCGGGCTGACTAAAAACTTTAACATTTCAATGTTCTTTATATTGTGTTTGATCTGTCGCTATAGGTTTATGTTTTTCACACCTAACCGATGCGTTATGTTTTCAGTTTGCCTGTTTTCTGTGGTTATTATTAAAAGATCGATCAGAAAATAATCGCTCAAGATATAAATGATTTATTAAAACATTACTGCTAAGAAGGAACGTTTTTAAAAGTGGGTAGATAGCTTAGCATTCTCTAAATAATTAACTTCCTAAAACTGTCTCATTTATGATCACTGATACGGAACATGATACGGTTATGTGTACCTATTTGTAGATTTCGATAAACCATTAACGATTAGCAAAATACAAAATTAATGAATAATCAATTGTCCGTTTGTCTGCTTTTAATATCTATCCGGCATATCGACTAGTCTGAGAAATTGTAGATAATAAACGACTACGGAATTATTCAAGAGGGGCCATAAAACTATAAAAGAGGAAGTATTCTAAATAACACAAAGACAAGTATTATACTTTTAGCTGGTGTTTAGCCCCACACATACTAGGCTGCAATTTCATACCTACTAACGACTATTTGTTGAAAAGGCATTTATAAATAGATAGATACATATTTTCACGTTAATGAAGCTAGGTACAATGACGATTTAAAGATTCACACATTTAGAATTACTTAGTTAGCATATGTCTGTAAGTGTAAAGAAATAAAGCAAATTAAATATAACAAGTAGAAATACATTTGCTTGGCAAGAAAAGAGGAAAAAAATGCAAAAGTTTTTCAAATGTAGAAAGTAAAAACGTATAAAACCAACAAGACTAAGGTATTGAATAACAGGTACGTAAATACACAGCGGCAAAAGATTACAAGACACGTGAACACTACATTCAAATGTATAAAACAATATTACAAGAAACGAAATATCAATTACGAAAACAATAATAATTGGCGATTGAAACTTTAAATGTTTGTGCCCTTATTACACAAAATTAATTGATTCTGCCATGACGCAGTGGTAGCGCGTTTGTTTCAAGATCGGATGTATTGAAGGGCGTTCTAGGTTCGATCCTCGGCGATGCCATCTAGTTGAAGTGTTCCTCGGCAAGACACAATAATTCCACTTCGAGGTTAATTCCATTTAAAGTGGGACAAATGTATTACACCCATAATAATCACTCTCCATCTGAGGACGGCGTAATATAATAAATAACACGCAACAGTAACAGTACCCATGGTCCAGTGGTCAAACACACTGACTTTGTAATTTTAAACTACTTTTCGGCGAAGGTTCAATTCCCAACAAATCCACAGTTTTTTCTTTTCTGTTTAAACTTTATAACACAGATTGAATGTATTTTTGCAAAGAATTCATAATTTCTTTCATCTTTTAAGACATATAAGAATACAAACCTATTAAAATTAAGACCAGAGTTTGCAACTATAGAAATGACTGATTTCAAGCCTGAAGCTTTTTTTGTAAACCTTCATCAATTTTCGCCATTATGTTAAGAATACAGTAGAATAATGAAAAAAATATAAAATCTAAATTGATTTGCAATTGAATTTTTGTCCCCTTTACTAATATGGATTCAAAAGATTCAACGTTATAATGTAATCATATATATATATATATCATGATAGTTTGATTAGGGTCACTAACTTGCCAAATTTAAAGGCGGATTGTGCTTTAACTGTAACTCTCTACATTGTACAACGAATACTTCAATACAAAAACTATGAACAATTATGTGTATGGTAACTGAAGATTGGCAAAATAGCGTTTCAAGTATAACATCAAGTTTTTATTAACTTTTAGAACGGGGGTAGGCAGTACAATTGCATATAGTGTTTATTAGTCAATGGTATATTTCCTTCAAACTTTGTATTTGAATCAATGAAAAGTTAATGAAAATAACATCTCTCGGGGCCTTTGAAACATTACTTATTATGGGTCGAATACCTGAATACAATTTGTAAGATTTGTTACGGTTTCGAATGTAAAGAAAGTAGTACATCGACGCGGACACGGAGTTATTTCTTCCGTAAGTACATCATTTTAAAAGTTCATATTGCTGTAAAATACTGACATTGTTCATTACTCTTTCATCCTTGCACAATTTAGGTGCATAATCAACATCTAAAACAGAATAAAATGTACTATACAAAACAATTCTCTACAAGATTTACTTTGTATTTAAATGCGGGTTAATAGTACTAAGCACTTTAGCAAACGTACAGGTATTTAATCCAAAAGGCACTGATTGTTCTTCCTCTGGGATACTGTTGCAGTCAAGACGGCTATCCCTGAAATCTTTCAATGCGTGTCATCTAGTATTTGTTGATAATACGGAATATTTGCCGTGTAAATCTGGACAATTGTATGGCCTGTTTGCACTGCATGTCACCCGATATGTTATGTATCATTATTCATTTGGTAATTGATAGTAATCATCATTATTATTCATATGAGGTGAGAAGCTCAATATGCCATATTTGGTTACAGCAGAAGCAATCGATTAAATATGTACACGGCTCGTACGAAAACATCGGATATGTACGCAGCTCTATTAACCAGTGGCAAAATGAGCAGTTTTGTCGCGGTATTATATATTGTTATTGCTGTGCTTTTGCTGATCGACATTTGATTCCAGCTCTGAAACGATACAACAAAAAAAAACCATGAGCGTCAACACTTAATGTGCGGGTCTTTTAAAAGAGGCTTTGTTATTTTTTGGACGAAGTGAGAAGCACTTTTTAATCCGATAAAATCATTGTCTGCAAATGCCAAATAATCTCTTTGTTTCGGTAACTTCAAAGTAAATTCCAGTTCGCTAGCATTATTTATATTTTGTTACAGCAAATAAAAGGTTGAAAGTGTCTAAGGTTTAATTATTTCGCGTAAATCAACATTTTGAAGTTTTATAACCATTTTAAATTTACTCAAATATAGAATAGTGAAGTTGTCTTACAGTGATAAATTCGTTTCCTATCTACTTTAAACTAATGTTGGCGTGTGACTTTTGAATTACGTTGTGTTGTTTTATACAATATATTTATGTCGCCTTTATACAAAAAAAAATCATAAAGCGATTTTTTTTTTATTTGCAATATTATTCATGCGATACCGCTCTACAAGTCTTATAACATATTTTTTTCAATTTTAGAAAGCAAAGTTAGAACTGTTTTTGTACAATAAATATAAATTTCGCCAAAACGGTTTCATTTGTGGTAATACATAATAAGTTTGTACCATCATAAGTAATCGAAGATCTTTAAACTGATACGGTCTACAGGAAAGACAAGACCACAACAAGTTTGAATCTTCTTAAGTCTTATAAGATATACAAATGTAGCTCAACCAATTAGCATGCATGCATTTTATGCATTGCTACATGTGCGCTGCATTGAGTTTTAAAAAAAATGTGTAATACCTTATATTCAGTAGTATTTTGTTATTTAAATTTTATCGAACACTGATGGAAATAGTAATAAAAGCTATGTGTATTTATATGGGATAAACCACCTAACAACTACTATGATATAGAACTGCTTCGCTTACCACTGTAAACTTTCTCTGTGTTTCTGTTGCCAGCAAGACTTTCATAGTTATCAGCATCAATAACTAATTGTACCGCAGGCTCTCTTGTCTCTGAAGCATTTTCGTTATAATACGTAGACGTCTCATTAGTGGCGTTGCTCTCTTTATTGGGTTTTGATTTTTTCGCGAAATATCTGCAATATATTTTATTGCCGTGTCTGAAAAATATATATCTTATATGCATATGAAATAAAAATATTTTATGTTGATTGTAATATTTGGATATTTGGACTAAGAAAACAACACCTTTGTGTTTGGTTACTAAATCTACTCTAACTATATGTTTACAACATGTGGTATCAGAGAGGCAGAGTGGAAGGCGGGGCTTATCAGCAGTGGTCAAGTATTGGCCACTGATATTAGATACATTACATCCGCCCTTTCTTTAGATTGATCAAGATTTCCCAGAACATTAAAAGTTGTACAGGAAACCATTAATATCACTAGTGTTTATACGTCTGTCTCAGTTTATAGGCTAAGAATGTCATGGCTATTTGATTAATTGTCTTTTCATTATTTGACTGACAAGAATAATTATTTGTGATGATTTGAGTGTTTTCATTTCAGCCATTTCACATGCTATAAAATTCTCTAAGAACAACTGTCATTAATTTTTTGAACACTAATGGTCAATCCATCGGTTTGGCAAGTTCACTAAAAGTTTATTCCTGATAGAATGGCCTTGTCTGGGAAATGTGTCTTCTGAATGTTTCATTAAATTTTGATTTTATTTTGACTTGATTGCCTTTCTGCCCTGTAACAATGTATATTTCACTGCCCCACTTTGAATTTAATTTTCCAAAATTTCTGTTTAAGATTAGAACTTTCTGTCCCAGTTTGTAATGCACTTGACGGGTGCTTGCTCGTTTGTCAGCATTGTTTTTCATTTTTCGCTCTTGAAGCGCATCCTTTTCGCGGGTTTTGGAGTCTTCTTTCCTCTTCTCGAAGTGTGGGAGTTTATTCTTAACTGTTCGGTTGAATAACAGTGATGCAGGCGCGGATCCGGTAGTCACGTGAGGCGTTGGTCGATATGTCATTAGGAATTTGTACAGTTCAATTTGCCAGTTTTTTCTTCCGGCGACGGCAGTTTTCACGCATTTGCCTAACGTTTTGTTGAAATTTTCTACCAGTCCAGCAGCTTGCGGGTGATACGGCGTTACGCGGTGATGTTTAATTCCATTTGCCTTGAAAAAGGATGTGAGTTCTTGAGATACCATGTTTGGTGCATTGTCAGTTTTAATTTCGTTTGGTAGTCCATGAGTTGCAAAGATATTCATTAGTCTTTGCTTGATTGCGTTTGATGTGATTGATTTCATTATTTCGACTTCTGGAAATCGCGAATAGTAGTCGATCACGACTAGAACATATTCTCCGTCGGGAAATGGTACTGTAAGATCCATTCCTACAGTTTGCCATGGAGCTTCTGGCAATTGAGTCGGGGTAATTTGTGGTTGTTGGGGTGGTTTTGAAGTAAGCTGGCACTGAAAACATGTCTTAATCAGCTGTTCAATTTCACTGTCTATGCCTGGCCAATAAACTTTTTCTCTCAGCATTTGTTTTGTTTTTACAATGCCTTGGTGAGTTTCATGTGCTAATTGTAGAATTCTTGGTCTTAGTCTCTCGGGAATTATCAGTCTGTTGCCTCGTAGCACTACATTTTTATGAATGGACAACTCATTTCGCAGCTTGAAAAATGTCTTGAATTTCTCATGTTTCGGCCATTTGCCCTGATTTATGCACTGAATCAGTTCTTGAATGAATTTGTCCTGAGATGACTCTTTATCTATTTGATCTAAGGTCATGGCTGAGGGTACAGCATTTTCACACAGGTAATCCATGTATTTCTCAGTAATGCTAAATATTTCACATCTTTCTTGCTTGAATGTTGACCTTGAAAGGATGTCGGCAGGGTTTAATGCTCCTGGTTGGAATTCTACAGTAAATTGGTAACTTTGCAGGCGTAATAACATTCTTTCAAGCCTTGCTGGAGGTGTTTGTGTTGAATGACTCTCTGGTAGACCTCAGAGGCACTTGAAATTCCGAACATTAGTCTTTTATATCTGAATATACCATCATTTGTCACAAAACAGGTGATGTCTCGGCTTTTTTAATCGAGTTGTATTTGATGGTAACCCATGTTTAAGTCTAGCTTCGTGAAGAATTTGGCTCCGTTGAGTTCTTCTAAAGTTTCATCTATATTTGGCATAGGGAAGCGTTCCCTCTCGATAGCTAAATTAGCTTGCCTCATGTCAACGCATATTCGAATGTCTCCATTACTCCTGGGAATAACTACCAGGGGTGATACCCATGGAGTCGCGCCTTCTAATTTCTCGATAACGTCGGCTTCTAGAAGTTGTTTGATTTTCTTGTTGACGACTTGCTGTCGCATTTTGAATGGTATGCGGCGATTTGGCTGTGCGACGGGCTTTACATCATCTTTTATGTTGCGCTGGAGTTGGAAATCTTTGAGTTTTCCAAGTACCTGGAATCTGTCGTTGTATTGTGATAGAATGTGATCCACCGTGTGTTCACCGTTTACTACGTTATTAACACAGAATTTCATTAATCAAAGATTAACTGCACATTGCTGACCAATTAATGGTGTGCACTCACTGTCAATGATGTGAAACTTGATTTTTTCAACTGTTTCATTAATTTTCACATTTAAATCAGAAACTCCAAGGTTGAGATTGAGCATATGGATAAATTTTGAAATGTGATTTTGCAATTTTGGTGCTTTTTGACTTCACTTTTTCAAAAGTAGACCGATCTAAGCAATTTACACTAGCTCCAGAATCTAATAACAATTTACACTTACTTCCTTCAATTTCTACTTCCACAAATGGTGACTGAACTTTTGAATTTAATCCAAATACACATTCATTTTCATCGCTTGAATTTTCAGATTCCTCATTTTCATTTACACAGCGCACTTCACTTTTCTTTGATTTGCACATTTGAGCAAAATGACCTAGCTTTTTGCACTTGTTGCACACGATATTTCGAGATTTGATACATTCATGCCCGGAATGACCCTTTCCTCCACAACGGTAGCACGTCTTGAATTTTGCTGGTTTTTGTGCTGGCCTTGCTCTAGGCTGATACTGTTTCTGTTGGGGTTTTCCTTGCTTTGGACGTTGTAACTGATTGACGTCGTCATACGAATTGTGTACAGAGGGTGCTGGTAATCTTTGATTATTTACAGAATTTTGCATTCTGTCTGCTTGTAAATCTGCAAGTTCTGTAGTACCAGCGATTGTTTGCACTTTTCCAAGGGTAAGTTCTTGTTCACGCAGAAATTTCCTTTTAAGCTCCCTAGAGATGCAATTCTCTACGACTTGGTCACGGATCATGTCGTCAACGGTGTCTCCAGGAAAGTCACATGAAACCGAAAGCTTTTTGAGCCTTATTATGTAATTGTCCACAGATTCCTCATCACGTTGTTTTTCTTGACGAAAACAGTGTCGCTCATATGCGATGTTTTCTTTGGGTTAGAGTATTCTGTAAGAGCTTTAACTGTGTCCTCGTAAGTATTTCCTGCGGTTGTCATTGTTTCATAAATATCTTGCACTTCTTCACCACAGAGATGTAAAAACAGAGCTTTCTTTCTTTCATTTTTTGTAATTCCTGTTGCATCCAAATAATATTCAAATCTTTTTACATATATGTCCCATGAACTTGACAAGTTAGTGTTTTGTCCGATCACTGTGAACGGTCGTGGCGTTGGCAGTTCAAAAGAAGTTGCCATCTTGAAATTTTATGAGAACAGATTCTTGAAAAATAGCCACTATTTCACTTTGCCAATTAATTTATCATATTACTAAAATAAGTCCTTTTTGAAAATTTTATTCATCAATATCCGTGAGTAATTGATCCATTTCTCGTCGCCAATGTAATATTTGGATATTTGGACTAAGAAAACAACACCTTTGTGTTTGGTTACTAAATCTATTCTAACTATATGTTTACAACATGTGGTATCAGACAGGCAGAGTGGAAGGCGGGGCTTATCAGCAGCGGTCAAGTATTGGCCACTGATATTAGATACATTACATTGATTATAATATTATAGTAAGTATACGAGAGGCGGTCGGAATATATGTTGACTTTTCGTGATACTATGTTTCCACTTGAATTGACATAGCAGTTCTATACACGAGCAAAAATTCCATTACGTCGTGAATAATTCGGTCTGATGGTTTTCAATGAAAAGTTTGTGTGAACATTTTATATCGCGGTATTTATACATAATAGGTTGTTCTAAAAACATACACTCATAAAAATCCCCCTCCCACACCCCTCCGTCTACAGTGGAAGTTATTTCTTTTTTCAATTGTATCACAGCCTTCCTTATATAACCTGGCCTTGTCCCCTGCGACTATTAATTGTTTCCAAAACTGAATAAAAAGCTTGCTTGAATCAAATACTAGTCTAGGTCCACTTTTATTTCAGCTGCTATGCAGTACTTTTGACACAGATCTGTTTAATGGTTTGCAGAAGGTATACAAACTTCCACATAGATTTTAAAGGTGCAAAGATACAGATAATACTTAAAAAACAGTAAAAAGATTTTTTCGAAACAAAAAATTGATACTTTCCTAAAAGTACCAAAAATCCACATTTTTAAAAAGAATTCTATAGATAACACTTTATACCTTGTCTTTGTGTAAAAGGCTATAAAACAATTATTATAAAAGATGAAATGTATACCTTCGTCTCAGAAGATACAGAGCTGTTGCTATAGCAACCATGAATATAGCCGTCCCGATACCAGACATATAGCCAGTTATAAAATTCGTCTTAGTATCCCTATTTTCGTCACTCGTTACACGTGTTGGCGTATCTGTTGTTGCTGTTCGGTATTGTGTGAATTAAAAATGTAATTTCAGTTAATAGTACTGTATGAAGCGTATCGTCACTTAAAGCTGCTCGATCACAGTCTGGTTAAAATATATAGTTCTCCAAATGTTATAGCAGAAGAAAATCTAGGAAGCAATTGAAAATGTAGGTGGGATGTGGTCTATAGGCACCGCTACACTATAAATTATGGTTATATTAGGATTTTCAAAAGCGTTTGTAATGCTTTGTTATCTGTTAGCGCATGATTTCAAATATAAATTTACACCGAAACCTTTTTATTGGACTATTCGTTCTAAAATATGTTATTTATAGAGAGTTTTAAGTACTTTATTTTTCACACAAATCTGTGAGCGAGCAAATTTAAAATATCATTTTAAATCGTATTGATGGTCGAAAATTGCATAAAACACAATGTATCACGTATATGGTAGTAAAACAGTTTTCACGTGTTGAGACACAGGATTTGTCAGATATATTCAGAACACTAGCTGCATTTGTTACATTTTTCATTTTTCGAAATAACACAATGGAAATAGAGTAGTCAACATAAACTACAATACCAGACAATGCGATCATACGTTAGTTTTATCTAAACCAGATTCAAGTACATTTTACATAGTTCACATATAATTATTATGTACATTTACACAAAGTGCTATCGCGATTCATAATTCTTTATGTTTTGCGATATTTTTCCTGCTATTGTTTGGTCAGATACTCGGGAAATAATGGAATGAATCTTTGACATAAACAGTTTAAAAATATACACAAATTTAGCACAAATGGTGAATTAGTTCGAACATGTTGCATATATTGTTAGTGCATGACCCATGTTCATTTAAACACTGGATAAATCTTTATTAATTGGCTATATACCTCATTACTGCATCTAAAGAACAAGGAAACTCGTCAGACCGCGGTCATGGTAACATTGGCACGGGATGACATCTATTAGTATCCAATTGATTGGTGTATGTACAATTACAAATTGATGTAGATTTCTAGGTGCATCCTCGAATCATCGAGAGTTCATATTACTTTTAATATAATTTTATTATTTTATGTTTCATCAAATATGCATATAATTACAGAAATTTACCTCGCATACAAAATACTTTTAGATTGTAGGATTGATGGCTTCGAAACCGCTATCCCACATTTGTCTCTAATATATCTAATATATCCTTTAACGCATCCGTTAGTACATGTGAACATGTAATAATACTAACAGGGAGTTGAAAGCAATGCATGATTGAACTTGTGCTAATCTTTTGAAAATACAAACAGCCGTAGTACATTTTGTATCACATTTCTTAACAAAACCAAATCCTTTTAATATTGCGGGTGTTTACAGTATTTCATCACTGTGTAGTATGTACATTACAATACAGTTTCTTAACAAAAGATGTACCTGACGAATAATCGGTGGAATTATTCGAAACCGCTGTTTCGCACTTCTCTCCTACATATCTGCCAACGCATCCGTTTCTACATGTTCCAGTGTCTCTGTCACACATCCGTGACATCCAATCGCCAGCACAACCATCGGAACACGACTGCTTACAGTTCTGACCCCAGAATTTATTTTTACAACCATTGTTACAGTATCCGTCATTTTGTCTACAAGTTTGCTTATCTGCCTCTTTTATACACGATTGCTCGCAAGATACATTGCACGTGACGGTGTAATAATCACCTTTACATTCTAGACAAGTGATAGCATTATTTTTGTCACATCTGAAGCATTGACTGGCACAAAAGTCCAAACATCGCTCGCCAGTCCATCCAGCATTACAGCTCACTGAACATATTCCGTCCTTGGTACAGTCAGTAGAACAACCAATGGAACAATAGTTTTCATTTATTATGCACATATTGCCGTCCAAGATGTATCCTTTATTACACCCCGTGCATACTACAGAGGAATCCAAATCTTCGCATGTTTTACAGTTTTGTTCAGGTGGACAATCAATACAGTAACCATACATATTTCCATTTGACGAAAACTTGTGCAAACGATACCCATCATTGCAAACATTGCACACATTGCTGCTATTGCATGACTTACAATTGTTAGGACAGTCATGGCATATCATTTCAATTTCAGTGTAATAAGCATAGTATCCAGACATGCATCCAAGTGTGCACGTACGTAAATCACAAAGTCCGTTTTTACAAAGATTACAATTCTCCTGGCATCGTGGACCGTATTTTCCTGGTTTACATTTGAAACAGTATCCGTTTTCATCACGACATTCCGCATTATGACAGTCTGTAACACAGCTGAACGTACATTTATATTCTAGACCCCATTTGTTTGATTTACAAGAGGTGCAATTATTATAGCTGGCACAGGTGTTGCAGTTCTCCGGACATGAAATACAGTTTTCACCGGATAAGTAATATGATAAACTACAACGTGTGCACGTTGAATCGGTACAAGAGGCACAGCCAGATGAACATGCTAAAATAAAGATCAATCGTTAAATTAAAAAAAATGCCGGAGCTGCTTGAAACCTTCTTAGATGTATTTAGAGGTTAAGGATCACACATATTATAGTGTAAGTGTTTAAAAGAAAGACGGTTTTTGCAAACGACGAACGACATGTATCCACATGACAAACGAAAGTAAAGAGCTTCTAAATATTACCTGTATAAGCAGTGTTCAGTTTAATACTGAATATGATCAGATGAAACAAATACAGGAATTCGATTTTCATTCTGTCTCCGTGTATTCCGGTATCTGAAATGGCATAAAATTAACGAAATTTTAAAAAGCCATTAGTTAAAGAAAAACAATGTCAATTTCCTATACTTCTTTTGTTTTTTTAGTTGACTTTGACTATTTTAGCCTTAAGGATATTTTTCTGAAATATTGTTGAGGAACGTATTTTATTAAATCTGCCAACGGCACAATTCATGAAAATTATGTTTAACATTCTTCTGCTTGACGAAGAACACTTCTTGGGCTTACTTACATTATGTATATGTTGCCGCTAGACTTAAGCGTACTTCGAATAAAAGATAAAAATATCGTTGTCAAAATATAATTCTAACACTAACTCCATTGCGTCTCGTATAAGGAAAGAAGGATTTGAGCGTGATATACAATACGGTATATCACTCGAATGGCCGGAACTATGTTCAGCTTTTGAAAATTATCACCGCGTATATTAACATAATCAAAACGTTCACACAAGTTTACATTGTCGGTCTTTGTATTCGAACTGCAATATATGCTGAATATTCATTAAATGTTCACCAAATATTAACAGTTATTCTCTAAATGTTACGCTGGAAGCATAGTTTTGGCATATTTTATATATACGTGATACTGTCAATTACGCGGGACGTTGTTCGTGCTTTATGTTGTATATATGACGTCATCAACGTTTAAACCCGGCGCCGTAGGCGCTCAGCTTCTTGAAGTCAGACGGTTTACAGATAAATACAGATGATTTCACTGAAAGTTGAGCTGGTTTTGATAAAATTTGCCGTTAGATCACAGTAAGTACATGGAAACAATGTTATTCTTTATAAAAATTACTCCTTTAAAACAAGTTAATGCAAGTAATTATAGAAATTGGAGGTAAAAGTTCTGGGAACAGCAAACATGTTCTTAAGTTGTGTGGCGACCTGGAAAGTCACTCAACTCAGCGTTATAAAATAATTCAACATTTTTTCCAAGTATACGTGTTAGAATGCAAATAAATTTTACTTTTGCGTGACATACCGGTTTGTCGTTTAGATGCTTCGTTTATTGATCACTCAGGCCTTCGGCCTTCGTGATTAGATTACTACGCATCTAAACTCCACACAGTGATAAACTAACCGGTATATCACTCAAACATAAAATCTTTTTCCTAAATATACTGACAATTTTAGCTTTATTTGACTCCGGCATTACATTGTCCTTATGGATTCAAAATTTTTGTTCGAGTTCTTGTTGTAAGATAAATAGAATCAGAATATCTTTTGCAGTATAGGTAAATTTCGCTATTTGTGTGCGTTTCATGTTTATATTATGGTTGATTGTTGTGGATTTCACGCATGAATGAATTCGTAACGGGTACCAATGTGACAGGTTAAATATATGCTACAATACTTTAGTAATAGTTTTCTGTTTTGAAATGCTATATAGAAGAAATTTAATGACGATCTCATTTGAAACAGATACGAATGTCGAATTGGATCTATAATATATTTTCAGCTGCGGTACAAAACAGTGTGCTACAGACAATGAAAAGCTGGAGCATACCTTCATAACATCCTTCCACAAACAATCCTAACTAGAAGAACAATACTGCCGATATATTCCCGGGCTATAATATTGCACTCAAATTAGTCATAAGTAAATTTGGGGTGTTTAAAGTATAGAGATTTACATTGCATTTATTAAACAATGCTTAACCAAGCATAACTATCGATGATCTATATTTAGTCTATTTACACAAAATAGGAAGTTTTAAACTTGTTTACCAGTTTTATTGAATGTTTATGGAAGGTAGTCGCAATTTCTTCTGTCGTAAACGCGTAAGTGTGCCAATGTAAAAGATTCGGAATAAGGAAATAGAATCTGGTAACACACATCTCTTTTTATTTGTGAATAAGAATCCGAATGTTCTGTAAAAACAGTTTATACATTGCCAATTACAATATAATTACTGCATTACTTGAAGTTTTTCGCGTAAAGTAAATTTAAAATAATTGCATTTGAAATTCTCTATTCTGACAAATACTATTTGACAGGGAATGAGTAATTGGTTTTTGCTAATCAAACGGTTAGCGTTCCTATAGAAATAATATATGTTATTATACCCCCGAACACAAAGTGTTAGGGGGGGTATACTGGATTCAGCTTGTCTGCCGTCTGTCTGTCCGTCTGTCTGTAGACGGAATCTTGTGGACACTAGATCTCCAATACCCCTGGTCAGAATTTAATGATACTTCACACAAATGATAAGTACAATGGCTAGTTGTGCATGGTCTATGTTTCGGCTCTCTATGTCAAAGGTCAAGGTCACAGGGACTCGGGATAGTAAAATCTTGTGGACGCTAAATCTCCAAAAGCCCTGTTCAGAATTTGATGATACTTCACACAAGTGATAAGTACAATGCCTAGTTGTGCATGGTCTATGTTTCGGGTCTCTAGGTCAAAGGTCAAGGTCACAGAGGCTCGGGATGGTTAAATCTTGTGGACGCAAAATCTCCAAAACCCCTGGTCTGAAATTAATGATACTTCACACAAGTGATAAGTACAATGCCTAGTTGTGCATGGTTTAGGTTTCGGGTCTCTAGATCAAAGGTCACAGGGGCTTGAGATAGTAAAATCTTGTGCGCTTTTAATCTCCAAACCCGCTGGTCAAAATTTAATGATACTTCACAGAAGCCTTAAGATGTGCAGGTCCAATAATCAAAGCATCAAATATTACATAAATTTTAAATACTGTGTCAGTTGGATGTTCGTGGGGGTATTCATCACCTTCAGTGATAGTTCTAGTTTGGTTTTTGAAGTGGTATATGGGGATATATTACCCGCCTAGACTTATATTACCCGAGCCGTTAAGCGAGGGTAATATTATGTCGAGGCGGGTAATATATCCCCATATATCACGTCAAAAAACAAATAACAATTTTATTACCCTTCCCTGTCTTAAATATTGAAGGATTCCGTTTATGTTTTATTTATTTAACGGCTGAACGTAAGCAGACTTTCAAATCCCCTTATGATACCTCAATGTCACTTCGTGACGTCACAAATCAGCACGGACTTATACATTGACGTAGTGTACGCAGCGAACAAGCTCACGTTTAGCATGGGGTACAGTAACGGGACATGTCAAGTGTATATTACCGGCTTGCCCGTAAATATCAATATATATTTACGGATCGTTGACCAATTAGAAGACCACAAATTTCATGGAAGGGTAATAAATTTACATATTATTAACTTTACACATTGAGGATAACAAAATGTCATTGACAGAAAATCAAATGATATGTATCGCTGCATTTTTGAACCAACCGTTTGTGTGTTTTTTGTACGCACGTTGAAGAATTCAAACAATATTACAGATGCAAATTCCTCTATGTGTAGGTCGTTGATATTTTTTAGTATACGAAATAAACTGATGATAATAAATGACGATACAATTTAACTTTATTCTTTAAGACGTTAAATGTGTTTATAACTTTTACCTTGATCTCCGGTCAAAATTTAATAGAAAGTTTAAGTCTAAATTTGTTAGCTTCTAGAGGTTTTTATATGATACATACTTACAATATTTTAGTATAAACCAATTTTAAAATGCGAAAATAATACCAAAAAGCAATTACGCACATAAAACACTGGAGATCTATACTAAGAGAAGAATAAGAATGAAATATACAACTATGACAAACTTTAGCATACGAGACACAACGTCTTATACAATGTCAACGATTTTGCCTAGCACAACAAGTGAAAAAAATCACAGACACAAAGTGCAAATAGTCAGAACATTTAGTGCAATCATATGATAAATTATTAGGTCAGTCCGACATTTTCGCACTGGAACGGTCAGTAACTACACAGTTGGTAAATGTACATTTTGTAAGTTGCGGTGAAAACGAATTTGTAGCATGATAAACTCATTCTTTTTCTGACTCAGCCTCGAAGAAATGTTGTGTAAATAAAATACAAGATTTTTTATTGATGTGTGTTATTGTACATAATTATTGTTATCTTTGAAACAATTCTAGTGTATAACATGTATGTGTTATCAAAACGATGTTGACACGTCTCAAACAGCTGGTACAGTAATACATCGTTCCAGAATAATCTTAATTTTCAGATCTAAATATGTTATGAAATACTGTGTTTTCAGATGGTTGATATGGATGGTAGGAAAATGATTTACATAGCATTTGGATTTGTATTGGTTTTAGCAATTTTTGCAGGATCTGTGAAATCAGGTAAGTTACCATAGGTGTAAAACGTTTTTTTACCATATGATAATGAACTCTCAAGAGGAACTGCGATCTTAATAATACCGAAAGGCTGTTTAAAACGTATTAATCATCGGTTTGATTCTAATACGATGCCTTTGATTTTTCAAATGCTTTTCATGGTGTGCTATAATTTGTTTATTGAAGTTTTTTTATTTGGAACAGAAACCAGATTTTTTGAAGTTTTACAAGAAAACGAAATTCGATACATACAGCTTAAACAAGGCACTCCAATAGCACAGTTTGTCGTTTATTTAATCACAACTTTTGCAATCGCACAGTTGTTAATGAGTTCGGAAACAAGAATACCTCTGTTTTAAAAGGGCACCTATTAACTGAGACGTGTTGCAACCGATCCCTGTTATAATGTTTCCGTTAATACTACTGTTTACTAAAAGAGACTGAGTAAGGCTTAAAGTAATGGCTCTTAAACGGGAACAACTTATCAACAGACTCGATATTGGCTGGTAATGGTGAATAATTTTCCACTCGGTCGTGATAATGTTTACGTTTTATCATATAAATGCGTCATTCAGGTGGATAGATACAACTACTCAGTTTAAGCATTCGTAGGCCCGATCGCTTATTACTGTAATATTATGTAATGTTTCAACATGTTTCTTCCTATGTGTTTGTAATAAAAATAACTTTACTTGAAATGAATGAAGGTGATGGCAAGTAAAGTTTTGCAGAAAACGTTACATGACTGTGGTTTTGCGATTTCGATTTCAAATATAAGCTAACTTTAATTCCCCATGAATTTGCTGGTTCTTCGCGCAAACAAATAAATGTTGTCAGTAATACACTGTACTATGACCATTCCCATGGGGGAAAGCGTTTTATGTGTACGACAATCCTGGGATTATGCAAAACGGATACAGCATATAAAACTTTCATGCTGCCCTGTACTTCACTGATGGGGCCAAGAACGTCACCTACATGCCAAAGACATACCAATATACACATATGTGGGACAACATATTAGCAATTCACATGCATTATACAATTGGTATTCAGCGAAAATTTATGTCAATGATATTTCAACACATTTTATAGTAAATAATTACGTAATTTAAAAGCCCATGCTATTCCCTGGGCAGGTTACCAAAATTACTACAGTACGTGTTATGAAATTGTTATCATCATAATGATACAGTACTAACAGCTGACATGCTTTTTGATAATGTAATAATGTAAGAATGCGTATATAAATTAGTTTTATTAATTGCTATAATTTGAATAAGGTCAAATAATAATAATGTCACATATATCCTTTTATGTTTTCCCGGAAAATAGCCCCATACTACTAGCCATAAGAATAAGGCTATCTGCAAGTTTTATATATACAAGTGTGAGGAATTCTGTCCTCAATGAGAAGGAGTAGTTTGCAGGCGTTAAAATGGAAATAGAGATTACACTGTTGACAATTCAATACACATGTCTGTGTTTTAATACGAATAAGTAAATTTTACAATCAAATTAAACTCTCGAACACTTCCTTAACTATTCATAGCAGTAGAAAACACGACAGTGTTACCTCCATTTTCAGTTTGTAACATATTCATAATGTAAACCGTACACTACGTAGAAGAACATAACTGAGGAAATTGACAATTACATTGTATTGTATGGTCAATAGAATTATAATTATAGAAAAATATCATGTCTATGGTTCTATCAAAACTAGTTTCAAGATAAACATTCCTTGTGTATTTTAGCATGTTCATCTGGCTGTGCCTCTTGTACCAGTACAGCGTGCACGCGTTGTAGTTCATCATATTACTTTTCCAATGGAAACTGTTGGCCATGTTCGGAGAACTGCCACAACTGTGCCAGCTATGATAATTGCACCTCTTGTAAATCAATTAAATGGAGTCTAGAAAATAGATGTGCGTTCGACTGTGTAACAGACTGTTATGATGCAGAATGTCGTGATGATACTGGATACTGTTTCAAATGTAAACCAGGTAAATACGGTCCACGATGCCAACAGAATTGTAATCTTTGTAAAAACGGACTTTGTGATTTACATACATGCACACTTGGATGTATCTCAGGACACTTTGCTTATATCACTGATACTGAAATGATTTGTCAATCTTGTCCTCAAAATTGTAAGTCATGCAATAGCAGCAATGTGTGCACTGTTTGCAATGATGGGTATCGTTTGCACAAGTTTTCGTCAGATGGAAATATGTATGGTTATTGTATTGATTGTCCACCTGAACAAAACTGTAAAACATGCGAAGATTTGGATTCCTCTATAGTATGCACGGGGTGTAATGAAGGATATATCTCGGACGGCAATATGTGCATAATAAATGAAAACTATTGTTCCATTGGTTGTTCTACTGACTGTACCAAGGACGGAATATGTTCAGGGAGCTGTAATGCTGGATGGACTGGCGAGCGATGTTTGGACGTTTGTGCCAGTCAATGCTTGAGATGTGACAAAAATAATGCTAGCATTTGTCTAGAATGTAAAGGTGATTATTACACCGTCCCGTGCGATGTATCTTGCGAGCAATCGTGTATAAAAGAGGCAGATAAGCAAACTTGTAGACAAAATGATGGATACTGTAACAATGGTTGTAAAAATAAATTCTGGGGTCAGAACTGCAAGCAATCGTGTTCCGATGGTTGTGCTGGCGATAGGGTATCACGGATGTGTTACAGAGATACTGGAACATGTAGAAACGGATGCATTGACGGATATATTGGAAAGAAGTGCGAGACAGCAGTTTCGAATCATTCCACCGATCAATCGTCAGGTAATAAAGCATTTACAACGGTTTCATTATTAACATTTTGTTGAAAACGATAAAGTCCTTAATACCATCAACAATATTTATATCTTAATATCATGCACTGTTTAAAGATGATGTACAAAAGTGAAGAACGAGTTTATGTCGTTCTTAGAATTTGTTGAAATTCCAATGTGATTTATTTCGCAGAAAGATATATTTTAAAGCAGTTCTCGTAAATGTTTCACGTCATCTCTTAAATTTGTGAAAGCAATGAATCTATTTCTTTAAATTTTCTGAAAGTGTCACTTAATTTTCTAAAATATGAAACAGTAGTATATATCTCCCTAATATGTTAGTACTGTAGCACTTCTATCGTCTGCTACACTGCTCTATTGATGCAACTCATTGCAATCCTGAATTTAATGTTTAATGATCTTACCTTTGTTTTCGTTAGTTCCTTTACATATACATGTAGGTCGGCTTTACTTAAGACGAAACTTTTTCTGAACAAAACGGCTTTGCCAGAAAAAGTTTCTAAAACTAAAGCCGGGTGCAAAAGAAGAATGAAGTATCATACTAGAAACAAAATAATTACTTGAAATTTCCTTTAATAAATTTGTTATTTTTTGTACTGTATCAGTCTTTCTTATTCTTTAGATGCCCGTTTCAGCAGTATTTTAGATGTTTACAGATGGGCAGTTCATTTGATAACCGGTACTCATCCTCCGTCACAAACTGCTTATCTTTCCCACAGAGAGGATCAGATAGGTGATTCGTGACCCTAAATCAGAGGTTTAGTGATATTCATTGTGATTGATATCCGTTGAAACTGTTGAAATAGAATTGAGAGTATCATTTTTAAAATTAAAAAGCTACAGTAACCAAATTTGAATTCAAAACAAATTACTCTATTAATATTGCAGTGACGACAACACCTGAAATGTCGGACGAAGGTACAACAGATGCAAACGTTATCGTCTTAGGCGCGGGGGCTGGTGGAAGCTTTCTTGTGCTGCTTATTATTACTGTTATAATTATCTGTTTGATTAAGAGAAGGTACCATTTTCAATTGTTATATTATTCGTGTAAGTCATTGTCTTATGGAATCATAAATCTTTAAGTATGCAAAATAATCAGTTGAACTTAGGTGTCTAATATTCTACAGACATGAAAAAAGTTGTCAATTGTAACCTAATAACGCTACATATATGAATCACATCAGGTCATGTCTATTATATTTATAGGTAGTAATATAAAAATTTAATTTCGGTATTTGATTACGCAAACAACAATACCAAAACACAGGTGCTGTATATGACAGTGTAAAAATGTATATATGTTTTTACGGTAATTGTTTAATATTCAGTTGTCCCCAATATGTCTCATTCTTCACAATTTCAGACGAAAATCGGATAAATTACGTAGCAAGGAGGAAGCTGTGTCAAAAGTAGTCAGTCATTCGAAAAATGCTGTCGAAACACCGGATGGTAAAGGTTTATACATGTAATAATGATTTGCAAATTGCAATTTAGGGTCATTGACACTTTTCACATCTGTCACGTTTACTTCATGTTTTGATGCCTGTATATTCTTGTTTGCGAACCACGTTTTCCCAACTTATATTATATCGTTACGCCATCAATGATTGACCCACTCCCTCCTCAAATATGCAGAGGGCCAGTTATTTACATAAGTGGTACCAATTTACATCTATGTGTACTGTGCTCCAAGTCGCTAGACCAAGAGCGAAGACACTTTTTCCCAGCTTCTAAGTGCAATTTCGTATCGCAGTAAATTCTAATCATTTGTCAGGTTACCTGTATGCACAGCCTATGAAACATAAGCAAGTAGTGGAAAAGGAGGAAAGGCAAGACTACATATATGCACAACCGAATAAACCAAAGAAGGCAAAGAAACCCAGTAGAAAGGAAATTAGCGAACCAAACAAATTGTATGACAACTTCGCAGTTGACCTGGAAAACGAACAAGAAACAACACAGGAGACAAATGTCGACGATTTAGGATTAGAGAATTTAGATGATGGAAATATCAGCTTTATAGAGACAGGTGATTTTTTAACAAGAAATGTTTGGAAGATGTGAAAATTCGTAGAAATAGAGCGTGTATGTGTCCGTTAATCTAAAACATAAGTAAGACATTACTTCTATCAAATTTTATACATGAATCGCCTCCTTTAATTTATTCAGTTCCATCTTTATAAGCACAGGCCAACATGCTTCTTAAAGAAGAAGATGATATTTCTGTATTTCTTGCAAAAGCAGGCACACTGAGCTGAAAGCGTTCTTTGGACAGAAGCTAAAGGGACATGAACATACACTGACATGTTTTACATTGACACCCTTCGCGCTTTTAGTGATTAAGAAGATGACTGATATCTGAGCGTCAGTGTTTCAGGATCTGATCTATAGATTTCTAAACGACAATTTATGACCTTAGTATCGAATCGCGTATAATTTTCACTTAACCTTAACAACCTTAAACATAAAGTTGCAGATGCATCATTTTATAATTAATTTGTACCAGTTTCAATAGATGTGATATAACATGTAAATGTTCAATAATTTCCTTTATATTTTTCAGAGGTAAAAGTACCTACAGCAGATACATACTACAATACAGCAAGTTTAATCAGAAGTCGAGTACAAGTGCCAAATCTAAATGAGTACATAAAACTGAAAACGGATTATGAAAAGGAATTTGAGGTATAACTCTTTATTTACAACACTTCATTAACTGATTTGCTACCCTAGCGTTATGGCACTGAATATGAAAATATATTTCTTATTACTTTTGAATGCCTTTTCAGAAATTTCCAAAAGGTCTGACTAGAACTTGCAACGAAGCCCTGAAGCCGAGGAATATTGCAAAGAACAGATATAATGGAATTTATGCATGTAGGTTTTACTTACAGTTGAAGCTTTCAAAAGCTAAAATGGTTTAGAGTAATTGACATAGTTTGATTTAAAGCTTTTTCGTTTAGATGACATTTATTCGTCTACAGGAATTTGCTAAGCTGCTGCAAAAAAAAAATGCAATTACATGTGTTCCCAAATATATTGTACGATCACATTATTATTGAGCTCGCAGTAAAAATAGGGCAATGAACACAATGATCAAGATCACGTACGAGTGATTTAGATAAAACTAGATGCCCACGTGCAACATGTCGAGCCCACCATATGTCAAAAGGGCTAACTCCTTACCAAGAAGAGATAGGTCAAAAAACACCTAAATATTGGATGTAACATGCAAGTTGTACCACAGAAAAGTGGTCTCGATTTTTCTCTACGGCCAGTAATAAAAAGTTACAATATAAGCTATTTATAGTAACAACAAAGGGAAGTAATTCTAAAAACAGGGGAAGCCCATGGTGGTGAACATTTGTACAAAGTAACATCAAAATCCCTCCATGCATGAAAAAGAAATGCTCCAGACAAAGATATTCTTGACTTTGAACTTTAACCTTTAAGTTTGTCCTTGACCTTAGACCTAGGGACCTGGTTCTTGCATGACACTCCTTCTTATGATGGTGAACATTTGTGCCAAGTTAAATTAAAATCCCTCCATGCATGAAAAAGATATGCTCCGGACAAAGTCATTCTTGAATTTGACCTTTAACCTCCAAGTTTGACCTTGACCTTAGACCTAGGGACTTTGTTCTTGCGCATGACACTCCTTCTTATGATGGTGAACATTTGTGCCAAGTTAAATTAAAATCCCTCCATGCATGAAAAAGATATGCTCCGGACAAAGTCATTCTTGAATTTGACCTTAAACTTCCAAGTGTGACCTTGACCTTAGACCTAGGGACCTGGTTCTTGCGTATGACACTCTGTCTCATGATGGTGAACATTTGTGCCAAGTAACATCAAAAACCCTCCATGCATAAACAAGATATGGTCCGGACAAAATCGGACGCACGCACGCACGCACGGACACACGGACGCACGCACGGACGCACGCACATACACTAAACCGCCAAAAGTGAAAACTAGGTCGAGCTCACCGCAAGCGGGCTCGACAAAAACACTTTACCCTCTCGTTTAAAATTGTTCGCGTTTCAGCGGTCTAATTAGCACAGTCAAAGTGGTAGTTATTTTAGTTGTGAAACGACTTTAAACACCCAGTTTAATATGTCTATGATTGAAATCTATATGCATGGTATACTACATATTACTTTAACAGAAAGATAATTGTTTATCTACATTATTATATTCTGACTTTTAGACGATGCTACGCGTGTAGTCCTGCAAAGCAAAAGCTACATCAACGCTAATTATATTGATGTAAGTATAGCTCTTTATTTCTTGATATTGTATGTCTTTGCAACTTTTCTTACGCTTATTCTCAATTGAAAAGGAATATATTTTGCATGCGTTATAGGACTGAAACCAGTTTTGTGCATGAATGCATATTCTAACAATTTTACCTTTTTTCTTCAGGGAAACAAAAAGTCACCAGAATATATCGCATCACTTGGTATGCATACTTGTTACATTTGATCGCATTGTACTGTGCTAGCACGTACACACAGATCTTTCAATATTAATGACTATCCTTTACTTAGATTGGAAATGCCCCATAGTTATCTTTTATCAATTGATATTTTTATCTATGATGTACCTTTTAGGACTTTTCATATATTCTGTTTAATTTTGTTCATATTTCCATATGGAATCAATCTTTGTCTTCAGTTTTGTAGTGATTACTGAAATATGCATTATTTAAGTCAGGGATTTATTATACTTATTTATTACATCAAATTTAACCGGAAGTTCACACACAGTCTAATGAAATATAGAAATACACCCCTGAATACTAGAAACCACTTATAACGAACTAGAATGAAAAGTAGAAATTACACTGTTACGTTAAGCAGAGTCTATTTTGTCTGTGATAGTTAGATTTATGATTATGATAGTCGAAATATTGAAAGCACTTGAGTGGAATGCATTTTTAGTGGTAAAAGTATTAAGAAGATAAGTTAATGTTCCTTTATGATAAATGTTTTCTTTATTCGAGGACCAACACGCGCTGCTATGAACAAGTTTGAAGCATTCTGGGAAACGATCTGGCAAGAGAGAACAGACAAAATAGTAATGCTGACCAATTTAGAAGAATCTGGGGTTTGTATATTATAAACCTTCTTCATTTTATAAACCAGATTTCAAACTCGACGCAACATTGCGATGCATTACAAAGCTATTACAATCCCGAATCTACTATTATACTGTCGATACCCATAACTTTATTGAAGATACTCGCCCTGATGCAAGAACAAAAATCCGTTTTAAAATATCTGTCATCTTTGAATTCCAATGTAGTGATAATAACAAAACAATGTGTTTTTAACATTTGTTTATCCTGAAAAATGATTTAAGGATATCAATATAGTTATGCGGTTTCACGAAAAGGTAGTGCTATATAATCTAAGCAGAGTGCTGAGTATTCGTCCTCATTGTAAAACTTCCTGTTCCCTCAATGTCACAGCTGCGCCGTGATACTTAATTAAAGCTGGTACATATATTTTCAATGACACGAACAATAAACAGTATCAACTATCCTCGAGCTGGCGGAGTCCACAGTTGAAATAGTAGTGTACAAAAACTCATCAAAATATATTTGTATATATATGTCAGACTAGCACAAGTTGTCGTTAAATATAAAAAAATCTTCGATTTTTTTACACCCTAAACAATAACAAACAAGAGGTACGGTAATAAAACTGTAAAAATATTGTATTAAGTTTTTCTGTGTTTATTAATCAATATTTTGTCACTATACTTCTGTAGAAGATGAAATGCGAACAATATTGGCCCAGACAAGGAGCAAGCGAGAAGTATGGTGATTACAAGGTTGCCAGTACAGCGGAAAATGTCTTTTTTGAATTCGTTGTGAGGAAATTCAACATTAAGCGGGTATGTAAAATCACGATGATGAAAACTACATTTTTACATACCATGCATATAATTATTCTTGATGATTTTATTCTTAGTGTACGAGTCAATTATACTCATGCTCAGTTTAAGGGGAGCGGTGGTGTAGAGGTGTAGTGTCTGCCGCTCATCCCGGATGTTGCTGGTTCGAGCTTCACTGGGGTCATGACCGTATTTCCTCATGACACCAGTACTGGTTTTTCCAGGAAGCGGACTCGATAAGCTACAAGCTTTCTTCACAATCAAGCTAAAACTATCCATATTCATGGTAGTGAAACTCATTTTGTCTTCAGTCAATACTTAGGTAATTGATAATATTTCAAGGGATCCGAGACAAGAAACGTGACACAGTATCACTATACTGACTGGCCTGATAAAACTGTTCCCGACACTGTAGCGTCTCTTGTTGAGTTCAGAGACAAAGTGGAACAAACACAAACAACAAGCCCTGGACCAATGATGGTTCACTGCAGGTGTGTATGTAAATTCACGTAACAAGAAAGATCAACATGGAAACAGTTTAAGGAGAGTTCTTAGGTAGAAATTACTATCAACCTTTGTTAACTGATATGTACATGTACCTAGCAAAATGTAAATTATATTTATGTTTTAAATAATATTTAGATTTAAATAGAATAAAAAAAGAAACACTTACGAATATATATTGAAGTTCCTTTAATGTAACATATCTTAATTCATTAATGTTATGTTATGTTCTATAAAGTGCTGGTATTGGAAGAACAGGTACCTACATCGCTCTAGACATGCTCACCAAAGAAGGCAAAGTAGAAGACTCAGTTGATATATTTGGATGTGTCGCTGCGCTTCGTGGTCAAAGGGCTCACATGGTGCAGAATCTGGTATGTTGAAGGAATGCAGCTTTTCTTCAATCTTTAAAGAGCTACGTTTTACTCAAAATTATTTCATTGCTTACAAATTGGTGTTACATTACAAATTTGTTGTAAGTTTGGCTAAATAAATAAGTCAACATTTTTTTCGTTTTCAGGAGCAGTATGAATTTCTACACCACTGTGTTCTGTATGCTCTGACATGTGATCCACAGCCTCGTTCTGTCACTGCTATACAACAAGTTATGACAGATGATAAAATATCATCACAATATCAGGTAGGAAAATCTGACAAATCTAACATTACCTTTATTTTACATTGCAGTTACTATTGGAATACGAGTCGGAAAACTCAATTTTGATCTTATATGTAACTTACATATTCTTAAAGACTGTTAAATTTTAACACTATTAATGTTATAAGGTTTTGAAAACAGCACGAGTATCAAAGAATGTAAATCATTTATATTGTATATCTAGGCATTTATGGAACTACAGATGCCGCCAAGCAAAGATCGGAGGTCAGTGGCAATAAATAAAAGCAGAAAGGAAAACAGAAAAGGGGCTGATATACCTGGTACGAAGCAATACTATGAAAAACAGTCCTTCTTAAGTAAAAATATTGATTTAGGGCATTAATGGGTATGACACCTACCGGCACTTTAAGGCAGTCTGCATTATACTTATGTTGTGTATGAAGCTGATCGCAATTATGATATAATATAATTTCCTGAATACCTGAGTCGTTAATTACTTATAATATTACTACTCTCCTTCACAGTGTACTTGAATTGAGAAATGGATCGCCTGGTACAGTTAATGGTAAAAAAGTCCCGTTGCAAATATTCTGATGCAATTTGTAATTTCAGTGCAGACAATTCACCAGAGCATGCTTACGCTATTGGTGGTGCAATAAGGAAGTTACTTCTTGCTAGTGTCTACTTATAATTACTCAGACTATAGCTACCCTGGCGGGCTATTACGTGTACAAAGACAAATTGTAGACGGTTGTGCATACATTTTGCATTTAGTAACTTCCTGCTGGCTCAATGAATATACTAAAACTTAATCAAAACAGATTTATATCAGATAACGTTAACGACATCGTTTGAAAGGAAATTTTTCGCTATAAGCTAAAATTAAATTTTAAAACATATTTAGTTTATGTTTGAGTGCACAAATAAAATAGTTGAATGCAATTTAATTTCAGGTGACGCTCATCGTGTACGATTAACCTTGACAAAGCACGACTATATCAACGCCGTCTATCTGAATGTTAGTTAACTAAAATATCAAAAGACAAGTGACAGGAAATTGCCACAAAACCAGGTTTTCATTTTCCAGTCTGCTGGCCGATGTGCAAATGTGTTTTTAAAGTCAGTAGATATACATAATGTGAAAAAGAAACAAAGGTCTTTTTCTATATATTACATGTGTAAAAAAAGCAAAGGGCCATAATTCAGGCAAAATTGATCCAAACACAAAACCCAGACAATATGCACGAGGGCACTTGATGACAACAGTTCTGTGAGAGTTTGGTTTAAATATCTTGAGAAATGTAGGAGGAAGTGGGCACGTGACAGTATTCTTCTATATATAACATATGTGGAAAAAAAGCAAAGGGCCATAATTCAGGCAAAAATTATAAAAAAAAAAAAAAAAAAACTTGCTCTGTGTGGGGTTTGAACCGCTGGTCTCATGAGAAATTTTGTCATCTTACTGTAACAGAATACTCCAAAGTATACAGGACTGGTAATCTATTCTAAAAATAGACAGTAATAACAGAGTATTCTCCCTTTTATAATAACAGAGTATTCTCCCTTTTATATATACTTAAATAAGGAGACACAAAATTGCTAACGGACGGACGGACGACCAGGGGCAGAACATTATATATTCAAAATTCTTTAGTTCACAATTATAGTTCTGTGAAAGTTTGGTTGAAATCCCTTGAGAAATGTAGGAGTTGCACACAGAAGAGTATTTCTCTATATATATTACATTATGTGGAAAAAAACAAAGGCCCATAATTCTGTCAAAAATGATCAAATCACAAAACCCCGACAATATGCGCCAGGGCACTTGGTGACAATAATTCTGTGAAAATTTGGTTGAAATTCCTTGCGAAGTGTAGAAGGAGTTGCGCACAGAAGAATTACATATGTGAAAAAAGACAAAGGGCCATAATTCTGTCAAAAATGACCAAATCACAAAACCCGGACAATATGCGCCAGGGCACTTCATGACAATACTTCTGTGAAAGTTTGGTTGAAATCCGTTGAGAAATGTAGGAGGAGTTGCGCACAGAAGAAATTGTTTACGCCCGCCGACATACCTCAATCTTATAACCAGGATTTTTCTGGTTAATAAAAAATAATCAAAAACAATCTTTTATATATTTTTTTACAAGATTCTTGGATATTTTCCATAGAAGTTTTTGACTTCTGTTTTATGAACATGCTCAAGCGAAAGTAATCTGCAGTACAGATAGCCACCAATGTACGCTGGAAACGCGTGTCTGGTCTGCAAGCTAGCACACATCTTTTGGCTATATGTATACTGGCATTTTTACGCAATTTTGCTAAATAATCATAATCTTTGGACAAAACTGACTGGGCATTGCAGTCAGGTATATCAAAACTCCCTTGATTTTCAAATTTTGTTAGGTACCGGTATGCATGGGAGTCATCCTGGGGTATTGGCGAATTCACCAGGGGAGAACTCCCGAGGTCGGTCGGGACTATTAACAATTTTTGAAAAATATAATTTTAATCAGAAAATCAACGAAAGGAGTTCTACGTTTTTCAAAACCTCTGTTTTTTTTGCCCAGAACACATTGTGTCATTAAACATACGAGCTTTATTAGATATCCTGGTAAAACATTACATTTCAGGGATATTTAAAAGATGACAAATTTATCATCGCACAAACACCGTTACCGAGTACAGTGGAAGATTTCGTGTCGATGTTGTACCAGGAAAAGTGCCCGTGTGTAGTTTGTCTTGACAAAGAACATATGAATGAGAAAGTAAGGCCATAAAACTGTTTATGATACAAACAACTTTGTGTAATGTCTTCATCAATTAAAAACACGTTATATTTTGTAGAAAACGAATTGTGACATTCCTTCATTTTAAATCCATTGTGAATACTATTTATTTGATCATGATAACATTCTATGGAAGTGTATACGATCTCAAACATGTTCAGCTTTTTTTAAGCTAAATATTCAATCTTATTCTTTGCATGTCATCAGACAGTTGGCCAGTACCTTCCACCAGCTAACAAAGTTCTAACGTTTGGCCGGTTCCAAGTTGCATGCAAAAGCAGTGACTCAACAGATGACTTTGTCATTCGGAACCTGAAAATATCTAAAACTGGAACGGTAACAGTTTTAACTCCTTGTTTAATAAGTACTTTTACAGCATAAATTGTAATATTATTGTACACGTACGTAACGTGTCAAGGTATTGTCCATGCCTACGTAGATACGTAAATATCAAAACCAAATAAAAATTAACATGTATGAACATGAGAGAGATTTTGTCAATTAGTTCAATTATTACATCAAACTTTTCTTTAGCCTTCAAATCAAGACGTAACTATCAGGCATTACCAGTTCAGAGGTTGGAGCAGCTCGACCAGTGTCCCTGCAGGTGTTCAATCTTTCCTGACTTTAGTTGCAGACATTGAAAAGGCAAGAAAAGCTTGCAAATCTGATCAGCCAATTGCAATACACTGTTTGTAAGTACATGTAACATTAAAAGTATTACATTCACTTAAAGATTACATTTGGTTTTCAACTCCATCTGGATATAATAGTTATGTTTGCGTACAATGTATGTCAGCTTAAAGGTGTAGAATGAGGATGTTAATTTTGATGCACGTGTACATATGAAAAGTAGTCACAATCCATAAAATAAAATATAATGATTTTAAGGTGACAAGACAAATGTAAAGAATAGAAAATAATGTTAAATTCTTACATTTGATATATACATGTAGGTAAATATAAGTAACAGGCGATGTATGTAAGCCAGGTTATGAGCTTTGATTTGGTATCAACTTAATTTTACGATTGAAATCGGGACTGCATCGGATAAAAACAAAGTGTTTACATATTTTATGTTACAGAAATGGATCAGAGAGAAGCAGTATATTCTGTGTTGTGTCCATACTGCTAGAGAAGTTTGCCGTTGAGGGGGAAGTGAGCCTGCTGAACACAGTATGTCATGTTCGCTCTAGACGGCAATCTGCATTTCAGGACATAGTGAGTGCCTTTTAATTTTCTGTACAAACAGCTGTGTCTTTATCAATTCGAAGTGCGGAAACTAGGTACTAATGAATTTAGAGTCTAAAGATAGAGACAGACATATACATTATTACTAGCACACAATTTCGACTCAAAACTGTATAATTTAAAGAAGTGACTCAAAAG
>JAFMSR010000009.1:9460378-9491636 GCA_022818135.1 Saxidomus purpurata
AAACTTAAAAAATCTTCTTCTCTGAAACCACAAGGCCTAGAGCTTAGATATTTAGCATTTAGCATTGGCTATTGGACCTCTACCAAGATTGTTCAAATTATGAGCCCCGGGTCAAAATTGACCCCGCACCGGGGGTCACTTAGTTTTGCATAGGAATATATAGGAAAAACTTTAAAAAATCTTCTTCTCTGAAACCACAAGGCCTAGAGCTTAGATATTTGGCATGTAGCATTGGCTAGTGGACCTCTACCAAGATTGTTCAAATTATGACCCCCGGATCAAAATTGACCCCGCACCGGGGGTCACTTAGTTTTCCATAGGCTTATATAGTAAAAACTTTAAAAATCTTCTTCTCTGAAACCACAAGGCCTAGAGCTTAGATATTTGGCATGTAGCATTGGCTAGTGGACCTCTACCAATATTGTTCAAATTATGAGCCCCGGATCAAAATTGACCCCGCAGCGGGGGTCACTTAGTTTTACATAGGCTTATATAGGGAAAACTTTAAAAATCTTTTTCTCTGAAACCACAAGGCATAGAGCTTAGATATTTGGCATGTAGCATTGCCTAGTAGACCTCTTTAAAGTTTGTTCAAATTATGCCCCTGGGGTCAAAATTGACCTTGCCCGGGGGCGGGGGGTCATTTGTTTTACAAAGGCATATAGGAAAACTTATTTGGTATATAACATTATCTAGTGATCTTCCACCAGGCAAGTGGACTTGTACCAAGGTGAGCGATATAGGGCCATCTTGGCCCTCTTGTTTTTTGTTACGGCAAGAAAAGAAAAACATTCTAATCATCTTGTCCGAAAGTCGAATACTTTGACAGTTTTTTAACTGCACAAACTTGATAGTATTTCTCTATGATACATGAAGATATATGAACAGAGATAATCCCAGAAAGTTAAAGCAGTTCCTTAACTCAAGTAACATCCTTCTTGCTGGTGACTTTGAATTTTCAATTCCTCAATTTTGAATTACATGTACAGTTACGACTCAAAGTGTTACTTCCTGAAACTTGTCAAAATACCACTTTTTTGTGGAAAGAATGCAAGTCGGCCTTTTATTTTATTTTATTACTTTTCTATAAGCAAAATAAGCTCAATTTTATATTAGTTCTGGCAAGCCAATTTACTATTTCATCAAAAAAAGATATCTCTCTGATTTCATAGAGATATCTCCTAAGACAGGGGAGATATCTCTTAAATTCATAGATATCTCTGTAAATTAGGAGATATCTTTCTTTCAATAGAGATATCTCACCTGTTTAGAAAGATATCTCCCAATACTAAAGAGATATATGTTATAGAAATATCTGTCTGTCGTTCATAGATATTTCTCCTTCTTAAAAAGATAACTCTGTAAATTTGAGAAATATCTATTGAAAATAGAAGGATATCTCTCAAATGATGTTAAACAGATATCCCTGTAAGTAGAAGTGATATTTCTTAAAGTTCAGGAGATATATTTCTGTGATACAAAGATATATCTCAGTGTTAAAGAGATATATAGTGTTTTAATATACATGCACGGGAAAGTCGACTCTCTCGTGTGATTAAGTTTTTAATCAAGAGATTGCCAAGCTGCTGTAATCTCACAATTGTTTTGAGATAAGTGTTTGGATCCCAGATACGAACGGACAATATGAAAAAAATTGCCAAAGACGGTCGTCAAAATGTGATGTAACTAGAGCAATAATCAAAGTTATAAGGTTCGATTTTGTATATCAAATGAGTGTGGCTTTGAAAAATGCAATACCCGCTTAATCTTAATAGTTTTCCAGCCAGTGGTCTGTAATCACAGGTTTAAAGCACACAGTATTCTTTGCATACAAGTTTCACTTTAGATGTATTGAATTTCTTTTTATGGTATTTTTCGGCGTTGTCAATTCTTCCTTCATAGTGTTCCGAGAGCTACATCATAAAACTACGGTGCACTTATTATTAACGGTTCAACGATTTTTGCAGTCAATATTATATTATACTGCAGACCTAGTTATAACTATGAAATATAGTGTGTCTAAAATAAATGTTACACGTTATGTCTATGTCTACACATACTTTTGCGGATTAGTACATGGTTTGTACGACCATATTTTCCCAGTGTGTCGCAGATGTGAAAAATAGGATCTCATTGAAAGTATAAAATTTGAAAACTGATTCATCATATTTTAATTTATGTATCAAACACGGATCTAATTATGTGCGTTCATGTAATAATATATACAAAAGGATGTAGATTTTGTGGTATAAACTTCTGCTCCAACTTTAATTCAAAAATTATTCTTTATCAAATATATTGAATTTTATTATTTGATAGCTGCACCATTTGTGACTAGAATAGCATCATTATCTAAACGTTCTTATTTGAGCACAAAGCAATCGAAATTTAAGAGATTTTTATTGCGATCCGAGGCAGTCTGTATGCAAACATAATTAAAATTCTGATCTTCGAATCTGATATAACAAGTCATCTTTTAAAAGCATCGTAATCATTGTACTACAATAAAACATAACTTGTCATGGTTAAAATGTTTGAAAGGGAATAGGATACTTGTAGTTTATATCCCGAAAAACTGTATATACGTATTATACGCTATGGCCACTTTTGCATTCTGTATTAAACCCGATTTTCATACGCGTCCAAAATGGAACATACTTTTGGCGATTCGTCGAACGCAGGAGTTTTGTTTTCATTCCATCAATTTTGGGGTCAATTCGTTTTAACAATGTTTGAAATATCATTAGGGTCAAATGGCAAAATTAACTTCATGATAAATCTGTTGTACATTTTTTTTGTTCTTCAAAATTACGGAAAGACGAAGCTAGGCGGGTAAATCAGTGCATAACTTACAAATTGATCTCAGTGACTGTTTAATATTAGTAAAGACACATTCTAGAACAATAATAGCTTCTGTCATGAGCACGAGGTTCAGAACAAAATATCCGTCACTGAGGGTAACTGTTTTGTATGAAATTTTTTCTTGCATACCGTCTTGCACTTTAAAGAAGATTTCTATATTCAAACTAATCGAAATGATGCATTTTCATATAAAACAAACGAAATACAGACGTTGTGTTTGGGAAAGTGATGTCACAATGTTTATAATGTAACGTCACAAGAAATTCACGAGAGTCGTCTGGCATAGGACGGGTGCCAGACCGATTTTTACGGCATTGGTAAAATGACCTGAAATGCTGATCCGATATGCAAGAAAATGTTTTCCGATATAATGTCCTTTCATATATCACCTAAAAGTTGCAAGACACAGTGAAAAGGGGACGCTGCATCCACAGAGTAGCTCTTCCCTTAACATAGATGATACAGAGTAATAGTTTATGAAACATGAAACGTTTGTGTCAATGGGAATGTATGCTTGCTATAAAGTAATGCTATGCTATAACTAGAGGGATTATGTACTTAAAAAGTGCAGTTTTTCTTCTTGAAACAATGTACTATCAAAAAATGCAAACCCCAAGAAAACCTCACCTGGCACTGATACATAGACTCTTTACGTTTTAATTAGCAGTAAGTTCTAGTAAAATTACAAAGAAGACTTTGTATTTTAAGTTACACAGATAAAGGTGTTTTCTCTTTTGAGTCAAAATATTAACGATTCTTTCTATTTTATAACTGTAAACGCCGAATTGAGTATTGAAATACTCGTTTCGCTATAAATGGCTAATTGTTCTTCTCCCTAGAGTTATCAACGAGAGAGCGTCTGTGGGAGCTACCGCATTTTTTCCACACCCGATAACAATAATACATGTAGGTCTAAGGAAGCGTTCAAAAAATTGCAAACACATATGTATGCTCTGTTGATGCTCATTACTTTTCTGCAACAAGTGTAACTGTCAAAGGGGATTTCTTCAAAAAATGTCCGTGAGATTTACCCAGAAAATACTTGTCAACAACATTCGACGAGCCATTCAGGAATTTAAAGTGTTTGAGATAACTACCGAACATTGAATTGTAAGTAAAGGCTTTTATTTGGAAAAAACTGGAAATGTACCTTTACTTTATAATGCCAGGTTTGATGCACTCATGTTTGCAAGTACGTGTATCAAGCATAGGTAACATCATGTCTGCCTTTGCTATTACACATGGTCCTTTGAAGAGGACACTTCTTATTCTTGGGTCGGTTGGTTATAATCATTCGGTCTGCTGAGTTGTCAGGATAAGTTTTAACTCGCAACATTTAAGACTTGTATTTTCGAGAACTTGTGAAAACCGTTTAAAACAGCTTCTGTGAGACAACACTCAAGAAATAGTAGGCTGGTAGAGTATTTTGCCATAAATATATAGGTAATAATTGAGTTATTTAGAAGTTGCTTGTTCCATCCTTTAAAATATTGGAGTTTTCGGAAGTTACGTATGAAAAATGAGTCCAGTGACTGTTTGATATTTTCACTGCGTGTACGTAAACGATCACTTTACTCAGTAATAGTCATGCCTAGAAGCGGCATCACCTTTTCACGTTATAGTGGCATTATTCAAGAGCGCCTACTGAAAAATCTAAGTCGAACACATCCCATTTTTATTCAATTATTCAGTTTCAAATGTCAAAAATAGTAAATTGTCAAAATTTAAAAAACTTTCACCGTCTAGTTTTTTGTGTTATTATCTGAAATGCCAAATTTCATGGAGCAGAAAAATGACGTTTCTGACATTTTTCTGTACGTTTTCGACGAAAATGAAATATTTTCTTAAATAAAATGTAATAGTTTGCACATCGATTGATAGAATTTTTGTTTTAAGTATTATAGCAAAAATTGAAAATTAAAAGTCGGTCCACAAATGACAAAATAACATAACAATAACGACATGACGGTATGCTTCCGTACGCTGTCGCGAGATGGCGTTGCTAAATGACGTCATGTGATGTCACATGAATAAGAACGTTACCATGCAACGCAGATGGGCACGATATACGCATGTACCAAATTTCAAACTAATGTGACAACTTTTAATTTTACAGTACTGACCTTCCTTAACTGTTTATTGTAAAGATTTATTTTTAACGTTTAGTTATTATTCTTCAAAGAGTGTGCTGGTAATAACTGCCGCAGAATAATACGGCATCTGCTGATTTTGTTTCTTAAAAGTGAAGAAAAATCAGTGGGCTCATCCCAAAACATTAATGTCGACATCCGAATACCGCTCAAATTGGAAAGATATCGGCGGTAAAAAAAAACTATAAAGTAGAGATTGTGTTGGATTATGGTAATGATACCACATTGAAGTCCAATTACAAGTATTGAGCTGTGAATGTACTTTTAACTTATTGTAAAACAACAGTAGAAACCTACGAATTAATAAAGGTCGTAGCTCAAGGGTCACATTCAGACTATGCCAGATTAAAGCTCACAGATGCGATGCATTGAGGCCGTGTTTAGTTACTAAAAAGTGAAACCTGCTGATCATGATGGGTTATTATGATATGCACTTGTCGCAACGACATATTCTTTTGTTGCTGGGGTTAAAGGGGAATTATCAAATAGCATAAACCGATGTGTTTCTTTATCTCTTTATGAGGTTCAAGACGTTTGTGTAATGCTTAATTAGGTCGCGTGAATACGTTTTTTGTTAAGTTGATCTAAATGTTCATTTTCTAATATTTTAATATAAATTCGGTCGAGCACTTAGAGGATACATGTGAATAGGGATGACTACTAAGATATCGGTGGGTATGTTTGAACTTAAAAAATTTAAAAAATAGCAATTAAGAGGGCTATATTGAATGGAAGTCAGTTAAAGGGAGTCAGTAGTTACTAAGGATGTCACTGGTTGCTAGGGAAAATTACTGGTTGCTAAAGAAGTCTCTTGTCGCTCACCAGCTTCCAAGGGCAGTCAGTGGTAGCAAAGGAAATCACTGGTCAATAAGGAAGCCAGTGTTTGTAAACTGTTGCTGGTTGCTAAGGACGTCAATGGTTGCTAAGGAAGTCACTGGTGGCAAAAGTATGCTAAAGGTTGATTAAGAAAGTCACTGGTTGCTAAGGAAAGACAATTGTTGCTAAGGAAGTTATTGCATGCCACGGAAACCATCGGCTGCTAAGGAAGTATGAGGTTTCTAATGAAGTCGCTGGTTGCTAGTTCAAATTGGTGGTTGCTAAGGAAGTCACTGGTTGATAGGGAAGTCTGTGGATGCTAGGTTGTCGCTGTATGCAAATAGGAACTCATTTGACGCTAGGTTTTTCTTATAACTCTATATACAGACAAGGGAGCCCATGGTGTAGAAAATTTTGACCCTCGGTGCAAAATTTGAACAAACTTGATAGAGATCCATTAGATATAGCTACTAAATATCATTTTTTGAAGATTTTCCTATCTAAGTTCATATGGAGACCAGTGACCTCCTGGGTATGGTCAGTTTTGACCCTAGGGGCATGATTTGAACATATTTGGTAAGGTCCACTAGACAATGCTACATACTAAATATCAAAGCTCTAGGCCTTGTGGTGTTGCAAATCTCCCCCCACCCACACACACACACCGCTATATAAATCCAGTGCGGTGCCCCGGTTGTGGTCAGTTTTAATCCCAGGAACATGAGGCATGATTTGTTTAAATTTGATAAAGGTCCTCTAGACGATGCTACATACTAAAAATAAAAGCTCAAGGCGACGAAGTTTCCCCCCTATATAAATCACATCACCGTCATAAAAATTGAATCACAACCGCTGGTTGGGGGGGGCGGCTTATTTACATCTGTCTACTGTTTCCTTCTAACGGTTTCTGCTCTGAAACTACTCGATTTAAATTGCTGAAACTAGGCTTGCATTTTCCTTGGATGGTCCTACAAAACTTTCATGGATAATTCTTGTTGCGACGGAAACCGAACGGAAGAACTTTGAAAAGCTTAAATATTTGGCGTGTTGCATTATCTATTGTTGGAACAGGCTTAGCCCCTCTGTTTTACATAAACTTACATCGGAAAGATACTTAAATCTGTTTCGTCCGAACCTACAATACCTAGAACTAAGATAGTTGTTATGTAGCATTTTCCTGTGGTCTCCTATCATTTTTTTCAGATCATGCTCAAAACTGATCACGTCTTGTGATCGCCTGTTTTACAAATACTATGGAAATCTTCAAAATCCTTTTGTCAGGTTTTACAGCGTGGATTTAATAGTTGTTTCCAGAAAATTCACCCAGAATGCTTCAGCTATGTTATGTTGTGTTGTCAAAAACACAGCTACATGGGGGCATGTAAATGGTTCCCAACATGAATTTTCTCAAAAACCTCTTATCTGAAACCATAAGTTAGACTTTACAGTAATTTGAAAGAAAAACTATTTAAGAAATGTTGATTTATCAAAACAAACGGCCTACCGAGGGCATGGTTTATTTCCAAAGATCGCTTAACATACCAGTACATGTAGTAAACATGAAAATGTTTTTGTAGGGTTAACGCACATTTTTTCGTGTTATTACATCTGCAGAATCCCGAGGGTTGGTGCCCGAGCCCGTTAGGGCGAGGGCACCAACATATCCCGAGGGTTTCTGCAGGTGTTATAACACGAAAAAACGTTCGTTAGCGCTATTCTAGCATAAATAGCATGAAAAAATCATAAAAATAAAAATGAAACGCTCTTACTGGTACGACGTTCAATAATGCGCGGGACAACGTCCGTGTTGTTTACGTCATATTTATGACGTCACCAGCAGTTTTTAAGCCCGGCACTGTTGACGCCGTACATGATTTAAGACTTGGGAGACAGGTCCATTGTTTACAATGGCCCCGTACTGCGCATAAATGAAAACGGGTTATAACGGCGCGTGAATCTCCCCGTTAACACACGTTTTTTCTCCTGTTAAAACACCGGCAAAATGGGCAAAAACAGCACATTTTATGCTAGAATGTCCACAGAACCCATAGAGATCAAATTTTGAAATTATTTTTAATAGTGGTCCTTAATAACTAGAAAACCCTTCGCGAGATTTCAGAACAAAAGGAAGTGGTTGCTGCGCTATGGTCATACTGGCTAAATCTTATATATATCCAAATAGGAAAAGGGTCGTTATTAGCAGAACATAGACGGATTTGTGAATTATCTTACTGCTTTTGGTAGAGTTGATAACAAGACAGTCTTTTGTGAACTTTGTTTCTGAGATATGTCATCGGCACCATAAACCTACCGTGTTCTTATCACCATTTCTCTGTCAAAGATTATATCAGCATAAAATGTCGACAGTATGCTCAATTAGGCATATTGCCTTATTATTAAATACTAAAGTGTTGAGTTCCATTGAAACAGAACTAATAATTTGGGAGAAGACGCGCAGACCAACTTTGTGGACTCACTTTGCGCGCACGGAAAGCATAACATCAAAATACCTGTTGAGGGAGGAGACATAAACATAGAAAGACGGGATATGACATGTGATATTGTAAATTAAAAAAATTCTTTCAGCGCAAACAGAAATGAGTCTTAAAATTTAAAACTGTTTGAAAAGCATCATCTGTTTAAAAAAAGCAATGAACTTCTTCTGAGCTGTTATTAAATTTCACAACACATTCTCTATGCTGTTGAGGAATTACGATATAGCATACTGCTAATTGTTAAATTCATTAGTAAAAGTTAATTGTTATTTATGATTGTGGTTCTTTTAAATTAAGTAGCTAGACAGAAGCAACAATGTGACAGTCAACATTCAATTAAACAATGAACAAGTTTGAATTGAAAATTGTAATGTTGACAGTGTAACATCGTACATTACATGGTTTTGTATATGTAACCTTATTTATTCATGTGTAACATGAAATGAGTGTAATAAAGAGATTTGAATTGGATTGGATTGAATAGAAGAAATAATAGGCACATATCATTTTTTTAGAAATCTTTTCTCCAGTAACAATCTTAAGGAAATTAAGACCGTTTAAAACTGAGACTAAGTTCATTAGGATCAAAGTCATTGAAACGATTTCACGACTTACCAAAATATATAAGTGCCTTTGAAATAGGTCAAGTGCTCATTGTGAGCAGTGTGAGCGATGATTCGGGTCAGTTGACGACCAGAGTTCATCATAAGTTGAATTATTAAATTTTGTGATTCGTTCAAGTCAAACTTTAGAAAATGACATTTAGCACAACTTTATGCTCTTAGACATTGACATGTATATTAGGTATTGTTATGGCATCAGAGCTTGGTAACTTAAGCACTACGACTGTTTGCTCTCTGCGATGGATGCGGAATATTGATGTATCCATTAACTGACATAATGTCGATACCATATCTCCTAATAGCAGGGTTGTTTTTTTGCAAACTTGTGAACAGCTGTAATTTTTCACATATAAAACGAGACGCGGCGCGGAAAAGGGATTTTGTATTTTGATATCAATTCTAGGGAGAACAGAGGTCCAAAATGGAACTGATGCGCCCCTATGAGTTTCATTACGACTCATCTACACCTTAAAAACCTGTGTAAGTCGTACTTCATTGTAATAATTTGTTCGTTAAAGGAAAAAACATGCAAACAATCTGATAAGAAGTTTTTAAAGTTTTATATACACACGCACATAAAATAGAAGTTGTCCAATCCAAAGTTGCAACTGGAGAATCAGAACCTCTTGTATAATCTTAATATATGGTCACAAGAAGGACTTCATTATATCATTATGAAATCACATCAAATTCTTACCAACAATGTCTGTCTGTTTTGAGTTTATTATTACAGACATGTACAAATTTACGTCTTGTTAGCCAGACGTTTTTGCTAACCAAGATAGTTATTTCTTATGGTGAACTTTGGTCGTCAACTGACCCGACATCGCTAACAATTAGCACTTGACCTAAGTACATAGGCACTTCTATAATGTAAAGAGAGTCCTGATTTTTCTAAATCGCGCATCTGACTACCAATGACAATTATACAAGGTCGACAAAAGCGTTGTAGAAAACAAAGTAAAAGTACACTGTAGATCTAAAACTTAACAAGAAAGTAGATCAGTAAGTCAAGTGCACCTGGGGTGCAAAGGGTATGATTTGTACAATCTTGGTACAGGACCACTAGGCAATACTACAACCAAATATCTAAGTTCTGAGATATAAAGATTACATAAAACAAATCCTATACATTTCAGTGTAAAATCAAGGTGGCCACTGGGTAGGGTCTATTTTGCTTCAGGGGTCATGATCTGGACCATTTGTGTAGAGGCCATACAAAGACCAGTAAGTATTGCTGCCAACTATCTCAGATCTATACCTTAATAGATACTTAAACACTTTATCTTAAGCAAGCAGTCTGTGTTAAAGTACAACAAATTTTTTAATTAAAAGGTATTTTGTAGGAAATAACGGACATGAATTTATTTCAGTAGAGTCTTATATCTCTATTTGCATCGTAAAAACCTCTACACAACATGTTAATCAGAACAATGAAATAAATATGCTGATAAACGAGGACACATCGAAACTGATATACTAGTAAACAAATTATGCTGATGGAGGGGGATCTTGGCTAATGGAATAATGCCAGTCTTAACCATGCACGTCATTTCTACAAAGAATTTCCATTTCAAACACACCTCGTGAGGTACGCTTTAGTGCAAAGTCTGCATTTGATTTATTGGGAGCGGTTTGTCATACGAAAGTCGAGCTATAAATTTTGTACAGGAAACAAAATAAAACATGTGGATACAGTGATGAAAAAATATTAAATATTACAAATACCCTAACTACCAAATAATGGCATTCATTATAAAATAATTTTACTATTTTCGAGGAAATATTTCCATTTTCTCTAAACAGCAATTTCCATATTACCTACGTTTCAGACAAGCGAATGACAATAAATTGTCTAAAGGTTTTCCTATTTAAGGGTATTTAAATCAAGTGACGCCCGGACAGGGCCAATCTTGATGTAGGGGGTAATCTTTTTACACACTTGGTAGAAGTCCACTTGACAATGTTACATACTAATCATCTAAGCTCTAGACCTTGTGGTTTGGCTGAATTTTTCCAAGTGACCCCCGGGCAAGGGTCAGTTTTGACCCCGAGGGTCATGATTTGAACAAACTTGGTAGAAGTCTACTAGACAATGTTACACAATAAATATCTAAGCCCTAGGTCTTGTGGTTTACTTTAAGAAGATTTTAAGATGTTTTCCTATATATGTCTATGTAAAACAAGTGACCCTTCGGCGGAGCAATAATGACCCCAGCAAGATTTTAACTAACTTGGTAGACATTCATAAGATAATGCTGAAAACTATATATCTAAGCTCTAGGTCATGTGGTTTTGGAGAAGAAGATTTACCTTAATAATTTAACATAATTTAAAGTCTATCGACCCCCTGGGCGGAGTCAATTTTGACCTTGAAGTTTTTCCTATATAAACTTCTGTAAAATCAATCAGTTTTGGCCCGTTCATAATTTAAACAGTCTTGGTAGAGGTCTATTAGGCAATGCTACATATCAAACATCTAAGCGTGAGACATTTTAATTTCAGAGAAGATTTTAAACGTTTTTCCTATATAAACCTCTGTAAAATCAAGTGTCCCCCCGGGCGGTATTTGTTTTGACCCGTTCATAATTTAAACAGTCTTGGTAGAGGTCTATTAGGTAACGCTACATACCAAACATCTAAGCGTAAGACATTTTGGTTTCAGAGAGGATGATTTTTAAAGTTTCTCCTACTTGTTTCCATAGCAACCAGAGTTCTGCATGGACAACTCTGCTAGAGCTTTATGCAAGAAACATCCCTACCAAGTTTCCTAAACATTGGCCCGGTGGTTTCAGAGGAGATGTCCTCAACATTGGCCCGGTGATTTCAGAGGAGATGTCCTCAACATTGGCCCAGTGGTTTCAGAGGAGATGTCCTCAACATTGGCCCAGTGGTTTCAGAGGAGATGTCCTTTGAAGCAAATTGTTGACGATATACGACGCACCCAATCATCATTATAAATACGAATTCGAATAACCACTTATCAATTTGGTGTGGCCTAAAGATTCATAGATTTTAGTCATAACTTAAAAAAAACAAGAGCTGTCCCTCACAAGTGACGAATGCCCCCGAAAGAGGTGCCTCACAGTCTGTGTCCTCTCCATGTGCTCAATAAATGTGCTATGTAATTTTAAAATCCTTCCATGCATGACAGAGTAATCATGCATACAGTATTCCATTACTTTAAACACTAAGTGTGACCTTGACCTTTGAGGTAGGGACTTGGGTCTTGCACACGACACATCCGCTTGATGTGCTAGACATTTGTGCCACGTTATTTTAAAATCCTTCAAAGCATAATAAAGTTATAGTCCGGACAAAAATGTATGCATATATACAGGATTCCATTACCTATAAACTCTAAGTGTGACCTTGACCTTTGTGGTAGGGATGTGGGTCTTGCACGCGACACGTCGTCTTGATGTGCTAGACATTTGTGCCAAATTATTTTAAAATCCTTCAAGGCATGACAAAGTTACAGTCCGGACACGAATGTGTGCATATATGCTTATATAGAGGAATCCATTACCTTCAAACTCTAAGTATGACCTTGACCTTTGAGGTAGGGACGTGGGTCTTGCACGCGACACGTCCTGTTGATGTGCTAGACATTTGTGCCAAGTTATTTTAAAATCCTTCAATGCATGACAAAGTTACAGTCCGGACACGAATGTGTGCATATATGCTTATATAGAGGAATCCATTACCTTCAAACTCTAAGTATGACCTTGACCTTTGAGCTAGGGACGTGGGTCTTGCACGCGACACGTCGTCTTGATGTGCTAGACATGTGTGCCAAGTTATTTTAAAATCCTTCAATGCATGACAAAGTTACAGTCCGGACACGAATGTGTGCATATATAGAGGATTCCATAACCTTCATACTCCAAGTGTGACCTTCACCTTTGAGGTAGGGATGTGGGTCTTGCACGCGACACGTCGTCTTGATGTGCTAGACATGTGTGCCAAGTGGTTGTTGTCTTTTTATATGGCTTGGTTATACAAAAAAAGGGTTTATCAGCTAAAACCGCACGGACATACGCATCGAGCATTAATTACGCACATAAAATACGCAATTTACAACACCCAACGGAATCATTTTACTTCAAGAAGGTTCTGTTGGGTTTTAAACGCAACATGGCAGTGATACCCTTAAAAGCCTCGTAGTGACTTTAGATAAGATCTGCAAAACTGTGTATGAAACTTACCTTTTCAAAGCAGCATTTTTAATTGCTTTTTTCTTGGTTTAATCAGAATAAGTGAATTAACGTACATGTCAGATGCTCTAAGCCATTACCCTCTTAAAACTGAGGATGTCTCTATTTTTATACAGTCAGGCAAATGTATAATGGCTCTAATAATTACACCACTGTAAAAATAATCAGTTCGGTGTATCCCACGTAGTAACATTAAGTATGGTAGTTGATTCAAACATCTGCCCAGTCACAGCAACCAAGAAATTACTGCAAATTCATTCGGCTAGTGAGTTTCTGTTAAGCCATTCAAATGGCAAACCACTAACACGGTACAAATTTACCACAGTCCTGAAGCGCTGCCTGGCTCATTTAGGTTTAAACCCCTCATGTATTTTATCACATACCTTCAGAATTGGTGCAACAACTTACATTGAATCCCAATGGATTCCGCATGAGATTATTATGGAAAAAGGAAGATGGCTGTCAGATGCTTATAAAACTGTATTCGTTAAACATTATTGTGCCAGTTGTTCTGCCTTTCAATATATTCATTTCAGTGGCGTGGATCATAGGATCCTCTATTCCACACTGGACCAACCACAGGGCTAGACAAAGGTCCTCATTCAATCTTGGTGTAGGACAAAACATAGAGGTTGTGTGGTTTGCGAGAAGGGGCATGGCTTGGCACGATGTCAAATCTCTGCTCACAAGAGAGATTCGTAGGGCATCATACCTACCAGACGCTATCATAATACACTGTGGCGGGAATTCGGTCATAAACAGCAAAAAGGCAAGATTAATTTCTAAAATAAAACACGGTATTAAGCACATATTTCAGTAGTCAAGTGCGACAACATTAATTTGGTCTAACATTTTACCTCGTCGGAAATGTGGATCGAGCCGGTCAGTACAGGAGCTTGAGCGTACAAGGAAATGTATTATTATACGTCTGCTGCCCGCGCTGCTCTTCAATCAGGAAGCGCGTGGATAAAGCATAAATATATTTCTTTGGACTGTCCGGTGCTCTTCATGCCAGACGGGGTACATTTGTTACAGATTGGCCTTGACATCCTGCTGTCTTCCTTCAAGGAAGCTATTGAATATTGTGTGAAATCTTATTTTTGACTGAAAAGGCATAAGGGTTGTATTTTGTATACTACAGTTGTATCATGCGGACATCAGCACAGTGTCCATTGTGATTCAACATTTATAGGCAATTCATTGTGCGTGAAATATTCAAATTGTTTAAAATCTAGCTGAATAAATTTTATTATTATATTTTGCAAAATATATCTCAAAATACATTCTGGTGTTGTTTGTACTCTTTGCATTTTGTTTCCTTTGCATTCTTAGCTGGGGAAAATCATTATCTGGGATTCAAGCCAGCACCAATCTGTACTTGTACCTTTGCAGTAATCGCTGGGGCAGTTATTAAATATGTTGAAATTGGAAAATCTTTCCCGTTCCAGAAGAAGGAAGACCTATGTGACAGTGACGTCTGCTGTGCGATAGGCAATCAACGCTGCAACTACTAGATCTACAACATCGTCGACGACCACGTTTCCGGTAATGTCAGGCTTGCGGCGGTTGCTGGCTTATTTGGCTTTTAATGGGTTTTTATATTTTCAAAATTTCAGAGTAGGAAAATAGGTCAAACTTTCATGCATACTTTTAACTTGTTAAAGTAAGTAAAACCATCTTTCGGACAACATTTTATTCTCTCATTCAGGACAATTAAATTTTTTTATCAACACAAAAAGCTAAGCAAATTAAAAATAGGACAACGCTTTATTAAAGGGGATTTTTACTTTACAAAACAAACACATATAACATCTAATACCAAAATTCTCGAAAAACAGTTAGGCTACCACGATCCAGACATACAAACTAGGTCAATCACACTTAGATCTCATTGGTCGCCGTGATTGGCCTACTCTTTGGCAACCAATCAAATTCAAACTTTGGCTATACTGGCTGGAAATTGCAGTCAGGTAAATCTCTCCTATTTCGGAAACAGAAAAACACTTTTGTTAGGTCTCATCCACAAATTCAAGCTAACATATTTGCTCTTATGGACGGACCTTTATAAAATTTGCTTCAAATCAAATCAAATCAAAATTTAGATCTTAATGAAATAACATATTTATAACTTTATAAAATTGATGATTTAGGTGTATCATGCCATCAGATATAGTAAATAAAGACGTGGCCTCTTTCCAACTTACTGTCGTCTTTATGTTGTCATTTATTTGCAAATATTACCTTTGCTTACCATCGGTAGAGCAGTTATAACTGCCGAGGTGCGGCAGTTGTCACGGGCTCGTGTCCGTATTATGCTCTGTTATTTGGCCCGTGGCAACAGTTATATTTTATTCGGCCCGTTGATAAAATAACTCGATTAAATGAGAAAAAACGCTGCTGCGGCACCCAAACTCACGGTGATGATATAAATAACGCGTTGCTCGTACTGCATATCTGAGTATATTAATTCCACAAATAGCATAGACCTATATATTTGCGATATTTGTTTGTTTTGAGTGGATATTGGATATATGTCACCCTGAAGTGATACAATTGTAATATTTTCACGAGCGCGAAGCGCGAGTTAAAATGTGAAAATTGTATCACTTTAGACCTATATCTGATATGAAATCTATACCATCACTCTATATTTCACTGATATAACACAATATTTCATTAGTTAGCATAAAATAAAACGTCAACTTCATGATAGCTTTCAAAAAATCATTAGAGACGGCGTATTTGCTACTATATAAAGTACAATATCAACATAATATCATACAATAAGGAAGTATGTCACTAACTGCTATATTGTCCTTAATGCATGACATTGAGAGAACATTAAAACTAAATGTCATGTTTTGTAAATAACACTGAATAGCTGTATGGATGTATGACGGATTCTGTGGAATTTTTTAGAAGGCGGCAAGAACGCTAAACACATGTTTTCCAAGGGGCAACTCTCGCTGTTATACCAGCGAGTATTTGCTGTGTGCAGCTGTAACTTGATAACACTAAACTACCTGTCAATTAAACTGGAGGATTGTTATAAATAACAGTTATACTTCGCTGTCAACTTAAGATTTTCTTGAGTATTTTAAGTATATCAATATGACGTCATATTGTGCCGCATGACGTTGCATAAATATCCGCGTAGAAAATCTCGCTTTGCATTTATTCATCATTGTAATAATTTTCTGGTCAAGTTAGTATCGAAATAACGTCCTTTTCATCGTTGTTATTGTCTAATAAACAACTTATTGTTGTTCTGATGCGCACTAAGTGTAAAAAGTATATTAATAGACAGCTTAAAACATCGTTATTTGAGTCAAGCGTGCATTGACAGATGGCATGGATCACATTCAGTGTCTAAATTTGTAAATGGTCAAGTCCATTTTAGAAATAAAGCAGGAAAGATGATTATCAGTTAACTATTGTCATAGTACGCTAATTTCAAGTACATACATTCCTTTATTTACAGCGTTTGTTTTGCAGGAAATACATTCTTAATACATCTAACATTTAAAAGAGAGGATAATAAGTTAATATTGGCACTGCTCGCTAAATTCATGCTAAATACATACTTCAATATAGAAAATATACAATATACATGCATTCATTTATTAACAGCGTTTGTATTGCAGGAAATACATTCTTTATACATCTAACATTTATTCTAAAGAGAGGATGAGTCCCTGATTTGTTTTCCTTATACTTATCTGTATAATTGGGGCACTTGACCTTTGGGGTCTTTTTTACTAAATTATGTGTATCATGCTCTTAAGCACGTACTTCCGAGTAAAATGAAACTGTGATTTGTCATGCGGTTTAATATAGTTTGTGAGATTTACAAACATGTGCAGTTACAACATTATTACTATTGATAAATAGCGGAATGGTTTCAGCGTTCTGTTTCTCCTGCAAAACGCTGGGAAATATTTACTGCAGTAACACAGGTAACAGTTTTGAATATTCTTTATATTTTAAGTATATTTAAAGATGTCTTTGTTATATATAAGTGTTATATAATATTGTGTTGTTGTCAATAATACGTCCTTTCGTGATTTTACTACGTAATGCAATACTCGCATTTCCGTAATAAGTTTTGACGAAGACCTTTAAAATGTATAAGCAAAAACTTTAAACGTGTGCAATAGTTGTTTGTTTTCATTCATCTTAAACTTTGTTCCAGTGTTCAACAACAACACCAACAAAGATCTGGCTTTATAACAATTTGTGAGTGAATATTGACCCGGATGCAACATAGATACATGATTACAACTGATACTGGATTTAGTTAAAGAACAGTGAATGAAACAAGGCTCACACGTTTTCCTCGGTATTTACCGTTATATTCCATTCAGATGTGCAGGTGCGATTCGCTGAAACGTTCCATTAAATAAAAGTTACACATGACAGGCACAGACTCCCACATACAGACTAGGCTCCATTATTAATTTCCGTTTGGGATAGATTAGTGTAAATGTTAATATAAACTACAAAAATTACTATACAATATCAATTCCTAAGTGAAATAACTGAGTTTCTGAATAATGAGAAAATCGCAATTGTATCTCTTATATCGCCATGACAACAGAAACATTAATATGTCATATGATTTCCGCTACAGTGAAGGTTTTTTGCAGTATTGTACACGTGCGGCGTAGGCTTCAGTAGTGATTTTTTTTATTAATTCTAATATGCTAAAGCTGGGGAATGCTACTATACTGCAATACTGCTATATTACAATTTCAAGTGTTTTCAACATTTAATAAAATGCTGAGAGTGTAATACAACACGATGTCATGAATTCTGGAAATTATGTACCAACGGAATTATGTTAAATGTTTCCATGGTAATTTCAGCGGTATAATCGATTGGAGCGTGACTATGAGAGCAGTTAAGAACACTTCACTTGAGAATTAAGTTATTATGAGCAATGTTCTGTAATGCGCTTACAATAGCACGGTGACATTTATGCAATTGTGGAGTTTTAGAAAATCGCAGCGAGACGTTATTAGACGTATTTAAGCGGATCATTCTCGCTGCAAATGTGTGGAAATTTGTGGCTGTCTGCAACTTGCTGTGGAAATATAATGGTTTAACATTTATGAAGTGTTTAAATATCATAGTTGCCAAGTGCTAAATAGACAGCCCGAATTTTTAAAAAGTTTGCTGTTTAAATTAATTTCCTTGTTTTCCCTAGAATACGTGGCAACCCGGAAATGAGGTGAAGTGTTTTTAGTCTGCTATTTCAACTTTGAATATATCCTTGTTTTTCCTTTCAATATCGACATAAAACATGAAACTGAAGAAAGGTTACATAAAGTTAGGTTTCGGGAAATTACCAACAAAATTTTTACTATTAACCTTTATAGCACTAGTAACTTATGTTTTTATTAACTTGATATCGCCAACTTCAGTGTTTTCAGTGAAAGTGGACATGTTTATAAAAATGCAAAGTGTTCGGGAGACTTTATTTAATATTTCTTCTAAATCTATAGATAACACCAATGAAACTGACACACTAGAATCGTTCCCAGCGTACGAAAGTGAACGAGAACGAGGAGAAGAACGAGTTTATCGTAATGTGAGTGAACCTAGTTTTAATAGCGGCACACAAGACATAATTTCGGATGTTTCAAATCAACCGGCTAAGTTAATGGATTTACATAAATACGATCGGTTATTCCAACGATACAATGATAGCAAAGGCAAAACATTACTCCAAAGTTCAAACTCTTCAGAAAATAAAATACAACTTAGAGGAGCGAATACGAAGGGTGACAGTGTCGAAGAAAACAGTCCGCTATTTCAGGAAATTTTTAAATCAGTGGTTAACGTTAGTGGGAAAACTACAAAAGCTGTAACAGATATTAACAAAAAGATAAACAATTTAACTCAGATTAATATTTTTGGTAACATTGTAAATGGGAGTGATAACAAACGGCAATTAGACTGTGATTCTTGTTTCCAGCACAATTTCAATTATGTAGTAGAAAATGACATTTGCAAACTTTACTCTTCTGAACAAGAAATAAAGCTTCTAATTCTAATAGCTACAAGTCCTAGAAATATAAAAGCCCGATCTGCTCTTCGTGCAACATGGTTAAGTTTTACAGAAGGAAACACAGCAAATATTCGTTATGCTTTTTTGTTAGGTGAATCAAAGAATCACGAGTACAATGAAATTATAAGCAAGGAAGATAAGTCTTTTCATGACATAATTAAAGAAGATTTTATAGACACGTACATGAATTTAACATACAAAACTATCATGGGATTTAAATGGGCGGCAACAAAATGTGCGTATGCGCATTTCGTTATGAAAACAGATGATGACATGTTCGTAAATATACCAAATGTTTTAAGAATCATCCGTAGTCCTTTTGGCAATATTATGCAACATGCTATAGTAGGGACTTGTAGCTTGAAAGCCAAACCGATAAGAAACATGAAGTCCAAATGGTTTGCATCGTTGGAAAGCTATCCTCAGGACTCGTATCCTGGTTTCTGTTCAGGTACCGGCTATGTGACAAGTATGAATGTTGTAACTAAGATATATGAAATATCCCCTCACGTGCCATTCTTTCATTTAGAAGACGTTTACGTAGCCCTCTGTGTAAGGAAGCTTGGCTTCGGTTTACAACGGACGTTTGGATTCAATGCCGGAAGACCGAGACTGGATCCTTGTATCTACAAAGGGAATCGGCTAGTGACTGCCCACCAAATGTCCCCTTTGATGCTGCAAATTATTTGGAGGAGACAGTGCTCAAGAGTTCGCATTCAGTAGGAAGAAATTTAGTCGTCAATTATCAGAGTGGTTGTAATTTAACAAAAATGAAATTCATGTCAAATCTGTATTTCTGTATGTTCTGTATTGGCACAAACGCTTGTCAGGTCGATCTTAATTAATAATTGTGGTTCTGTCGTGATTCTGGTAATCCTAGCTACCCAACTGTTCTCTACTCTACTTCTGTTTTATATTGGCCAATCACAAGGTTAATCGGCCGCTTTTAGTTGCAGAGAGGATTTGTGCCCAGTTTAATTTGAACTATGAAATACTTTTCCTGCCCTCCATTTCCTTCATCATGTAACAAGTAAGATAAATTTGTATCAGTTATCACATAATCAAAGTACAAAGATATATTTTATTTTATGATAAATATACATAAATCACACATAATTATAACACGTTAAATACCGTAATATCCATTTTAAAACCCTGTATACGTTTCTACAGTTTGGGATCTGTTTAAATCCCCAGGATCTTTTTGAATTAACTGGTATTGGTTATTGGTTAACTTGTTTAACATTATGTATTGTATATGATGATGTACTATGTACAAATCAAAATAAAATGTATGTTCTGTTCTGCTCTGTTCTGTTCTGTTCTGTTAATAAATATACTGATAGGATTATGATTGAACAATGTTCTATTCACTCTAAAATAATGTTGACATATTCATTACTTTTGTATTCAAGTCGTTTTTTCACGAAAAAAGAGTTGCCAGAATGCCTTTTTTACTTTTTGCAATATCATTGAATACTGCTAGATATATTTGTAATATGTACATCGATTTAAAAAGTATTTAGTTATGAATATTTTTGGTATAAATAAAGGTTATTTCCGCCGGAAGGAGCAACTTGTCAATGTGGTCCTGGGACTTTAGATGAATAAGATTTTAAACTTTTATCACATATGTTTTTGTTTGTATATGTGAGTTTTGGGTCCACCATCCTCGTTCGAGGCTGAAAGCGGTACGACCGTTTCACAAATGTTTGGAGATACTTAGATACGTTTTATATAAAACTGCCGAGGGGAGAAACTCAATACTAGTAGACTAACTGATAAAAGTTTAGGTTGTCTCCCTCAATAATAAAAGTATTATAAAATGTGGGAAAGTTGCTGATCTTGATCTACGTATAGACATAATCTACGTGTAAATCTTAAAACTGCATTAAAAAAGGAAAATAAAACTCAGCAAAAAAAGACCGCAATAGTGCAACTTCCTCACAATACGATAACATAGCAGGTATATAGTATATTGGACATTAAACAACTTTTATACATGTTATAAGAAGCTGCACTTGGCATCCATTACTTAAACAATTTAAGTCTACAGTATAAAGCATAGTAGCGAACATGATAAATAGAACAAACAAGCATAAATAATAAAGCACAGGAAGCAAGCATAAATCATAAAGCACGGAAAGCAAGCATAAATCATAAAGCACAGTAATCAAGAAAGTGGGTAAATAAGCATAAATCATCAAGTCAGAAAACAAGGGGATCAATCATAAATCATAAAAAGAAAGGAATAAGGAATATGCAAACTTAAATCTTGTCGTATTCAAGGCAGGCTGAACTGTGGCAACTTCTACCGTTCCAGGCCGCAACAAGACTGTGAAACTGATTGTAGTTTGTTTCTTCCCGGAAGTGTTGAGGGAGTTCGTTCCACAGTATAGCTGTACTGGAACGAAAGGAGTATGTACCATACTTGCTTGTTCTTACCCTAGATGTGTCTGCCATATTCCTGTATCTAAAAGAATAGGAACTGTTTTCAAATTTGCAAAGATCATGCAAATATACTGGAGACTGTTTATGTTTAATTTTAAAACTCTTTATTGCAATAGGCCTCATTCTTCTAATTCTCAAGGAAATATGATTTTTCAAGAATAGCTTCATAATCTGATTGATAGTCATTGTCTATACTATACTATACAGACAAATTATGTGTTCCATTGTTGTTTGCTTGCTATCTCAACTTTAATCCTAAAATGGTTTGAAATATTCTTCTGCTTCGTTGATAGTTTTGTGATAAAAACGGTAAATTGCATTTCGTTCGGAACCTATGTATACAGTGTACATGTTGAGCTATTGTGATCACGATGACTGGTTGATTTCCGTCGTTTGTTACCGTTTGTTTCGTGATCATGTTTACGACCCTATTGCACCCATCAAACATTTTCCTATTTGACTACAAATCAGGTTCAGAACTGGGTTAGTTGGTTGAAAACTAAGTCACTGCTAGGATATCAAATCATAAAAAAATTATTTGAAAACTCCCGAAGCCTAATGTTGACCGAATCATCATGATAAAGGATCGGTTTATCTGTATTGATAATTTCCAAGTCGAGTTATTGATAATTTCCAAGTCGAGTTCGAAACTGAGTTACATGGGTCTTAAACGATGTTGGACATTAAAATCTAAAACTCACGTTTTGTTACCAACTATGTTGGAAGCTGGTGATAAAGATCTCTGTTTTGATAATTTCAATGTTAAGTTCGAAAGTAGGTCACTTCGGATCAAAATCAAGGTTATATAATAAGAAAACGGAGAACCTTAGTGAACTAGGTCGCATTTTTCAACCTTTATAAAATTGGTCAATGAAATTGGGTCACATGCAAGTCAAAACGTAGGTCATTCGATCAAATCAAGTAAATCGTTTTGTGAAAAACGTCTATACCATATCAGTTTGATACATTTAAAAAATGTCTGTCTTGGTTAAATTCAAAAGTGGGGGGGGGGGGGGAACGTTACATTGTCAAATCGAGGAACTCGTAGGTCTCATTTGATATCCAATCGTGATAAAAAAGTGGTCGAAATGTTCGTCTCGTCAATTTATAAGGCAGGCTTTGTGACACATGGTTATATCAATTTGTGCAGATGATGTTCTGTATAACGATTAATGCGGGTTTTGTTCTCCCAATCCTCTATGTGGTATCTTCAATAGGTTGGTATTGTACGGAAAGTATGTGATTCTGTCAAACCAGTATGCTGTCCTGTTTAGAGATGTAATAAAATTTTAATTCTATAAGTAAAACAGCCAAATCTAACTTGAATCTCCATCTTAGGGTTTTTTTACAGAATAATGTGGTGATCATTTTCCCCAAAAATTAGATTCTGAAAACTTGTTTTGAGCAATCAGTGTTCAGGATTAAATTTCGTACAAATTTATAATCTTTGTAAAAGAATAAAAATACTTCTTTTAGAAATTCCCCTAAGGTTCGGGACTTTTCCCGTATATATTCCCGACAAGCCGGGGATATCAATTCAATGATTTTGCTTGATTTTAACTTTTCTCTGCACGTGTTTTACTTTTGATAAATGTGTGTATTGTTTTGTATTATAAATATCATGTTAATTAAGATGCCTGGAATAGAATAGTCCGTAGATTTATCGAACAACAAAAAAACATGATAAAATTGAATTTTTTAGTTAAATATTGCATCAATACTTTAACATTTGGCATGTCTGCTAAAATGTACATACTAACCAAATAAAATTTAAACATCTCTAACAGAAGAGTCATAAAAAAGTTTTATAAATAGTTTCTATTTAAAATACTGACACTTTATGTACAGGAATTATGCGTAGGTTTTATTCAGTAAATAAACAGCCACCAAATAACACGTTTTACTGTAAATTACTGTAAATTAATTTCACCCTTTATCTAATAATGCTTTATACAGTTCTGGGGTACGGGCTAACTTATAAATAGTATTAAAAAAAAGATATGATTTTGAAAAAAAAATGTTATACATGTATACGACTAATAAATCTGGACCAATGCCGGTGCTTTTAGAGATATTACCAGTTGTCTAAGCATAAAGGGGGTATATAAGTTGTGTTGTTTTTAAACAAAATGTATAATCAAAAAGAAAAATGTGTGATAGAAGTTTTGAAAGATTTACAAGAACATTTAACAAGCTTATTTTACATGAATCCTTTCTTTGTTAATGCTAATTATTCTAATAAAAATATGTTATGTTTTTATTTGTTGTATATTTACTTAAATATTTAGGTAAATAACAGTAAATAACAGTAAATAAGGCGTGACTCATACGTTCCCCTCGGAATTTGCTGAAAATAGGTCAGTAAGCTAAGGTCAGCCAAGGTCTAAGTTGAAAAAGTGACCCCTGGGCGGGACAAACTTTGACCTAAGAGTATGATTTAAAAAATCTTTGAACAAGGACCACTAGCAATGCTTCAAGCCAAATGTTTAAAAAATGACTCTGGGACGGGGCCAACTTTATCCTAAAGGGTATGATTTAATAATCTTGGTACAGGACCACTAAGCAATACTTCCAGCCAAAAGTTAAAAATGCGACTCCGGGGCGGGGCCAACTTGGACCGAACGTGTTTGATTTGAACAATCTCGGCACAGGACCACCAGACAATGCCAAAAGCTAACTGTCTAAGCTCTTGGCCTTATGTTCTGAGACAAGAAGATTTTTAAAGATTTTCAAATCTCATTGTAAAACCAAGTGAGCTCCGGGGCGGGGGGTCCATTTGGCCGGACGTTATTTTTAACAGCAATGCTGTCTGCAAAATATTTTAGTTCTGGGTCTTTTGTTTGAGATAAGAACATTTTTAAACATTTTCTAGTATAAGCTGAGGCGAGGCTCCCCGGGTGGGGTTAATTTCGATTCGGGGGTCATGATTTGGAAAACCTTGATAGAGTTCCACTAGACAATGATTCATTTCTATTGCCTATAGAAATCTATGTGAAATCAAGTGATCCGTCGGTGGAGTCCACTTTGACCCTGGGTCATGATTTGAACAATTTGACAATGGGTCTACAAGGCAATGTCGCATGCTAAATATCTAAGGTTTCAGAGAATAAGATTTTCAAAGTTTTCTCTTTGTACAATCAAGTGACTCCCCGGGCGAGGTAAATTTTAATACGGGGATTATGATTTGAACATTCTTGGAGGATGTGCACTACACAATGCTACATATCAAATACCTAAGCTCTGGGTCTTTTGGTTTTTTAGAAGATATTCTGTAAACTATATTACATATCCTTTGCACAGTCGGCATATTTTGTTACACACTCGACAGACACGCATGTGTTTTTGTAAACACTGTACATCATGTTGCGCTACTTTCGGTTTACTGCGCATGTTATATACGTCAGCAAACAGATTGAGCTGTAACATGAAAGTAGAATTTCCATTGGCCTACCTACAGAGGTTACGCGCAGGGGTCCCACTGTCTGCTACTTAATTTTTGCTAATGAGAGGTCGATATTAAGCGTTTTCATAAGATGTCAATATACCTGGGTTTGAGTACGACATGTCTGCTTTACGTCTATGAAATAATATTTGCACGCGCTTAAAACATGATCCCACAGGGGCCTATACGCGAACGTTGGTAAAATGAAAATTTTCAAACCTGGTGAAATTGTGTCCAAGGTCATTTTCAAGGTTGTCTTAAAGTGTAACCATTTGCCTCGGACGTCTGAGTTTTCAACATTCAGGAGCTGTCGGCGTAACCTTTAAATTCATACAGACAAAACGTGTTCCATAAGGTAACTGTCGCTTCTATGGAAGGCCAAACCTATCTTAACCCGCGTATACGGTTCATTACGTTATGGACGTTCAAAGGATATAACATAATATACAAAATTACAGCACACATAGCAACTGTTTCTTTCTTATCACATACTTAGCTTGAACACAGACTTTGTTTGAAAAAGTTATCATAAATAAATACGTCAACTTGTTAATACGGATTACACACATGTTTTCACATCTTATTAATTAAGAATTAATTACTTAATTAATTTTTTACTTTTTTTCGTGGTGCAAACCATGAAGACAAATAGTTGCAGTTTATGTTCTGTATATGAAACACGACATTTATAACACAATTATAAATTTTGCTTTCTACTGTCGACGCTTAACCGTACCAAAGCTATAGGAATGACTGTAAAATTAAAAAGACAGCGGTAGAGCTTGTAAAACTGTAGTTTGGACGCTGTAACATATCCCAAAATTAAAAATTAAAAACGCCTGCCCAAAATACCAGTTTTATTGCAAGCACGGTCATATTTAATCGGCTTAACTTTATTACATTTATGGAATTGCACCCGATGAGAAGACATTAGCACACTAAAAGCTATGATTTAGCATGCACTGTCGTCAGATCGATGGGTATTCGTGCAAATCTTGATATAATGTTTAGCAGTGACAGCAAATAATACTTTATCATTTACATGCTTTTGTGTAAAAAATATTGACATTTCGTCCATTTACGACTCCTTTATGGAGAGAAACCGTAACAAATCGTTAAGAGTCTGTAACCCGATGTTGTTGAGACTTGATTCCCATTGTATCAGAGTTTTAACGGAGTGATATACACAAAAGTGTTTGGTAGATTTCCAAATAATTGTACATAAAGCTCATTTCAGTGCGATGTAAGAGAAAGGTCCCTGGATTCTGGGTCAATGTCACACTTTAAGGTCAAATGTGATAAATGTGAGTATCTTTAAGTCAGCATTTGATTTAAAAGGGTTGTATTTACACAGAAAACAATGTCAATTATATTTTCTAATTGAATAATGACATGGAAAAAGTATATCCTTTCCTAATTAGCCATTTTGAAGGAAATAACATAGCTCAAACTAAGTGCATGAATTATGCTCAGTAATTTCATTTGGTTAGTTGTTGGGCTCTTGGAAATCTAGAGCTGCAGTATCTTCTCTGACGTTTGTCTCAACAATGGAAGTAATATTTCATTACCAGAGCAAGACTTGTGTTGACGTTAGGAATCATAATACGCCAAATTAAACTTCCCTTTGAAATATCTTTGTTGCCTGCCCAAATCAGCTTAATCAACTGTTAATTGTTTCTCTGTGTTCTTTCCATGAGCCATCTGCACCAGAAGTCAGCTGGTACTTTTCAGTAATTTCTGACTGCCTGAAGTCACTTATACTGAATAAGCTAGCCAACATCCTTTTCCTGTCATTTGTAGGTTGACTGCATTGGAGAAGATAGTGTACTACATTTTTGGCTTGCAGTACTCGCATTAAGAGTCCTCTCATATTTAAACTTTGTGTTGGTACTGTGATCACTTTATTGTTAGAGAATTACATGCTGGTTTTCACAGTTGTTGACATAAACTTTTGTTATCAATAGTTCGTTTAAACTCAAAGTGCTGTCTGATAGTAGGTATCCTTTCGTCTCTGTCATATACTATTGACTACTTTATTTGCTGCTAAACGAACCTCAGACTGTGATATAGGCTGTGTTGTCTCTGTTCATCGGTTCTGCTTCTATGGCAACTTCTTTTAGTTTATACAATATTTTATTCATCAGATGTCATGTAAGTAAAATACATGTATATATTACAAAGACAAGTGATCGAGTAGTAAGCTAATAAGCTTTTTTTGGAAACTCTTTCCCTAAAGTTGGTATATACTAGATTACAATTACAACAATTAATTGAAACTTCTTTTGCCGTCCTGTCTAAAATTTCCTTTGTCTTCCTTGTTGGAATGCATGTCCTGGTGAGCAGTTTTAATCTACTCTAACTTTTTACTCTTAATAAACTAAGTGATTTCAGTGGTTAGTTTTAATAAAAAAAAGAAAGACGTTTATTTGAAAATCTGAGAGATTCGATTGGTGGGCAAATGGAGTCAAATACTAAGGAAAGTTAACTCTGCCGTTGGTATGTTCTTATTGATTTCAGAGCTATATCCCTTCCTCTATATGTTAAACAGTTATTTATATTAAAATCCATGACAGCTCGGAAATCTGATGTGTACATGAGGGTTTTACGACTGTGACCTTTTTAGTTTATTGTTAAAGTTATATTACCCTTCAAAATGGTCACATTTGTTTATAGTTAAGAATGATGCTAAAAAACAGTTGATGCTTTAAAAACATATAAAAATACGATTTACCAAATTATTTCTATTATTGCCAAATACATATAAAGATATACATAACCGAAAGGATTCATTTTTTATTTTTGACTAGGATAGTCAAAAAAGATTTTTACAGATTTCCTCTATATTCAATGTAAATGAAACTGTTATACAGATTGTTATTTGTGGGTTATAACTACGAGGGTGTTCAATATGTAATGTTACTTTCCTTGAAACATAAACCAAAAATTCTATATCAACAAAATTCTTATTTATTTCCTTCAAAATATTCCCCTTTAAGTTGTATACATTTTTTCAAGCGTTTTAACCACTTTTTTTAAATGCGTCTCTAAAGTCTTCTTTAGGAACACCTTTGAGGTGCTGGAACACTGCAGAACCCAACGCTTGTCTTGTTTTGTAGCGGCGCCCTGCTAAAAATTTTAGGGAAAAGAAAAAAGTCACAGGGGGCCAAATCTGCTGAGTATGGGGTATGTTGTAGAACTCTGACTTTTTACTCGTCTAAAAATTCAGAAACAATTGAAAGACTTGTGTGCAGGAGCATTGTCATGTAAAAGATTAATGCGTCGGATGCCAGTAGCTTGGCCACGATTTTCATAGTGTTGCACAACTTTTTTCAAGATATAATTTTTGTAGTATGATCCTGTTACGGATCGACCTTTTTTAACTGGAATAACAGCTACAACATCTTGCGGACTAAATAATATTGCTTACATAACCTTTTTAGCGCTCTGTAGGCGCTTTGCTATGCATGGTCGTCTGGAGTTTTTGGTAGCCCATATCTTTTCGTCAATTTTTCTGTGAGGCTCATAAAAGTGTATCCACGTTTCGTCACCTGTCACAATGTCAGCAAACTTTCTATAGTCATACTGTAGAAACAGTTACATTTTCAATAGTTGTTTGGCAATAGAAACACTGCGCCTTTTGTCGTCATCTGTCAACAAATGGGGTATCCATCTGGCAAAAATTATCCTAACAAGCTTTTTTCGTTAGTATCGTAAACACCGACCCTAATGAAATACTTAGTACTATATTAGCAGTATCTTTTACTGTATATCGTGCATCTTGGTCGATGGCTTGTCGACCTTTTTCAATGTTTTTAGGGATCATCACTTTTAGGCTTACCTTGTTTAGGGAGATCCTCAATCGTCTCAGTTCCTGTTTTAAAGCGTTTAATCCATCTACACACTGTCATATACGTAACTTCATTATCTCCATAAACGTCACACAGTTCATTGTATATTGTCTTTGAAGCTACTCCCTGCTTACAACTCGCGTGAATATAACTCTGAATTTGAAAACATTTTGTTGAACGTTTTCCTGCCATTTTCAACAAAATGGTTACGAGTACAACTTATTACAATACGAGTTTAATCATATATAATAATCAAAACTATACAAATGTTGTATCGACTTGTCGGGCATGTTTATATACGGTGCATGATTATCTCGTGCAATATATAGAAATACACGGCTGAATAACATTACATATTGAATGCTTCTCGTATGGCAGTGTTTATTATTCTAGGAGAATAAATCATTGATTAATGTTTTATTCAAATCATGATGGTCAGTTTGAAGGGTAATATCACTTTAATTAGAGAAAAATGCCGAATTTAAATACTTTTATTCTAAAATTACCATTTTACAATTGCGTACAAATGCCACATTCTTGAGGTATTGACCTTGACATATACATAAAGAAATCAATAACTATATAATTGCAATGTTTACAAACAAATTTTTATGGCATTATAACACAAATTATAAAAGGAAAGGGAAGAATATATAGTATAGCTATTGTTTTCTGTACCAAAAGAGAAAACAAGAAATGCGGCAATGCCGCCAAACCAGATTTTCAACAGCGCCTGTAGAAATTCTAGAATTTAATAATACATTTATTAAAAAAAAACAAGTTACAAAGTAGACATGAAATAATATATCATATCTTTTTTAAATTACCTCCAAAGATGATATGACCTTTGACTGCCAAATCAAGTTAAAATCATGTAAACAGGATTTTCAATGTTAATGTCACTGTGACCTTGACCTTGGAGCCAGCCATGCGGAACATGCGTTCTGCACGTCATCTTGATGTGGTAAACATTTGTCTGAAGTTTCATCAAAATTCTTCAAAGGGTTGAAGAGTTACAGAGCGGACAGGATTTTCAATGTTAATGTCACTGTGACCTTGACCTTGGAGCCAGCCATGCGGAACATGCGTTCTGCACGTCATCTTGATGTGGTAAACATTTGTCTGAAGTTTCATCAAAATTCTTCAAAGGGTTGAAGAGTTACAGAGCGGACACAATTTCGTTTGACGCCCGCCCATCACGCCCAAAATGTACATGTTAACATCCCCTGAAATTTCATTTTTAAATTTCTTATTTTAAAGTTATAAAAAGTAACAGTCATGTATTAAATTTGACAGTACAAAAGGTTTTAATTTACCTGTTCCATCTCGTTCCATTTCGTTTGAAAATCTTGCTTGGTTATTGAAACGTACTTCATGTGTAGCATCTGAAAAAGAATGAACTCAAATCAGTTATACAAATGTATAAGAGATCCGAAACACCGACTATGACTGAAGTGGATAATCTTTCATGAACTATTTTTCATATGCTTTTTTCGCGGCTTTCGGAATTCTTTATTGCTTCTAGTGCTCCATTTTTGCCCGCCTGCTCAACAGGAAAGTGAAATCGTGAACAAATTTTATCAAAATTGACCAACTTTAACCATTTATCTGAAAACAATGGAGAAAAAAACAGAAATAAGAACTCGTTTCTATACTGCAAAATCAATACATGTTTCCTCGTTTGATAATTATGATCAACTTGGGCTCAAGAAAAGTTCGTCGAAATCAGCTAATAGTTTATGCCTGGAATCGATGATAAAACTTATTGAGGGAGGGACGGAATGGCGGGAGGAAAACAGAAAAACGATTTGAATTGCCCACGAACTCATTATCAGACAAGAGGGACCTTTAATTCGGTAATCATAATCAATTGCAATTAATGACACTTTTCATCGAATTAACTTAGTTTCATTTTTAAAGTTCGATTAAAATGTAATCGTGATTCGAAAAAAGAAAAAAGTTTTATAATCTATCACATTTCGTTAACTGCTCGACGACTTAAAAAACCTTTAAATAGACCTAAATTCGGAGTATTTTTAAGTGATGCAGTGTGTCAGTATTTAAAGCATGAAGAGATTACAATAATTTCATAATGCCCTACTGAAGACTAAAATGTTTAGGTCTACCACATATGATTATATTGTAACTTGTTGTTGAGTGTAAATTTTATGAATTTTGAAAATCTTGATACTGACTCATATAAACTCTTTCTGTGTAAGGTTTTCATGAATATTACATAAGAATGGCTCAAATGAGCATATACATTCGCCACTACAATAATAAA